>BPLQ01004553.1:0-396390 GCA_021605075.1 Caerostris darwini
ACCGAACGAGACACGAGTTCGTCACTGCAGTTTAAAAAATTGGATACAATTTGCATCAGCCACATTTTACTCTGTCCTACCAGCAAATCTGTGGTGTAGAAAAACTAGATTGCAAATATCCCTTCGAAATAACAGTGTTGAAATTGTGACGGGTAAGGTCTGGAGTTCATTATTGTACTGCCCTCTCCCCATGGAC
Source organism: Caerostris darwini (assembly GCA_021605075.1). Lineage (NCBI taxonomy): Eukaryota > Metazoa > Arthropoda > Arachnida > Araneae > Araneidae > Caerostris > Caerostris darwini. The sequence goes on from BPLQ01004553.1 coordinate 197, forward strand.
CTTCCTCGATCGGTTTTTACTGCAAATTTTAGACTTTTGACTGGACATGATTTTTTTACAAGAACACCTTTGCCATATCGGCGTGACCTATAATCCCAACTGTACCCTGTATCCTTCAGGCAGTTTATGAATTTTTAACATTTGACAAGCTACCCTGTGCTCTCTTTTATGAATTGTTCAACAGACAATTTTTGCCACAAGGCTGGTTTTCATTAGACTGCCAGAGGGCTCATAACCGATATGGCCTCCACACCAACGTAAGAAAAAACATATTTACTAGCAAACATGTAAATCTATATTCGCTATGCATGCACTGAATTAAAAGTATAACTGAGTTATAGATATTCGAGCAATTTAGGAGAAAAATATAAAGCAATGTTTTTTACAAAATTGTCAATGACTCATCTTTAATTTAATATATTTAAAATCTCCAACGGTACTAATGGAAGCGGGTAGTGGGTAGCGCTCTGGCACTCGGTACCATAGGTTTGGGGTTCGATTCCCGGCGGTGCTAGGGATGTTTGTGAGTGGTTCGGAATCCACTTTAAACCACAAGTCCCCGTCTAATAGGATCGAAGAGGGTTGCGGTAGTAGTGTTACTCGCGTCCGTAGCCTATCTTCAACCGACACGTGCCCCCTGGGTAGTGCTAAATGAGTACCAGCGGTGCAGCCTTGCTTATAGCTTAAAGATTAACTGTCTTTTTATTGCCAGCTGCATTAGAACAACAACATATTTAAAATGCACATATTCAGTGCATATTTAACATTAAAAATATATAGTTAAAATTTCATATTATGAAATTATTATATAACAGCTATGACTATTATCGTGTGGTGATGTAGCAAAAAATACGATTTTTCAGAAATTCGAAGTTTTTAATGCAGAAATTTAGAATCCTAATAGCTCACAATCAAACAGCTGTATCTCCATTGCTAATTATTCTAGGAAAATACTCAAAGTGATTTGACACACCTCATTGTGCTTTGAATGTGGTCAACGGCAGATAACATCTGGACAGACAATTGTAAATTCATTGGAATGACATAATTCTATTATCTCTTCCCTCTTGTGGATGTAAAGTAACACCCCAACCTGGGCTATGTTAGAATTAATTGATTTTGCTACTGAATAATTACAATAGTTATCTCAGGTTAAGTGCCCAACATTGAAGAAAAAAGGAATAATATGCACTGGAAGTCTCAAAATAATTTTAATTTTAAAATCTTATTAATCTTAAAATTTGGTAAGTTAATATTTATTTGATTCTTAATTTCGTATGTGCATAGAAATATAAACGTTTTCAGGGCCTGAAGCCCGAATGACTAGCGCTGTAGTGCTCGCTACCACAAGTTTCGGGTTCGAGTCCCGGCGGTGCTATCGATGTTTGTAGTGGTTCGAAATCCATTTTAAGTCTTAGGTTCCGCTTTAATATGACTATTACTACTACTACACCTGCACCGCACTGCACCTACCTACTACACCGCATTACTGTACCTAGAGCTGAGTTGCCCTTTTGCAGTTTGGGAAATATATGGGTGAGAGAAGTCTTACATGGCTCCATGACGCTCTACGGCCATATGAGATCGAGACCTATGGCTTAAAGTGGATTCCGAACCACTACAAACATCCATGGCTCCGCCGAGAACCTGAAAAGGGTCTAAGAATAACTCGGCCATCAGAGCGTTGGATATAAGACATAAGACTGACAACCCTATCTCATAACAAGTAATATAAAATTTAATAAGTAATTCCTAATTTTTTTCACTCTATTGCAGAAAGTCCTTCACAAATAATTATCATTCATTTTTTTAAGTTTATCTGGCGCCAACTATTGGAGATAAACGCAACTTAAATCTAAAAAAAAACTAAAATTAAGGAATTAAATTTAATGAATGAATTACTATTTGAAAAAACTGTATTAACATTAAATGTCATCCACTACAAGTTGAAAAAAAAATGTATTTGAACTTGAGTGGATGAATAAAAAGTGTTTTATTAACGAATTTTGAACAAGATATTTGAAAATTTGAACAAGATATATATAGGGAGAGTGTGAGCTAATAGAAGGAATTAAAAAAGAAAACAACATCTCATGATTCGGAATCAGGCAGAAGGTCTTGGCCAACCATGGAACTTTTGCGCCATTGAAGAAGTAGCTGTATTCATTAATTAAAAGATATGCATAAAAATGCTAAATATTTTGAAATAATGTATGAAGAGTTTTCATAATTTGCCATGAAAGTAAGTAAAGGTCAATCTTCATCAGTTTAAGAATTCAACGAAATAATAATGTTTCACAAATCGGATTGAAGATCAATATTTTCAGCAGAATTTTTTTTAAATCTATTTTCCAATAAGAAAAAAAAATTAGCGTCAAATGAAGCATAATTTTCGAAAATTAATTTTAAATGTTTATTTATTATTAATTTTTTTTTTTTTTTTTTTTCACTAGCTAACTCTCACCTAAATTTTGAAATTCTCCAGTTACGGTTAGTATTTGTGTGCCGCTTTCGCAAGTGTCGCTTCCTATGAACAATTAGGACGACGTTTTGTCTGACAGTTCATAACCTCTTGATTTATTGTTCCAACTGCGAACAATAACACCCGGAAACAGCAACAAGGTCGCAGGGGTCATCTTAATTAGCAGCGAGTGTGAGAAAAACACGGCGCTCGCTTGCTTATGCGAATCGTCGTCCATTTGGGAATTCGATGAAATAATGATGTTTGTCAATTCAAATACAATATACACGAACGTTATGTCAATTATGTATGCTATATATATATACACTGAAGTGACAAAAGTCATGGGATAGCAATATGCAAATTTTCAGATGGCAGTAGCATCGCGTAGAACAAGTATAAATGCGCAGTGCTTTCGCAGAGCTTTCATTTCTGTTCAAGTTATTCATGTGAAGAGGTTTTGACGTGATGATGACCGCACGACGGGAATTAACAGACTTTGAACGCGGAATGTTAGTTGGAGCTAGACGCATGGGTCATGCCATTTCGGAAATCGTTAGGGAATTCAACATTCCCAGATCCACTGTGTCAGAGTGTGCCGAGAGTATGAAATTTCAGGCATAACATCCCACCATGGACAGCGCAGTGGTCGACCGCCTGCACTTAACGACCGAGACCGGCGACGTCTGCAAAGAGTCGTAAATTCTAACAGACAAGCAACACTGCGTCAAATAACCGCAGAAATCAATGTGGGACGTACAAGGGACTTGTCTGTTAGAACTGTGCGGAGAAAGTTGGCTTTCTTGGGCTATTCCAGCAGAAGACCGACTCGAGTGCCTTTACTGACAGAACGACATCGCTTGCAGCGACTCTCGTGGGCACGTGAGCATATCGGTTGGTCCCTAGATGAATGGAAAACCGTGGCCTGGTCCGATGAGTCACGATTTCAGTTGGTAAGAGCTGATGGTAGGGTTCGAGTGTGGCGCAGACCCCACGAAGCCATGGACCCAAACTGTCAGCAAGGCACTGTTCAAGCTGGTGGTGGCTCCGTAATGGTGTGGGCTGTTTTTTCATGGCATGGACTTGGTCCTCTGGTGCGACTGGACCGAACATTGACTGGAAATGCTTATGTTCAGCTACTTCGAGATCACTTGCAGCCATTCATGGACTTCATGTACCCAAACAACGATGGCATTTTTATGGATGACAATGCGCCATGTCACCGGGCCACAACTGTTCGCGATTGGTTTGAAGAACATTCTGGACAATTCCAACGAATGATCTGGCCACCTAGATCGCCCGACATGAATCCCATCGAGCATTTATGGGACATCATCGAGAGGTCTGTTCGTGCCCAAAATCCTGCACCATCAACGCTTTCACAATTATGGATGTCTATCGAGACAGCATGGCTCAATATTCCTGCAGAAGACTTCCAACGACTTGTTGAGTCCATGCCACGTCGAGTTGCTGCACTTCGCCGGGCGAAAGGAGGGCCGACACGATATTAAGAGGTATCCCATGACTTTTGTCACTTCAGTGTATATATAGATAGATAGATAGATATAACCCCGTAAAACGAAAGTATCTTCTGTTTCGAAATCTGTCAGTAGCCAGGCGGACTTGGCCCACCATGCGGCTGTTGCGACAATGAAGACGAAGTACGAAAGTATCTGTTGTCAGGCCTGTTGTTATTTGATAGCAGTACAGAACGAGAGTCAGTATAATTTTGTTTTTACTACTGTGCCCGAAAAGTAAGACTAATTATTTTTTTTTTTCAAGGACTCTTTATTTATTTCTCCAAATTTATTTCATCGCCTTCAAAGTAATCCCCTCCGGACACAATGCATTATGCCAACCTTGTTTCCCATTCACAATGTATGCTAAAAAGTCATCTGTAGGGATGGCCTTCAAAGCGAGTGTCGATTCACGTTGAATCTCTTCAATCGACTCAAAGCGGTGTCCCCGGAGTGGTCTTTTGAGTCTATGAAATAGCCAGAAGAGAAGTAGCACGGGTGAATACGTGGAAAGATGTGGGTTTCATTTTCTTTGCCAAAAAGGAACGAAGAATTAAGTCACGAAGAATCAATGCAGTGTGAGCTGGCGCATTCAGTGTTTTCGGTACCAATCGAGATTTGACGTGTTTGAGGCCCAAAATGGAACGGACCGATCCTTTTGAAATTCCAACATCATCAGCAAGGCCTCTAATTGTAAATCGACGGTTTGCAAGCACCAAATCTTTAATTTCAAAAGTGCCAAAGTGCCAAGTGCGCCAAGTAAAGGATTGCGATTGCAATAAAAATCTTTATTACGCTCATATCCTAGCCAACAAATAATCGCTCTGGTTCTGGAACTCGCAGATGCTCACCAGAGATGCTCTTACGCCATCGTATAAGCAAATTTCAGCAGGTGTCGAAGTTTATGAGGATCTGCTGGACGACGGTTGGCAAACTCGGCGAGTCACTCACCATATTGGTCGCTTTGGCAAATTTAAGGAGATGTTGGAACCAGTGTAAGAGAGGAAATTCGCACACATCTTGCGTCGGAAAACCCAATGCTGGGTGTAACACCTCATCTTCCAACAAGCACATACATGCCAACTGCTTCATTGTTTGACATCTACACACTTACGGCACAATTTGTACTGGCTCTTTTGTATATTCGTACCATTGTAAGGTACCTGGCAGACAATAATTTGCTATCAGCTGCTTCTGGCAGCGACCACTATCACTGCCGTTTGCAGTGATGGGTCATTCAACGGATCTGAACTATGAAGTAGTGAAGGCAGGTCGTCTTCAGTTTTAAATCGCGATTCGATTTAGATCCTAAAGGCAACTGCATACACTGCGTGAAAAAGTAGAAGGACATTAGATTATTTTTGATAAATGAATAATGACGCATTTTTAAACAATTAATTTATTCACAACGTTTTTACATGCAGATACCTGTATCTAGACAAAAACAAAAAGTACACAATTAAAAAAAAAATGTATACTTAATAAAAAAATTGGTTTTGACGATCTCATGATCAGTGAAAAAGTAGAAGAACACTTTAAAAAAAGAGGTGTACTATATAAATTAATATGGAATTCTTTTCCTGTTGGGTCGAATTACTTCGAAGATCCTATTTGGCATCGAACTGTATAAAGATTGAATTTTTGTTCGGCAAAAATTGTCCCATACAAAGTTTAATGATTTCTGCAGCTCAGCTACAGATTTAAACTGCTTTCCACCCTCGTAAATACGACGTACAATCATTGCCCACATGTTCTCCACAATGTTGAGATGAGGACTTTTAGCAGGCCAATGTAAAAGTCGAACATTGTTTGCTGCAAACCAATCTTTAACACCATTTGCAGTGTGAATTGATGCTCCATCTTGCTGAAAAATCCAGTCCTCTCCTCCTAACTCAGTGCCATACGGGAGAAGATTTGAGTTTAGAGTCTGGATGTAGTCTGTATGGTTCTGTCTACCATTTAGAAAGACTAAACTTGTCCTGCCTCCATAGCCAACTGCTAACCATACCATTAAACCACCTCCTCCCATCTGTCGAGTAGAATAAGTTTCTTCTTCAATCCCAAGACAGTGCCAATAGTACTGATAACCATTTGGACCATCCAAATTGAATTTTTTCTCATCGGAAAACATAACTGAGGTCCATTCTGAGCTCCAGGACATGTGGTCAATAGCCCACTGCAGTCGGTTCTTCATGTGTCCTTCATTCCACTTCGGATGGTGCATCCGTTTTTTGAGCGTTTTATGTAGTTATAGACAGTTCTTTTGGTAACATGTGTAATTCCTGATTGAAATTGCGTCTTGCCGACACTTCCACCAGTCTTTTTGAGTTCACGAAAGATTTTTCGTTGATCACGTTGGGTGAATTTTTTTGGTCTTCCTGTCTTCTTTTTTCTTCTGTCACTTTCAGGGTTTCTTATGAAGTTCGAAACAGTACTAGGACTGATTCGTAGCTGTCGTGCAATCTCTCTCACCCCTTTGCCTTCATTTTTATAGGCAACTATTTGGCCCTTCTGAAACTTACTTAAGGATATTCTTCTGGGCATCCTAAAACCAACAAAAACTATGAATTTCTAGCTAAATATTTTTATTCTTGTTAAAAAGGAATTAAAAGAGAAAAAACACTTACCTATAAACTTTCCAACAGCTTCTAAATAGATTTTTTGGACGTGTCCTTCTACTTTTTTCACACACCCAAAGTTATTAAGTATTGCATTCCTAAGTTAAAATAGTGCTAAGTAAAAAAATCTCATTTAACTTTCACTTAACGTAAATTAAAACTCTAACAAAACAACTCTCTATAAAAATCAGGTCAAAAGCAGTAATATAAAAGCATATTGTACAAAAAAATGACTGTCCTTCTACTTTTTTCACACAGTGTATAAACAGTATAAATAATACGTAAAATAAAAATATTGTTTTTGTTTATGATTTTTATTAAGGCTTCTGTTAGAAATAAGCGATTAGAAAAAAAAAACCTACATAAGGACCCTTCATCCAAATTAATATGTTATCTATAAAAGTTATCATTTCCTCATTTACAACAAATTATAAAAAATCAGCCCTATAGTTGTTGGCACTTTGGAGAAACTAAACGTTAGCACATTTTTTAAGAATAATTATAAAACATTTTACAATGAAAAAACTGACATAGAAAATTACTTGATTACCTGCGCTATTTTTTAACAGTCAATGAAAAATAATACTTTCCTGAACCAGTATTTGGATAAAATGAAAATTACCGTACCTACATTTTTTTTATATTCACTTTTAACGTCTGAGAAAATATTGAACACATAATTTTGAGGCGTTATGCGTTTTTCCTGTATAAATCGGTTTATCGATATAAACGCAGTATTCGTTTATAGCATAAGCCGATCGATATAAACGCATGAACTCCGAACATCTCGTGTCGCAAGTTCTTACACACACACACACAGCACACATGTATATACATAAAGAAAGAACACAAATAAAGGAGAACTAACAAGGAGTGAATTAGAAATACAACAATTTTGCACCCCAAAGCTATTACCGGTATTCCCTATACCCAAATTGTATAGCAATATATACTACTAATATATAAGTATGATTGATACTAATATATAAATATACTTTGTAAAATAACATTAGTGGAATTTAATAAACATTAAATTATCTTTAGTTTAGTTACCTCAATTCGGTTCTTGAACAATTTGTCATTCTTTTTTTTTTTCTTTTTCAAGTTTTTGTTTTACGAATACCCTGCTCATTATGAAAATCGGAAGTGCCTCACATTTAGACTTCTTTAAAAAAAAAAAAAAAAAAAAAAAAAGGAAAAAGATGAAATAGTTCAAGATCAATATTATCCACCCATCCTTACTCTAGTATATTGTTCAAGCTAACAACAATAGGGCAGATACTAGTATTACATTATATACACTCATGTCCATTAAGGATAATTCAGAATCACACAGAAATTGAACTCTAAAATAAAAATTTCACCTGTAGAATTATCACACACATCTTGAAGAAGAATATGCAAATTACAGGAAACCACCAGATGGCACGGATAGTACGTCACAATGACGAGAGTGTAAGAGAGGGGTATATAAGGAATGGTGGCAAAGAAGTAAAATTGTTCACAAGCGCTTTAAAAGCCTTTCAGTGCAATAACCGCATAGTTATGGCACAAAGGAAGCATTTAGATGATTTTTTACATGGTAGAATTATCGGACGACTGGAATGTGAACGTACCCAGCTGGAAGTATCCGAGGAACTTGGAATCGCCCAGAGTGTCCTCTCCAGGCTTTGGCAACGATTCCAAGATGATGGTAATGTGAGTAAATGTTACAGCACAGGTCGCCCCCGAGTTACAACGCCGAATAAGGACCGGTATTTAGCAGTTACTGCCAAAAGAAACAGACGGAGCACAGCATAAGACCTGTCTCGTCAGCTCTCTTCAGCTACCGGTACGACAGTTTCAAGGCAGACCGTGTACAGACGCTTAGGGCACATTGATCTATAAGCTCGTAGGCCTGTCAGATGTGTTCCACTTACCGCAACTCACTGTCGCCTGCGATTAACCTGGAGTAGAGAGCATGCATTGTGGACACCGCAACAGTGGTCTTGTGGGATGTTTTCCGAGGAGTCCAGGTTTAGTTTGCAGTCTGATTCTCGCCGGACTTTCATATGGAGAGCGCCAGGTACCCGTTACCAACAAGAGAACACCATTGAACGACACCGTTAAGGTGGTGCAGGATGGCTCGTTTGGGGAGGAATTATTCTTGGTTCCAGAACTGACCTGCATGTTCAGAGTGTAACGATGACAGGCCACATCTATTGGGATGTCATTCTGGAACAACATGTACGTTTGTTTCGGGGCGCCATGGGTGCTGAATTTCTGTTTATGGATGACAACGCCCGTCCTCACCGTGCAAACATTGTAGACGAATGCCTTCAATTGGAGGATATCACCCGTATGGATTGGCCAGCATACTCACCGGACTTGAATCCAATAGAGCATATGTGGGATATGCTTGGCCGACGAATTGCAGCCCGTCAACTCCCTCCCACCTGTCAACCGGAACTTCGGAGGGCATTGCTTGATGAGTGGTGTAATATTCCCCAAGATCAGATTGATAATTTGATACTCAGCATGCCTAGGCGTTGTAAGGCCTGTATTGCATCGTCCGGGAGACATACTCCATATTAACCATCATACTAACCATGTTATACTGTTTTTTCTAAATAGGTTCTTTTTGGAAATTTGCTCCAATCGCAATTTTTATTAATTATGTCAAACATATAGCATCTTTTTTGCTCTTTACCTTTTGTTTAATAAATAGACTTTACAAATAAGTCAAATTTGTTTTGCTTCTGTCTCTTTTTTTGCCTGAACTTCCTTATCCTTAATTTATGGACATGAGTGCATTAATTTTTTATGTATTAAAACATTTAAAAACTATTATTATTCATGCTAGATTAAAGGTATCGTAGCTAATAGATTTTGTAGCATTTCATATAGAATTTCTTATACTAGTACAAGTTGTCATATACTTCTATACTAGTACAAGTTGCAGAAAAACTGAAAGCGCTCGGGCTGAAAGAGTTCTATAAAAATAACTCATAAAAGCGCATCCAAAACCACTCTTTAAATTGAGAAAATAAGGTGCAGAAATAAGGGGAGAGGTCATGATTTTGAATGAAGTTTTAAAGTAGCCTACGGCCTTACGTAGGCCATAACCTAATGCAAGTCCAGGTTTAAAAATTGTGAATGTGTAGAAAGGACAAAGAGATTTTCAAAATATATATAAAGGGTGATTATAATTAAAAGTCCCACTTTCAAAATGCTGTAAAAAAAAAAAAAAAAAAAAAAAAAAAAAAAAAAAAAAAAAAAAAAAAAAAACATTCGTCACAATGAGTTCAAATTTGAACTGAAGATACTTGAAGAAGAGGGAAACGGTACGACATCAAAAAACAGTTCCAAAGTGTAATAATAGATGAAGCTGTAAGCTGTATGAAGAGAGGAATTCGGCTGCCAGCGATATTTTGAATCAAAATTGCAACATATTTAGCATGAGTTGCACATTAAACCAACTGTAGTGTTCAATGTGCTTGATTGTTTCGGTTTTTTTGACGGAAAAAAAATTAATTCCAAGTCATTCAACAGTTGTGACACTGTTAGTGGAAAGCCCATCCACCACGGTAAGGTCATACCAAATTGGATGGGAAAAATCGGTAGAACTTTTTTTGATGCCATACCGTTCCCCCCTTCCTCAAGTATCTTCATTTCAAATTTGAACTCATTGTGACGAGTGGTTCTTTTCTTACAGCATTTTGAAAGTGGGACTTTAATTATAATCACCCTGTATATAACAGACAGATTTTCAAATATATATATATATATATATATATATTATAATTTACTTTTTTATTTTCTGAAGACTTTTGATGAGACCGCTAAGCACATGGTGTTATCCGGTCTACTGTCCTAGTTGCTAGTAGCTTGAATCGGCACCGATAGAACAGTTGAACAAGCAGCATCGAGCTGATATGTTAATTCCCGATGTCCGTCAGTATTAGCATCACAGAAAAAGGGGTCACACTTTCCCTCCTCACTTTTGTGTGGTTCTCTTCCGATGCCTAATCTAATTATCGAAAGGGAAAAGGCATCCGCAATTATAACGGAAGGAAGCGATTTCGTCTTTATTGTTCTACTTTTAATAGGCCATGCAAGTAAAACAGCGTGGAAAACAAACTCACTGCACATTTTTGTGTGTTTCGAGTGAAATCTTTCCAAAGAACTGGCATTGCAAAATTAGATTTTTTTTTCTTTTTTCTGCAAGCTTGATTGTTTTAAATTTATATTAAAATGTGAAGACTTATCTACTTTATTACAAAAAAAAAAAAAAAAAAAAAAAAAAACTTTTCAACCTAATTTAAGCTTAAGAACTTATTTTACCAGTACTTATTTAGAACTTTTGGTACCATACTTTTATACCAATTTCAAGTTCGAATTCTGGCGGTGGCAGGAATGTTTGTGAGTGGTTCGGAATCCACGTTAAACTGTACGTCAAGTCTAATTAGCCTAAAGTGTGCACAAGATGACCGTAGAGCGACAAATCAAACCCAACATTGTCAATAAACAAGCTATTTGTTGCAGGAACACGTCGTTGTCTTAAAATCAATGCTGTTATTAAATTATTTCTATAAAATTATCTTCTTATACTGGTTAAAAGAATATGCAAGACATAAATGCTTAGCTTTTGTTTTCCCTCCTTAGAAGGTGTATTTGTCGCTTAAATGAATTTATTGTTGTACTGTCCGAATTAAAATTGAATTCCAGTATACGTAGAATCTATAATTACGTTTTGGTTTGCCGCTCTACGATCATTCTGTGCACACTTTAGACTAATTAAATCGGGACCTACAGTTTAACGTGGATTCTGAACCACTAACACACATCCATGGCATCGCTAGGATTCGAACTTGAAATAGTATGGTGCCAATGGAAAACGCTAGCCAATTGGCCGTCAGGCCGCACCTATAATTAATGAGTGTGAATCGCTTAAACACTTTGAAGATGGGGAATGTGAATTCCCCATCTTTTTTTTTCAAACTGTTGGCGGAAACGGAAACAGACGTTCCGGAGTACCTATGGGGCAAATATACCCCGGAAACCTCCACATATTCATTAACATTAAAATTACATTTGTGCAATTGTTTCGATTAGGAAAGATTAAAAAAACTAAAAGATAAATTAACAATAACTAGAATTTAAGGTAACAATATAGAAAATCTAAATAAATTTAAATTTATAATTTAAATTTAAATTATAATTAAAATTAAATTTAGTCAGGTACAATTACGACGACGTCATTTACAAAGATGCATGCCAATTACGGAATATATTAACCACTTAAAAAATATTACAAAATTATTACAAATTACACTTATTATGCAGTAATTCAAGGTATATATTTATCACTGCATGCCATCCTCAATGTATTAATTCATTGAATTCTAACATTGAATATTTCTTCTACAAACCTTGAATAATTGCTCTGTAAGAGAGAAATAATAAAGAAAACACGAACTCGCATATACTTTTTTTGCATTCATCCGCAATAACAGATTCAAAAATATGCAATTACAATAGCTGAGCTAGCGAAGAGCGTTGAACAAAAGGTTCAAAAAAATTTCGTGAATGCACGGAAAGTATACACAGCTTTGTTTAAACGGCAGTGACACATGAATTTAAATATTGATAAAGATCTTAGAAAACAACCAAATTCTAAATTGCATTTACTTTTTTCAAAATATTTCAGATACATAACTTGTATATTGATTGGATTTTTTATGTTCTACGTGCGTGTATGTAATAGATCCAAATCTTTCATTCGCAAAATGGAAACAAGTTTGATTTGTTGCTCTAAGGTCATTTTTCGAATATTTTGGGCTAATTAGACCAGGTCCTACAGTTTCACACGGATTCCGAACCATTATTACTACACCACACCACATCATTGTGCCCAGAGCTGAGTTACCCCTTTACAGTTTTGGAATGATGTGGGTGAGAAAAAGTCTGACTGGGCTCTGTGACGCTCTACGGTCATATGAGACCGGGGCCTATGGCTTAAAATAGATTCCGAACCACTACAAACATCCCTGGCACCGCCAGGATTCGAACCCGAAACCTGTGGTACCGAGTGCCAGAACGCTAGCCACTCAGCCATCAGGCTGTCGATGCCGAACCACTAGCAAACATCCGTGTCGCCGTCAGGATTCGAACCTGTATCCTGTGGTACCAACGGCCCAGAACATTAGTCGATTGGCCATCAGGCCATCGGAAACAAGTTTGAGAATATGCCCGTGTCTGATTTAAAAACTGTTGGTCTTTAAGATCGAACATTGCATTAAGTTCTAATAATTTTTTTAAAAGAAAAATTTTATGACTAGTATTTTTTGTTTTGTTTTTTTTGTTCTAATGCAGCTGGCAAACATTTAGACAACTTGGTCTTGGATGCCTTAAGGCAAGCGCTGCACAGACGTTACACACTTTGCATTACCCAGGGGGCGCGTGTAACTTAAAGATAAGCCACGGACGGGGAGTAACGATGCCCCCGCAACGCTCTACGATCCTATTAGGACCGGGACTTACGGTTTAAAGTGGATTCCGAACCACTACAAACATCCATGGCACCGCCGGGACTCGAACGCGAAACCTGTGGTACCGAGCGCCAGAGCGCAAGCCACTCGGCCATTCAGGTCCCTGATTAGTGTAGATTGTAGCGAAAAGTTCCAAAACTTGTGAAACATCTGTCAATATTTCAAATAATAATTGTCCAGGCATTGATAAAAAATTTGGTCCAAAATATGCTGAGAAGCTGGCTGCAAAATCCAAAAAAAGTGTTCAACCTCAGAAGCTGTACTAATTCCCAAGATTTGAAAATTTCAAACTATACAATAGTCCGACCACGGATGACGTGAAATGGTAAACATTCGATTTATCGGCGGAAATGGACGAATCTATTATTTGTTAGGGAAGAGATAGACACGGGCAAAGCTGCTTTGAAAGAAAAGGATAATAGTTAGTATGGGAATTTTTTCATCTGGTTTTTTCTTTTATTATAGTACCATCTAGAATTTCAATAATTAAAAATTAAATTTTCTTTTATTGCAATTAAAATCCGTCATAAATGATATTTCCTCTCTTATGACGCAGTTTTTTTTTTTTTTTTTTTCTAATCAGTCTGTCTTGGCCAGTCGCCATTTTTCCATACTATCGGTGGTCAGACTATAGAAGCCTGTTTTCCAATCCGATGCCAACACGGCACTACACAGTCGATTTAATTTCATTCCACTTTTTATGCATAACTTCAAAAACGCCAAGTTAAAGTTAGGGCCAGATATGCATGTGGTCTTGATTCAGTGTCGTTCTCGGACAGAAATTAAATTATTTCGTAAAATAAGTAAGTGATATTTGTCATATTTATTAAAATTGCAAAGACAGCAGTGCACAACTGCAACACATAAAACACAATTATATAACAAAAATTTACAAAATCATTTCGAAAAGCAGTTCGTTTAAAAGTCTTTGTACCCTTCGTGCTCCCTGAAACTCTTTTCCCGAACTTTTGTACCCTGCGTACCGCCTGGAACTCCTCAATCGACTCCGCACACTCCCTTTTTTCTTTCTCCCTCTCTCATTATCGGTTCCAAAGTCTAACGGGAAAAAAAGCCTGCAAAGGCCAAAGTTTAACGTAACCCCTCCTTGAAAGGAACGTTCAAAGTCCAAACAAAACAACGTAAGGATCAACTCTTTTTTGAAAAAAGAATCTATCAACTTTGAGTTCAAGGTTATACCTTTTTATGGGGATGCATGGTGGACACTTACTAATCTTGGTGGATCCTTCTTTCTTCTATAAAGATTCAACATTATAAGAAAGTTACGTCTTTAGTGGGAAAGAACCTGTTTTTTCTGACCAAACGGGGATTTACACATAATACTGAAAATTCTTGGCACGGAACACAATCGGAAGCCTATTTTTCCTAAGCTCTACGCTCCCACAGTCGCTTTCAACTTAAATTTCATTAAAAAACCTAGATTTGTTTCGCGGTAGTTTTACTTTGGTGTAAACCGCGTCGGCGGAAAAATAGATTCTTTATTTAGCTTACCCACATCAGTTCTCAGTGAGAATGGAATATCCCCAATCAGTGGAGGAATGCGGTTGTGGTTACGCTTCCTTAGCAATTGTCTCATTTCTTTCAACTGTTTTTTTTTTATTTTCGTCTTTCCAAAGGAAGTACAATATATATATATATAATATTATTCTTCAATTTAGGTAAGCAACCTGTATTTTTTCCCCCCTTATTTTTGAAACATTTTTGTTTTAATGTACATAATTTTGGTTTCCGTATACAGCAAATTGTTTTATACTTAGCATTTTTCATTTCATTAATTTTAATATGGTGGGTACTACTTCCAATACTTTTTATATGGAATATACTTCAGTGGAGGAACTACACTTTAAAGTTAACATAATATTTCAAAAGATCTACAAATCGTTTCCCAGCATCGCGCTCTGTTCCTTTACCCTTATATTTGAGATTCCGAGTTTTACAATATCAAAAGCTCATCCGCAAATTCTGAAGAATAATTTATCCATAACTCTTAAACATAAACATGCGCATCAATCCTCAAGAAAAACTACTCACCTCTACAGATCATTTTCATGTAGCTCAAGAACTGGCCAACATTAAAGCAATCGTGGATATTCCAGTAACTGTATCTTTTTACACGGGAAAAATAACCACATGTTTTCTGTTCCATTATATACAACACAAAACTAGCCGAATTGGCTAATAAACTATAGTAGAAAAGTAAAAGTTACTGAACTTCGCAGGTCAACAATAAAAACTTCATAATCTCCCTAGATACTATAATGCCCGAATATACTAAACTGTGACTCCAAACGAAAAAACTTTACTTTTTAATAAAATTTTATTTTATTAAAACTTTATTTTTTAAACCCCGATTGTAAACCTCTGAATTGCTTTTCATAACCTATCCTACTAACTCATTAAAAAAATTTGTTGTTTGTGACCAATGCAATGGTCCCCATACTTTCTCATCTTGTACTTCAGATTTCGTAAAATATATGTAATGATGTCAATAAAGCCACAGATGTAACATGTTCTAAGAAAAAGGCAGAGGAAAACATTTTAAAATTCAATACTCTAAATCGTCTGTGTTTCATTAAAGCTCGCAGATTATATCATCCGAAATTTTTTTTTTATAAAAACTCCAAACTATACCTGATTCACATTCCAGTTTCATCACTAAAGAAGAAATTACCGAGTTTTTTTAATCAGCACACTTTGGAAACTCAGAAAATGATCGAACACATTTGACAAGTTCAAGCAACTTCTTTTCAAATATCTCTTAAAACATTATCAGAAAATTTCACCGCAGTTCTAACTTTAATTGAACAATAACTAAAAAACTCTCCCATCCTCCAAATATCACGCAATTTAATATCAAGGATAAAAAGAAATTCAAAGTGATAAGAATTGGATCCGAATACTTACATGATCTTGACAATACGGAACAGTTCATTTTGTTTCTAAACTGACGGTTGTTTTCCGGTTTCTAACCAAACGGAACAGTTCATTTTGTCCAATGTACCATCTTATTATAAAAAAAACATACGGGCCAGTCAGACATGATTATTTAGGAAACTCTATTTATCTTAATTTCTTTCTAATTTTTTCATGTTAAATCTTCTTTCCCCATGTTCTTTAAGAATTAAAAAATTGTTCAATGGACTGCTAGAAGCATTCGATCCAGAAAACTCTGGCTACTCGTATTATGTTTGTAATTCAAGAAACTTTTCTCAAAATTGACGATGAATTTCATTTACCAAGTAAACTTATCTACATAAAAGAGAGATCTAACAGCACAAGAAGGGGAAGTTTGATGATCGCCATCGATTCTTCTATTTATTGCAGTAATATAAATTTCTTAAATCTTCCTCACTCCAATAACAAAATCCAAGAAATCACAATTCATCTTCCTCATAAATCTTTTAACCTCGCCAATATTACTCGCCAAAAGGTGAATTCAGCATTGAATGGCTTGAAGTAGAATGTCAACAACTTCCTTCCTCTTGCATTCTCTGCGATTTCAATACTAAACACTCTGTTCACGGTTCTTCCTCCACTAACAATAATTTCCGGGGCCTAATGGCCGAGTGGCTAGCGCTCTATCTCTCGGTACCACAGGTATAGAGTTCGAATCCCGGTGGTGGCATGGATGTTTGTAGTGGTTCGGAATCCACTTTAAGCCGTAGATCCCAGTCTCCTATGACCGTAGAGCCCAATCAGACTTCTTCTCACCCACATCATTCTCAAACTGTAAAAGGGGCTATTCAGCTCTAAGGCACATTGATGTGGTGTGGTGTAGTAGTAAAAATAATTCCAAAATTCTCATAAATTGGATCTTAGACAACCATTTCACCATTCTTAATAAGAGCAATCCTACTCATATTACACTAACTTCTTCCTCCCTCCTAAATTTATCCATAACTAGTGCAGATATTTATCCCAACATTCATTTCTTCTCACAAACATTTACTAACACCACTATCCTTCCAACTCAGTAACCAGCTTAAACATAGATATGACATCTGTCCGCCAAAAATTCTTCATTACCTTCAAGATCATCAGAATTCTTTACATAGTTTCGAAACTTATTCTGAATTCTTATTATTATTCTAATTCTTTTTTGAAACTTATTCTGAATTAATGGAAGAATTTATAAAATCATAAAAGAAATAACAGGAAAACAATATTTTCCATACTAATTCTTTCCTCACAAATGCAGATGATCAACAACAAAAATCTCTTGGCATCACATTTCAATAAATCTTCCATAAATTTTATTCCTTTGGACTTTTCTGAAGATTCCTCTCATAATTATAATAATCTTTTTTTTTTTTCGAAGAACTCAAAGATGGAATTCATGGTACTCCCAATACCACGCCTGAAAATGACAGTATTTCAGCCAAATTTATCAAAATCCTCCAATACTACCTTGAACAGTTTCTATGAATTTTTAAAAATATCATAATCATTCTATTCTAAAACCGACCAAAGATAACAAAGAATGATCAAATAATTTTTTCAATTTTTTTTTTTTTTTTTTTTTTTTTTTTATTACTGTTATTGTAAAAATGAAACATGTTTTATTGAAACTTATCTACGAAAGTTTTTTTTTTTTTTATCATTTAATTTTTTAATTAATAGATTTCAAAAACACTGGTGCTTTTTAATTAGTTACTTTTTAACATTATGTACCAAATGAATGCAATGCTGATATTATGTCAGTTTATTTATAACAAGTATATATAAACACATTGAATATACATATATTTTTGTTCAATCAGTAATAATTCATATTTATATGCAAAAAAAAAAATTTTAAATTTTGATATTGTTATAAATATAATAGTATTAATACTAGATTTTTTTTTTTTTTTTTTTTTTTTCAATTTTAATACACAAATAAAAAAGTTAAATTTTTATATTTTCAACTTGAAAAGTTATCTTGAATAGATAAATGTATAATTATATATAATGATAAAATTCTTTCAGTGCATTATTTAATAAAGAAGTTTATTTTATATGCTTTAAATATGTGTATGCCTTATCAAAGGAAACATTATAAATATGTACATATTTCATCACAATCAAATATCTAACAAAAGTTTTAATTCATTATAAGTCGATTAGCAGGTTATTTGTTTATTTTAGGAAGCATAATAATACTCTAATGCATTTAAATAAGGAAAAACATAACAAATAGTATATCTTAAATTAAATTTACTTTAGCATAGAAAAATGGATGTGAAATCCTTACATGCACACAATTAATATATATATAACAAGAAAACTTTTTTTAAAAAAATAAATTCATAAAAGGCCTAAAGAAAATTAATGAATAATAATAAACTATAAAAAATGAGGTATAAAGCACACTTTTAAATGACTAAAAATAAATTAAAATTACTAACAAAACAATTGTTTTCGATATTTAAAAATATGCTGGCCTTGAATATTACAAATACTGAAAAAAGTTAAGAGTTAATTATTTTTACAAAACAACAACCTTTATAGAAATAATAACTTAATTATGAAAAATAAAAATTCATTTTCAAAATATTTACAAAAAGTGAACATAAGTTAAATGCATCAAAAACAAGAATATATTATCAATTAGAACACAAGTTTAATTATACAACAATAAGAGATTTCAAACTTGGCAAATAATAGGATTAATGAAGATAAACATAAACAAATAATAAACAAAACACAAAAGAAATTTAAAATTAAATAACATTTTTCGAGTAATAATTTTACTTTTATCTTAATATTTAGATAAATTCAAGAACAAAATACATGGTTTTCTTTAGAACTGGAAATGCATCAATTAAAATTCTAAAAAAAAAAACTCACTTTATTTAACAAAATAAAACAGTCTTGGAAATTTATGACTAGCATAAATATTTTCCAGATAAATTATTCATTTTTTTTATAAATTTATATTCCTCAAAGCACCTAATTAAGTCAAGTCAAGTTTATAAATTCATGCATGCTAGTTATCTGTCAGCAAATTTGACTTTCATAAGATGCTGACTTAGGATATTTAAAAAAATTTCCATGGAATTCATGACTAGCAAAAATATTTTCAACATTCATTTCCCATAAATTTCTGCAAATATGGCTATTAGAACCAATATGACCTCCATAATATGCTGACATACAATATTTAATTATATTTTTTAAAATTTAAAATTATTTGTACCTCAAAAATAATATAATCAAAATCATAGCAAAATTATATATTTCAAAGACAATTGTTCAGAAAACATAATATATATGACTAAAAAAAGAAGCATAATTTTTAACATCAAATAACTGCTACAATTTTATATCATTCATTAGCACTTATATTAACTATCTTTACTGCTTTTTATATAACTAAACTAAAACAGTATTTAATCAAACAAAAAATAAACATTTTTTATATGTTATAAAAGTTGTTCATATGTATATTTCATAAATAAAAAATATATCAAACAAAACTTATGAAAACAATGAGTTTAAAAAATGAAATTATTAGTTCTATTTCTTAGTAACTCTCGCTCTCTATAACATACGTTCAACCACCAATCGCATGGAATTGTAAAGATCCAGTTTAACCTGTGAAATGGATGAATCAATTCATTGTTTTGTTTTTTATTCAATTTGGTAAACAGCAACATCTAGATTAAGTCGAAGAACCCGTATGGTCTCATGGAAGGAGGGAAAGGGGGAGGAAGCCCTTGTGAAGGAGCCCCGGTAGGTAGAAGTGTGACTTGGTTCCATGATGCTAACTTTTTACAGGATAGAGTTGCCAGTCCTATGCTCAATACTCCTAGTCATATTAGACCAGGACCTATGGCTTAAAAGTGGAAACCAAACCACTAAAAACATCAATGGCACCACCAAGACATAAATCCAAAACCTATGACACCAAGTGCCAGAGCACAAGCCACTCAGCTATCAGGCCATCAATTTAATGTTAGCAATGCTGGTCAGATAAATGCTAAGCTAAAAGTAGCTTTGAATGAAAAGGTATAATAGTTAGTGTAGAATTTTTCCATCTGATGTTTCTTTTAATATTATGTAATCCAATGTTTTAATTATTAACAATTTTAAAAAAAATTGTTTTGTTTTTTGTATTTAAAATCCTTTTTAAATCGCATTCTTTTTCCTACGACTAAATCACATTTTCTCCCCAATGACAATGCCCTTTTTTTGAGTTCATCCGACTTTGTCACTTGCCAATTTTTCACACAATTGATGGTGACTGTAGTAAGCAAAATAAACAAAAAACTAAAGATAAAAGATAAGAAAAATATTTACTAAAGATAAGATATAAAGATAATTTTCACTAAAAATAAGATATAAAGATAATATTCACTAAAGATAAAATTGCTTTTTTTTTAAATAAATATATTCTTCTAGGTTGATGCATAGTATAAATATAAAACGAATAAAAAAGCAAATTCATAAATCATTACAAAAATATTTTTATAATAACCGAATGTTTCTCATTATTTTCCAACTAGAACACATCTATAACATCACATTTGTTCCAATAACATTTATATATTTTTAATATAACAAAATTCACCCTTTTTTACAAAAATTTTACATAAAGCATTCAAAATCCAATACTTTAGTACAATATAATTCTGGCTCTTAGAAGACTGATTGCCTCAACGTTATCACAGTTCTACAATTTGCTTAAATATACAATTGTAAAAAATCTTCAATATATCTATCAAATAAATAATATAAATATTCTTCATTTTTTGGTAATTCACAATCCCATAATAGAAATATTTTAAAGCTTCAAATATTTAAATGCGATAGTCACAGAATTTCTTTCAGCAGTGGTATAATAAGGAAATCTATTTAAACCATTAACATTATAACTTCTTAATAAATCACAATAATAATAGAACAACCAAAGGCAGGTAAAATCTCAGAAAAGATAAAAAATATTTGCAGTACATTTAGAATTATAGATCATTTTTTTAGAATCACTTTATTGAAAATGTCTTTTACTCTTCTTTGGAACATTATTGAATAACCTGGTCCTGTATAATATAAAAAAAGGTATCAATTGTATCCTTGATAGTTTTGCAATATGCATCCAATGCATTTGGACAAAATTTAAATGTAAAAATATACAAAAAAAGTATAATAACATTTTGATAAATTGTTTCAGAAAAATTTAATATAATTTAAATCATATTTATATTTCATATTTCATTAAAAAATGTGTCATGGTAGTGGTTTAAATACATCACTCTGTATAATATTATACACTAGCCATTTATATTACACTGGAATGTAAAGGAATAGTAATTTTTTTCAGGCTCAATCATTATAAAAAAATAGTTTTTTTGAGTTTCAAAATAAAGAACAATATTTAGTTTTAAAACATTCCAATTAATTTTTAAAATGTACATATAGATTTAAATAATTATTTTTTAATTTTTTTAATATTTTTAATCATTATTCAATTGTTAATTTTTGTATAAGTACATAAATCAATTTTTTTACATGATTTTATAATTATAGAAAATAACCCATAAAATTCATGCATTTCTAAACCTATAAGTATTTTTTATATAATTCTGAGTTGAATTTAAATAATTAATAAAATGTTTTTGAAGCCAAGTTTTTGTGAAATATCGACACAAAAAAATATAAAAGAAAATTATTAATGTACTGTTCCTCTGCTAAAACATTATTTTGAAGTTTTGATATATTTTTAAGTCTATGGTTGAAAACATTGTTTTTCTTTCAAATAATTTTTTTAGATTTAATTTTTATACAATTACTACTTGTAACATTCATATGCATTGTTTAATCATAATTGCAGATTAAAGAATACAACAAAATATTATAAAATATATCATAATTATTTAAAAATATTATAAAATATTTTAATTTTTTAGACATTAAAATATTTTAATGTCTAAAAAAATAAGCAAAACTGAGACATTGAACTGATTTTGATTTATTTTTTTAGACAAATTTAAGATAAATATTATTTAATCAACAATATATATATATTTTTAAATGCACCACAAAAAAATCAGAATTCAGCAAAAAGTAAAAAAAGGTAGTTAGTACTATTTTTAATTTTAACAATTTAAGTATTACTAAATAATCTAAGAATTATTTTATTTAAATATAAATCAAAGTAAGTAAATGAGCATTAAAAATATAAATATTCTTTCACAATTTTTAATCCAATACAATGTATTTAGAATATTTCTGTAAACCTTTTTCCTGTCAACAAAGAAATAAGCAATATTATTACATTCCTAATTACTGAAAAATTTAGAATATATTAGAGGTTTAAGAACATATTCTAATTTGAACTATTAATAAAATTGAAGAAGACAGTGATAAAGTGTCAGAAATATAAAATGAATACAATACTTGTTAAGCTATAATAAATAATTTACAATTTCTCCTATGAGGAAAAAAATATAGAAAAACAACCCTACATACAGATAATACTCAAACATCTTTATTGAAAATTATTATGTAGCACATAATTTTATTTCAGAAATTAAATATAAACGTATACAATTTAGTTAATGTGACTATAATATAAAAATTTCTACATTCTGCAAAAAATATAATGATTATTATAATAACAAGAAATGAATTAAAATAAAAATGTATTTTTTAGAATTATATGCATAAAATTTAACAAGAAAAAAAAAAAAAATTATTTTATATTTTTATAACCTGTTTCTTCACAATTCACATATAGCTGCTTTTCAAATAAATTATCCAATTCAATATGAATAATTTTGGATAAAATATGGACATGATACAAATGAAATAAAATGTAAATAATTACCTTTCTGGAAATATTTTAAGAAAAATAAAGTTTCTTGCTTTAAATTTATACTAATAATGCTTTTAACACATTTTGCATAGTAATATAATTTTACAAATTATTTAATTTAGAAAAATCTTACTTCAGTTTAATATATCATTTCATACACAAAAAAGAGTTTTAAATTGACTTTTATTAAGTGAATTTTCAATTAAAATGTACAATTAACTTGATCATTACATTTTTAAGTGATGTATATAAAATCTAAAAATAACATTTTACATATTTTACAGCATATTTTTTACATCCAACATGAACAGCACCCTCACAATAATAAAATTTGCAGGAAAAATAGATAGAAATTTGAAATATTTAATACAGACATGAAACACAGTGGGTTAGTTTTGCTGTACAGGTAAAAAAGTTCATCAAAAAGTATGTCATATAGATTTATTTTTGGAATAAAATTTTTTAAAAGACATGGCACACTATTTGAGTTAAGTGAAATCTAGAATTACATGGAAATACATATTTAAAAATATTTTACACTGCATTTTGGACTGTTGGAAGGAGAGAGTCAACTTGAAACAAAACACCATCGATAAAAGGCCTTTGCAAAGCACTCACTTCCAACATGGACCTTATAAGATTATGCATACCATTTGAATACCTAAAATAAAAATTAAAATAATTTAAATAGGAAGAATCAATAGAATGATACAAAAAAAATTAACATGGGAGATAACAAATTAACAATTCTATTTCAATTGTAGGATCTCCTTTTTAAAAAATAAAAAGACTGAAATTTATTTACAATCTTGTTTGCTATTTTGCCTGAAAATGCATTTGAATCAGTTCAACTTGAACTTGGAATATAAAATAAAAAACTGAAAAATAAATACGATGAAAACCATGTATCAAATTTTATTTTATGTCAATAACATCATTTATAAATCATTGCTGTATAATATATTGAAATACGTAAAAATTTAAATCACCATATAATTGTAAAGAAACTTTTTCAGTCATAGTTTTAAAAAAAACAAAAAATAGGAGCCACTTGAAAATTTGGAATCAATTTAGCCCTAAGCTAATACAAAACTTGAATAAAATAATAAAAAATTGTTAAAACAAAGGAATAATTATATTCCTTTAATTTAATTTACAGCTATTTATCTATTTTTGTAAAATATGTCATAAATATAAATGAAATAAATATGATATAGATAATTTTTCTTTTTTTTTTTTATGCCCTTCATAAACAGCATTTATTTATATTACACTGGAACATTTTTTTTTTATTCTAATGACTTTTTGAAAAAAAAAAAAAAATTCTAATACAACAAAGGAATTTCAAATTATCTCATTTTATGATGTATTTTATTACTTCTTACAAGGTCAACACAAGAAAATGCAACACATTTGAAGGACTAAACAAAAAATTAAGCATAATAAACAACAAAATATTTTTTTATTTTACATATTTTTCCCAATTTTTTAAATAATGACCTTTAAAATCTTTTAATTAAATTGTATTTCTTTTAGTTATAATATTAGATTTGGATATTAATGTAAAATGTATGGATCAATGAATTATATAGTAATACCTTAGAAAGAAAAATTTTTATTATAAGTTCCAGCAACTTACGGTGTGTTTTCTGGAAAATCGATAGTCCCACTCATTACAGCTAAAGCTACACTGTCTCCTCTTTGATGGGCTGCTTCAAATGGAGATTGAAAATAGCACATAGCATACAAGCAACAACCCAAAGACTATGAAAAAAATATTAATTAATTCTCATATAGATATTATATTCAGCTCATTTTAAAATATTCTGATTAAAATACAGTTACCCAAACATCAACTCGCTCATCAATGGATGAATGGCTTTCCACATGAAACAACTCTGGAGCCCGAAATGCCATGGAACACTTTTCAGCAGCAAGATCCTTGAAAAATTAAGATTATTTCAGTTATAAAAAATAATATATCTATTTTGTGAAATTTTGGTTACAAAATAATAATGTAATTTGAGTTCTTAAATTGCAAAAGTTATTTTATTAATGCTAATTTAATTTAATATACAGCAAATGTTTATATGGTAAATGGCTAACTGTTTAATAAAGTAAATGTTATTTAACATTTTGCAGTAAGCATTTACAAATTGATGCACTTATGTCATTTTTTAGAATGCATATTCATAGTTACCAACTATGTTTAATATTTCTGACTTAATTTGTATAATTTTTTCTAATTTTATATATGAACACTGTGCATGCTTTCAATTACATGCTTACACTCTTTCAATTCCAAAAAGCTTTGGCTTTTTCTTACATGCTTGCTTACATACATTACATTGTACATGCTTTCAATTCCAAAAAGGCATTAAAGGAAAAATTTGTATATATATATATGATGGAGTATATGAAGTTTTATATATTAGCATTCTAAATAAAAAATATTTAGAACACATATACATTAAAACTCACCTATGCTGGCGAAGGACAACAATCAACGATATGCAAATTGTAAGGGTACTGACAATTATCTTGACAGAAAATGGACAAAGGAAGACATGCCTTGAAGGGCAACACAAATGGCAGCAGGATATCATCAATACTTCAATGAGTTCTTAATCTGTATATGCAAAATGGCTAGCAGTGACCAGCAGTCATAAGAGATAGAACCCATCTGTGGCAATACCAAATCCAATATATTCTATATATTGTGTTTGATTTTATTATTATCCCTGATATGTTACACAATATACCAAGCACATAAAAAGTCAAGCAGTCTGCTAGGAAAACTGGTCCAAACTTCTCCACCCTCAAATGCCAATGTTATCTGCCCAAAAACTTATTCAGTATTCATCTCTGAAAGCTATTAAATACAAGCCTATTGGCAATTCTGATGACTAGACATGACACTACGCAAAATAGATTTGTCCATGTCAGAGGTTAAAAAATGAACAAATTGAGTACAAAACTGATTCTGCATGGAATGGTGCAAAGTACAACTAGTGGTATGCACGAGGATGTAGCATGACAGATGGTGAACAATAAATTCATTAGGGCAATTTGGATCTGTCACACAAATATCTAATTTTCCCTTGCATTCATGCAGTTTGGTCTTCTGGAGTCTGCATTTTATCGATGAGTTTGTTGTAATAATTATTACTGCCAGCATTTTATATAGCAATGTCTATACAATGCAGATGTTAACTCAACTTAACTCAGTAATAATGCTCAGTACTCATGCATACCAACAACAAAACCATGTTAGGAGATATCCCATCATCTATAAGGTCTTTGAAAATATAGTAGAAGCATAATTAAATGTGGCTCAAGGCAATTGTAATGACAGCAAAAAGAAAATCTGCAATTGTTATCTTACTACTTGTGGAATAAAAATTTATACTAAGACTGAAACTAATATCCATTGGAAAATTTAATCATTAAAATACTTCCAAAAATGGAATCTGCATGTGAAATTTTGAAATAATCATATCATTTTTAAGAGACTTATCATTTTTAAGAGTCATATTTTCAGACTGTTGCTTTTAATTTGTTCAGAACATAGTTGTGTACCTTAAACTACAAACAACAAATATATATATTGGTTTAGTCTATACGAAATATGAAAAATCTCACACATGCCAGTAAAGCACTTGCAAAAAATTCTCAGTAAATATAATAATACAATGGTGTAAAATACAATAAGTCTACTAGGAAATACTGGTACTTAGAACAGCAACAAGTCTCACAAAAATATTATTTTAGTATTGTAAATTACAAGATGTTTTCACTAATTCTTACCTGTAATATTCTAGCTTCAGAAGCCTTTCTAATTTCTTGTCTAGCTTTTCCCATTGAGCCAAAATCCATCCATACCGGAGTGTCATCGTTGCTCATTAAGACATTGGCAGGTTTGGCATCCCTGTTGGTAATAAATTTAAAGATATAAAATAATGTATTGTATTTTGTAATGTTATTCAAGAACTCTATACAAATAATAAAGCACAATAATAATTTATTTATTGCTTGATTTTACATTGCATTTTAAATTACATTTCATTATATTTAATTGTTTAATAAATATAATATTAACAAATCTATTAAATATTTAAATTTATATATTTCATAAAGAATAAAAACTACATTTTTAATACATACCTTAATTTTAAATTAATACAGAAAATAAAATGATCATGTACATTCTGGTTTAATATCAATAAAAAAAGTTAAAAGGGCCAGAAATATAACTTGTTACATAAATTTGTACACAATTATTAAAATAAAAATAGTATTAAGATGAAAAAACTTCTAACTAGTTGTATATTTTCCAAAATATAAAAAAATCTATTACAATAGAACCATTTTTAATCAGAAAAATGAAATAGATTATCAGTCCAGTTCATTTTGCACACTTCTGTAAATATTATCTCTCCATTCACATTGCTATACAAAAAGCATCTGAGTAGTAAAATTGCAGGGGAAAAAAATTTTTTTTAACATATAATTTAGAAAAACATTATATTTGTTTTTAATATTATATCTATAATATATTTATTATATATCTTAATATATATTTTTGTTATGGTTTATATTATATATTATGATCATATGCATTTAATAAAAGGATTATTTTTATAGTTGAAAAAGATCTTGGTAATAATAATATTTTTAAAAACTAATAAAACACAATAAAAAAAATCTTTACATCAATTAAATCATAGCAAATTTAAATCTACTATAATACAAAAAATATAGAGATTTTTTTTTTTTTTTTTTTTTCCTTTTTCCCTAGATGCAATAATTGTTTCTTTTTAAGAATCAAATTCAACAAATGATCATTTAAATTCATCATGTGCATGAATAAACATTAAATTTGATCTGCTTAATTTTGGTTGATATCTCAGTTATTTTTGGAAAAAAAATTTTAAGATACAGATCATCTGAAATAATTAAAATCTGGCTACATTCTAACATGCACATTGTTTTTCAAATTATTCAGCTTTGCATTCTTATTGTTTCTGGATATTCATTTCTTAAATAAAAAATCTATTTTAAACTAGTAGTTAATTAGTTTATGTATTTCAATCCAGAACAAAATGTTTAAATATTATTTTCACATTTTCAATAACAATAGAAAAGTTAACAGTTTAATAAATAAATATTCAATATAAACCTAAATAATTAAATATTCAAGTACTGTAATTTCCTGTCTATAATATGCAACAATTGCCCCAGGCATAATTTTCGGCATAAAAAAAGTAAAACATCTCTTATAATTCATAACAGAATATAAACGAAGACAATTCACATCTGATGTATCATTTACCAATAAGTTCTATTTTTATATCAATGGTATAAAGCAAACAAAATGCTTTTCAGCTTTAAAGAGTATTTTTTAGAAAATTATGTTATAAATTTAACACAGTAGAAGCCAGAAAAAAAATTGGCATTTAAAAGCCATAGTGAAAGCAAAACACATGGCATTTTTCCAACAATTTATAATCTTTATATTTACTAGAGAGATAAAAATCTTAATTGTATCACAGTTCATTAATAATTTGGCCTTCTGTAAAACATTTTTAATTCTTATGTATAAATGCAATCTAGGCCATTTTCATCTAGTAACACACATCAATTCAATGTACACATCTTGTCTACATTTATTAACATCAAATTTCTTTTTAACATTTACAACTTCATGTTTCTTTAAATATAGATAATTGTTTATTTTTCTCTCATACAAATTTGAAGTTTTTTATTTGGCAAAAAAGCACTTTTGAGTGCTCGTTTTAAATAATTGACCATTAGGAAACTTCAAAAAAGAAAAAAGAATGTACACAGATACAACACCAGAAATTGTAAGTTTTTTTAGTGTATAATCCACAGATTATAAGGAAATTACAGTAATTTAAATTACCTGTGAGCTAATGGATAAGGCTGAGCACTGTGCATTACTCTAATCCCTTCACTCATTTGCCGAAATATTTTAAGGATCCTTTCTTCACCAATATGACTTTTGTTCTTGGAACGAATAGTAAGCTCATCTTGAAGAGTACCTTTCTAAAAATAAAAATTCTCATACATATTACGTGTTACAAACAAATAAATTAACAGAATATTAAAAACAAATATTCCTAAAATCAAAGAAATAATTAAGAAAATGTAGGTTAAAAAATACTCACTCTAAAATAAGGCAGAAGCAATCTGACTTCACTGCGATTTGGATGGAGTCTGTCACATCTTTCAATCAAGGCAACATCAATGCATTCAAGTATATTTGGATGATTGAACAAATTATGATATTCAGCTTCTCTCATAGTATTTTTCTCATCTTCCTTACTATGGCAAGCAATTCGTTTTAAAGCATATAATCGATGAGTTTTTTGATCCTGTATTAAGTCCACTATGCTAAAGCCACTAAAAAATTTTAATTTAAAAAAAAATCCAGAACCAATATAATACTTTTTAGGACAACTTCAAGAACAATTAACAAAAACAATTTTTAAACATTAACAACATAAACTCATGATAAATAAATATATTGAAAATTTATTAAACAAACTCAAAATAACTAAATTTAAAATAATTTATAGTAAGCAATGATGTTTATTTTACTTAAATAAGAACAATGACATAAATTTTTCTAATTTTTATTAAACCAGGATCTGATTTTCTGATTAATTTCTAAAGACATATTATTTATTATTCTTTAAAATAAAATTCTGGGTATGAAAGTTTTTTTTTTTTTTTTTTTTTTTTTTTTTTGCCTTTTAGTTGCTGTTTTTAATGCTTTAATACCAATTATAATTTACATATTTTTATGATATTAATTATATTAATAACACTAAATATTGATAAATAAATATTTTAACAATACTTGATTATTTGTTTTTCTTATTTTTAAAATAATGAGTGTATTTTAAAGAAGAAAATAATTGAAAATGACACTACAACAAATTGAAAATATAATAAAAAAAAAAAACATTTTTTGCACCACTTAAACAATAATTATGCTTTAAAATATATGCAATATTTAAAAAATATATTTTACCCTTCTCCAATTCTTGTTTTGATGGTATATGACTTCCCATTCACTTCAATAACTTCTTTCCCACATGCACAACCCATTAGAAAAACCGCAGGATTAAACCACATTTTAAACATAAGACCTGGAATGAAAAAATAATAGATAAGTTTTTTTATAATTACAAAATGTCAATAAAGACATTAATAATACCACAAAACATATGCATGTTAGTTCGATAGAAGACAGACCAGAATTAAAAAAGTAGTATTACAAAAAACTTTTTGAAATAGATAATCTCAGTCATTTATGCCTGCAAAATTCTGGGTTTACAAAGAAAAAAAACTTTTTTTTTAAGTATTAATAAGATAAATTTTATGAATTTTTTCACACAACATAAGAAAAGTTTTAAAAAGTTATTGCTCAAAGTTTAGTTAACTAGTTATTTGCTCATGTTTTAATATTTTGCTTTTCCATGTTAATGATAAGCAGAGTAAATAAATTATATTTTATAATCAAATCCTTTCTTTTTTGTCATTTAATTCAAAAAATTGAAAATGAAATTGAATATAATTTTAGAAGCTAGCCTTATTAATCAGCATTAAATGAGGATGTTTTCTTTTAGGTAAAATTTATTTATTTATTGAATCATTTTAAAATCAACTTGAAATATAATATATTTTTGCAAAAAATATGCACAGGTATTAATATTAATTCTTAAAACTCATTGTAGGAATTTTGTGTTGTATCTTAATAATAATAATATCTTAATTTGTAACAACACAATCTTGTTATAAGAACATAACAAGGTTTATATGGTATATTATAAATAATTTACTCATGACACTCAAATTATATTACAGAAACATCAGGGTTACTAATATTTATTATTCAAGGAGCATGCACCAAAACATAGAATCTTCAAAATAAAATAAGAATAATTTTAATGTAATATTATCTTATAAATAATTATGATTTTTTAAACATTTAACATCAACATAAAAGAGAATTAAATACCCAATATTAGTTTAAAAACTAATTTTTCACTGAACACAACAATTAACCTCTTATTATCATATAATGGGCTAATCAGTTATAATGCAAATTATTTGAATTAATACAAATAGTTTATTATATGAAATAAAAATTTATTTTTCAACTGATATGAAATTTTTATATGATTTGATACATACACATAATAAATTGAAAGTGACTTTTTTTAAAGGTGTTATTTTTATTACAATCTTTAATCAGAATTGCATTTAAATCTAAAATTATAACACAAGAATAATATTTAATTTATATAAAACGTAGAATTCAAAACATATATATAAACCTTTCAAACTGAATATAAATTATTTTTTAATGAATACAGACTTAAGTTGTAAGTAGGATCGGATCAATTTAAATTACTTAATGCAAACAATTTTTTTTATGAATAAAAACATACACGTTCTTGAACATCATTTCTAAAAGTGTTGAATTATTAAAATATTTTGTGCATAAAATTATTATAATATTTTTTTTTTATTTTAATTATAAAAATTACTTAAAACATATTTGAGGATTTAAATTAATTATTTCTTATTCTCTGATATTTTAGATTCAGAAAAATTGCTATTACAATTGCATATAATAATCTACATATTATATTTAAATCGAGTTTAAAATATTGCCTAAAAAAATCTGCTTAATGTTTATTTTTAATATAATCATTTTTTTTTTTATATATAAATCGACCAGACCGAAAGCAATATAAACATTGAAAAGTTAAGTATAATCTGTGCGTTAAATGCTTAATACCAAAAAGAAAACTAACATAAAATTTATTTGGATGGCATCGTTTAACATCATTGGTTGAACGAAACAGAACATATTCATTTTTAATTTATTTCTTCCAATTCAAGCAATACCGAAACCAGACAACACATCACAACAAATAAATTTAAGAAATTTCAAAACATATTTATTTCAGTTCAGTTTCTTTCTGCAAAAGAGCACTTTTAGTTAATTGCACCAATAATTGTCAATGGTATGAATTGTCATTGAATGTTTTGAATGTTTGAGAAGGGTTTATTAAATCATTGAATGTTTTACTAAACAAATACAAATTAATGGGATAATCATCTGAAAACAGAACTTGAAATTGAAAGGTGTTCTGAGAGCGAAGTTACTTCATCCAATTGCTCTTGTCCTTCAGCTTTCCAAAAGTGGTAAATATATTTGTTTTATTTTTGATATTGCACTCCAAATTAGGTACGATAACCATTCTTTTCCCCTTTTTTACTTTTCTGCGTCGTTTTTTTTTTATTTATTTATTTTATTTTATTTATTTATTTATTTTTATTTATTTATTCATTTATTTTTTCAAATCAAAAACTGACTTCTACTTACAATTTTAATTCCTTCATTATAACATAGCGAGTGTCACGTCTAGTACTTCATTCATGGATTATTCCAAAAAAGAGGAATTACTCTTCAAATTCCAATGAAACATCTTAGAGGATTTGAAAATCTCTGCCCAACACGGAGCACAATCATTTACTCTTATATTCGAGGTTCCTGAAAGAACAATTCCTAAAACTGATCCCAAGAATTTGAAAAACAATTAAGCCTCAAAAGTAAAGACACTTAAACATGCGAACAAAATGCACATCATCTGTCAAGGAAAATTGTTTATCTCGACAGATCATTTCCACATGGCACAAGAACTGGCCAACATTAAGGCTATCATGTGTATGCCAATAATAGCATCTTTTTATCCGGAAAAAGCTATTCAGTTAGCTTCAAAAAGCTTAGCCATTCGTTTTCTACTCCACTATATTCCTTTCGACATCAAACTAGCCGAATTGGCTTATGAACTAGAGGAGGAAAATAACTTTTCAGTTATTGAACTTCTCAGATTTGTCAACAATAAAACCTAAAAATTATTTTCGCCAGTTTTAAACTATATTAAGTGCTATAATGCACTAAATCATATGCATATTATTTTGTATGCATATAATTTTGTCTAGTTTATTTGTCACTAGACAAAATATAAAAAAAATATTCAAAAAAATATTCAAAAAAAAAAACTTTGTTGATAAATCCCAGCAGTGTAGGAAGTGCTTCCCCTTTATTCATCCGGCTAATTCCTGAAAAATCCCAAGTACTTGTCAGCAGTTCAGCGGTCCTCAAACTCTATCATCTCGTACATCCAATTTCCTTAAATGTGTTCAATGTGGCGAGGCTCATAAAGCCCACTGCTATAAGATGCTTAAAGAGAAAGGCCGAAGAAAAATTTCTAAATTTCAAATCTATAAATTGTCCATGCTTCATCGAAGCATGTATTTATATCATCCGTAAAAAAACTAGAAACATTTTCATAAAACTACAATTGGTTTCCACCCCACCAAACTAAATTCTTAGTTAAATAAAAACTAGTCCAATTATTTCATTAACATTCTTTAAAAATGCATAAAATGAGTAAGGGGCATTTTTCAGGCACAAGCAGCTTCCTTTCAAGAAACTATCAAATCTTTACCAGAAAACTTCACCACAGCCTTACCTTCACTCAGACAATCATTATTAAAATTATTCAATCTTCCAAACATTGCGCAAATATTCAGTATTAAGGATAAAAAGAAATTCAAATCGTGAAAATCTGGATTCGATGTTTTACCTGATCTGGATAATACTTTATCGAACTTGACGGCACAGATCACTTTGTCCAACGTACTCTCTTACCACCAAAAACAAAATGACCAGTTAGACATTACACTTTACTGTATTCTATTTATTTTAGATTTTTTTTCAAATTGTTTTTCCCATTTTCATGTTGTTTTTCATGTTCGTTAAAAATTTTAATATTGTGTAATAGAATGCCAGAAGCATCCGAGCCACAAAAAAAAACGTGTCTTCTCAATTTGTTTACCATGTCCATATTTTTGTAATTCAGGAGACCTTTCTAAACAATAACGACAAGTTTCATTTGTCTGGTAAATTTATTTATAGAACAAACAGACCTAATAATAAAAGAAGCGGTTAATAGATGTCAATAAAAATGACCAAAATATCTGAAGTGTCTATTTGGCTCCTTAAATTTTCATTTATTGCTACAATATGCAAAACTAGCACAAATATTGGCTATCGTAATTTTTTTGCAAATGACATCTAAAATTCTTAAGAAGTTAATGTTTTCATTTCTAATGCATTTGTTTTAAATTCTTTAATTATTTCTTTTTTTATTTTTAATTAATACACTGACTATCCGCGGGGAAATGTGTTACGGACTCTTAATTGTACCTGAGTAACTTAACTTACTTCTTTCTTTTATCTTTTAACTTAATAGTGTAAATTTTCTTTTTTTATCTAAATTCACGATGTAATTTCAATAATGTAAATTTAACTATATTAATGATTATGTGGAGGTTTTCGGGGCATATTTACCCCATTGCTACTCCGAAACAGGTACTTCCGTTTCCATTTCCGTAGATGTCAATAAGGGGTTAATAGAGATCAACCCTTGAAAGAAAGAAGGGCTGACCTCTACGTTAGACTTTGGACTTTGCACGTTTTCTTATTCTCCCCCCGTTCAATTTTGGAGACAGGAGGGAAAAGGGGGAGGACAGTCGAGAGCAGAGTTCCACGCAGTACGGAGGGTACAAAGACTCTTAAACGAACTGGTTTTTAAGATGATTTTGTAAATATTTGTTATATAATTTTGTTTTGGGTATTATGTATTGCAGTTGTGCAGTGCTTTCTTTGCAATTTTAATAAATAGGGCAGATTTATTTTGAGAAATCGCCCGTTTTATTGAGAAATCGTTCGAAATTCATCGCGTTTTATTTTGAGAAAGTAATTTAATTTGCGTCCATGAACAACACTAAACCAAGACCACACACATATCGGGCCCTAACTTTTTCTGTAAAAATATTAAACTAACAGCTACCTGTCAAATTTACAAACGCTTGAATTTTCCTGTTGATAATATGCTGGATTTTCACAAAAGAGCCTGATATGGGACCAAACAAGATTTTCAGAACTGAAAACTTCCATGCGTATACAAAAGAATATTTCATTAAATCTGTAGACCAGAAACTTTTGACGGGGGGCTAGAGTAGGAGAGGAGAAAATTATGCTCCAGATACAAAGATGTAGGCTGAATGTATCAGCTCCTCTCCGTGATACATCAGTGATACTGATATTGTACCTAAGTAACTGCTGCTTTGGTGGCAAATTACCTCCTATCAAAGTGCTCGGTATTTAAAAGAATAACAATAACTGCAGTTTTAAGTTTGAAATCGACAAGTACAACTTTTCCTTCACAATAGTTAAAATCAATCGTAATCTTGCAACCATGCTTCCTCCTACACACTGTAAAAGCGCCCCCTATAGCATTAAGGAGAAATGGTTAGTAGACCTCGAGACTTTCTCCGGAGAGAAAGTACAGATCAACCTGCGCTTCTGCTGAGAAACATTTAGTTTGTAATCTCTCTTCCCGAGTGGAAATATATTCAAACGACCCTGCGTATTAGTTGGCCTACCTATCCTCACCCGGAGAAGAAATATATTTCGCGCATCCAGCGCTTACATGAGTATCTTTATTTTCGATTTAGAAATGGAATCCTTCCACGAATCTATAATTATATGTCTTTAAATGTGTTAAATATTGTATTGTATGGTGTTTGTGCGTGTGTCAATAAAACTGTGAGTTCTCGAACCGGACTGCCTCAAGTGTCAACCCAACCACACCCAGTTACAATTCAGAGTTGCTCCAACCCAAAACACTACAATCTGTATGTTAATTTCTATTCAGAGAAAAAGCTGAATAAATACCATCTTTATACAAAAAAAAAAAAAAAATGCTTCTAATACAGTGCTTTATTCATATAAATATTTTTTTCTGAAGCATATACACAGAAAAAAAAATAAAGTAATAATATCGTAAAGAACAATGATACTGTACAGTCTCTCTATATAAAAACGTATACATGTATGTGCATACGTTCCAGCATAACTTAAAATCTATAACATCTAAAAGTTAAACTTTTTTTTTTCCTCTAAATTTATTATTTCCTTCCAAAAATTCGCAGCAAAAAAATTTTTGCTGTAATTTTTTTAATAAATAAGAAAATTTTTTATTGCCACAAGATGGCGCCAGCTTTGATTGAAATTGAGGGAATAAAATAAAAAAAGCAAGAAAAGCAGAAAAAAAATTAAAAAGTATATAAGATAAAAAGTAGAAAATGTATACAGTATTAGTTTTCAATTTATTTTTTAAGCTTACACTATACTTAAAAATAAATGCTAACAGATTATGTTAAGGCGAAAAAAGATTATTGGGAATCTTCGAAAAAGAATTGTTACTTTATTTAGTTTAATTTGTACTACTTAAAGTGGAGATATTCAAAATCTCAAACCTTTAATTCTCCACAGATTATTTTCTAAATAAAATTTATTATAAATGCAAATATGTTTTGTTTTCTATTACAGGCAACTCTGAGTCATATTTACTAGTTTCTTATAAAGTCGATAAATATAAGACATAATCTTATAATAATAGATTCAATAGTAATTAAATATAATTTTGTAAATATATACACTATTGAAATTCTGTTTGTTTATTCTTCTACAAATTCAGTTTTAATCTTGAACATTTAAATTTGGTACGTGCATAGACTATGGCCTAAGCAAGATCGTAGTTAACTTCAATTTCCCCTTTACCCCTATATTGAACTATTTAATTCCCTCCTTATTAGAGAGTTTTTGCATACCGTATTTTGGACGTCCGTTAGCTTTTTCTTCCTAGCGCGCATGCTCATAAGAAACATTATTACAAATACGCATGCGTAATTTCCTATGAGCATGCGCGCTGGGGAGAAAAAGCTAACGGAAGTCCAAAATACGGTATGCAAAAACTCTCTATTTAATTAAATTACAACCTTATTTTTATTGTTACCAGATAGCACCAGTTATATATGTAATAAATGTTAAAAAAAATATAATAAAGCAGAATATGCGGACTGTTAGTTTTTAATATATTTTTTAAAATAACGTTATTCTTAAAAATAATTTAATTCATAATAATACAATATAAAATTGCAATTTAATTTTTAAGCAAATTAATTTTTAAAAATTAATTCTCCTTTTATGTCTTTTTTTTTTTTTTAATATTTAATTTTAAAAAGATTTAATAGCACTCATTTAAAAATTCCTGCATAATTTCAAACAATTGTTTATACCTCCAGCTACACAAGTCTCATTATTTTTTATTTCAGTGCTAAATTCTATTCTATACTGAAGTTTCGCTCAACAGACATATTTGTTTCACGTAAAATTTCGTATTCAGCATTCATCAAAAATTATGTATTACAGAAATAAGAAGAGATTTCAGTACTGGAAATATATTTCCATTTTTCTATTAACATTTTAATAATCGTTTATTAGCAAACAGTCATTATCCTCTTTAAATAAAATTTTTTCATTAAATCATGTAATTAATTTAATTTTTGAAAAATATAATAAACAAGATAGAAGTATTTTAAAAATTCATTAAAAAACTCTGTATTAAAAAAAAAGTATTTGTGTTTAGAAGTATTAAATGGACGAATCAATTACTTGTTTGGGGTGCTGGGTATATATACTGAAGCAAAGCAATTTTGAAAGAAAAGTTTTAATAGTTATTGTGATTTTTTTTTTCCCATCTAATTTTACTTTTGATAATATGCAATTGAAAAATTTTAATTATTAAAAATTAGTATTATTTGTATTGAAATTGAAACCTTTCCCGAAACTACCTTTCTCCTCTATTGTGCCGCTATGTATGAATTCGTCCGAGTTGGCAGCTTACGAATTTTCCGCAAAATCGGTCATTTCTACCATTTTAAGTAGAATTTGCTAAGTCACAACTAATAATGAGTCATTCCGAAGCAGCTGGGATTCAACTGAAGCAATTATAATTTGTGATAATTAAAAAAATTATTTTTTAATTTATTAAATTTTTTAATTAAATTTATATTTAATGTAAAGTAAACGTATATTAAATATTCGAAGAGTTATAATTTTTTTGAAATACAGAAAAGAGTCGTTCGAAATTTATTCCGTGAATCTTAATCAGAACTTATTTATTGTAAACTATGCCATGGTTAGACCTAAATCTGATTATTTAAAATATATATATATACATATGTATTATTATTTTTTTATTTCTGCCAGATAATGTGTTTTTTTTTTTTTTTAATGTCGTTGAATTTTGCCTTTTCTCATTAAAATTCGTTGCAGTCTTGCATTATGTTATGAGAATTTATGATTTCAAATGCATCGCCTTTTTTTTTTTTATTTGATAATTAATTTCAAATTATTTTTTTTAAAGCTTCTGATTAATTTATTAAAAAAAGAAACCAAAAAGAAAATGAATACATTTTTTAATTAATAGGTTTTATTTTAAAAGAATTTTAAATAAAACAAAAATATTCAATACATCAAAAAATAAAATAATCATTGAAAAAATTAATCTTATTTTTTGTTTTCTTACAAAATTAATTAAAAAAAAATAAATGTGTCTTATTAAATCAATTTTTGTAATTTTACGAAAACAACAAACAAAATATTTACTGAAAACAAAATACAAAAATGCAACAAACAATTAATTAATTTAAAAATCCTTCAAAATTTTATTATTTTTAAAAAAAATATTTACTATATAAAAACGGTTTTTTGTTATGCATTTAACTACTTTATTTATTTATTTACTTTTTTTTTGTATTTAACTTCAAATATTTCTTTTGAAATAATTTTCTTTTATCTGAATGTTTTTCATAACTTCTTCCGATTTTAAATTACCTATTTTTTTTTAATTTTTTTATTAGACCATTCTTTCAGCAATTATATATCTTCAACTTATCACTTTGAATAATTTATGCAAAACAATATTTGGTATAAAAGACTATTTTTTCCTTTTCATTTCCACCTTTAAAAATTTGTGAATGTATTACTTAATTTGATTCCGAAAATTAGAATATATGTGTTCTATATTTAATTAATTCATTTATCAATGTCATAAAAAACGAACAAAGGCTGCTTGTCAAACAGTTTCGGTTTTCATCCTTGCTCACATGCCGCCAACATTAACACCCCCCCACCCCAGAACAACATGAAACATCCGCCACTCAGAGGGGGGTGGAGGGTAGAAAGTGATGACTCAGGCCGTGAGGATTACTCAGCAGATGGTACATCAGAAAAGATCGCGCCGGTGAATCACCGTATGTGTTTGTTTACGAGTAACTGGACTTCAGTGATGTAATTGGCATGGCACGCGCCATAGTAATAGTGTGAGTTGTCGTAAATGGTTGCCAAAAGACGGAGCGCTTTTACCTTTTTTGACGCCAAGCGGATATCGAACGGTCATTGGCATGGCTATCGTGGATGAAAAAAATACCCATGACTATGACGAATAAAAATTTTTAAAAAAAAATATGTATATAAAAATTTTATTTGTTCTTTGTAAGGGGAAAAAATGTAAGATTTGTATAATAATTCTTTAGAATAATTAAAAGATTATTTGGAATTTTAAATAATTGTTCTTGGAACGAATTCTTTTATCTGCTGCACCTCATTTTCTATAATATTCCGAATTAGTTCGTCTGTAATTAAATTATGTTTTATTTTTAAAAGATTAATTAATGCATTTCATTAACATGTTCTTTGTTTTTATTATGGATGATTTTATTTTTAATAAATGTTGTTGTTTGTTTCTTATCCCACATGGCTGGCCAAGCCCACGAGCCCATATGGACTCATGATTGAAGGGGAAGGAAGCAGCTTCTGTTGTGATGGAGCACCCGTAGGTAGAAGCCTGACTTTTGCTCCGTGACGCTCTTACAGTCATAGAAGACCGGGACCTACGGCTTAAAGTGGATTCCGAACCACTACAAACATCCATGGCACCGCCGGGATTCGAACCCGAAACCTGTGGCACCGAGCGCCAGAGCGCTAGACACTCGGCCATTCAGGTCCCAAATTTGCCAACGGCACGCAGTGTTCCCAG
Organism: Caerostris darwini; assembly: GCA_021605075.1. Lineage (NCBI taxonomy): Eukaryota > Metazoa > Arthropoda > Arachnida > Araneae > Araneidae > Caerostris > Caerostris darwini. Next base: position 40,194 of record BPLQ01004553.1, read on the forward strand.
GTGGTCACCCACCCAAGTACTGACCGCGCCTTTAATAAATGTAATGGTATTATTATTTAATTAGCAGAATAATATTTAATTTTTTTAATGTTCTTTTTTAACCGCCATAGCATTGTTTAGAATTATAATTATTAAGAATAATTAGAAAGATTATTTGGAATTCTAAAAATAATTGTTCTTGGGATGAGTTCTTTTATCTGCTACAATTCATTTTCTGGAAAGTTTAGAATTAGTTTGTCTGTAATTAAATTGTTTTAATTTTAAAAGATTAATTAATGTATTTCAATAACATGTTCTTTGTTTTTATTATGGATGATTTTTATTTTAAAAAAATGTAATGGTCTTATTATTTAATTAGCAGAATAACATTTAGTTTTTTTTAATGTTCTTTTTTAACTGTCATAGCATTGTTTATTAAAAATCTTGAATTATAGGAAATTTGCTACTTATATTTCAACTGGTAGATCCTCTCAGATATTTAATTTATTTATTTTTTCTAAAGAATATATATATATTTTTAAATAAATGTTTTTCATTATTTTATGATCATAAAAAAATTTCTTATAGTGAAAAAATAAATTTATTCAATCATTTTGTAGTGGGTTAAATAAATTTGGATTTTACATTTTCTATAAAAATTTCTTTCTTTTGAAGTGATGATGAAAAATTAAAATTAAAATCGTGTACCTGCATCTAAACAAAAATAATGAAAACAATTTTCTTATATAATTCAGTAAAATTTTCATAAAATACCATGACAAAAGTTTCTGTAAGTGTAAAATGAGTGTGGTAATTCCAAAACAGATTTCTTTTAGTTTAGGAAGAATTTTATCTTTTCTTCTATCTTTGAAGTGTTCTTTTAAACTACAAATTAGCTCCAATAAATATCCTATTTGACTCCTAGTTCAGGAGTTCGGTTACATACGATGGATTTTTTATTGAAGAATATAGTTTTAAACTAAAATTTTCTAGAATAATCGTAGTTATCTAGAAACTTTTTTATTAAATATGTAGGTTGAGCATACATAGAACTTGTATATTTATTGTCTTTTCAACCAAATATATTTTTATACTATATATTTTTGTGTCTTTTAAAACCAGAAAATGAATATTTTTTTGCACTTATACCCTTTCTTTTATTTTTGAAGTTAATTGTAGTTTTGTTTATACTTCTTCTCAGAATTTTATTTTCCATTTAATTTTTTTAATTTTTTGTCTGCCATCTGAATCAATGGGTTAAATTTTCATTTAATTTATTGAATGCAATAAAAGTTAATGACTTATTAAAAAATTGATTCAAAAACTTGAATTGTTCTTCTTTATAAACTTGTCTAGTGTAGAGTTTTTCTATATGTCATATGGTGCATGGTATGTGGTAATATGGTATATGTTTCTCTCTCTCTCTCTCTTTTCTTCAAAAACACTGTTAAACAAAAATAATAATAACAACCTTAGACAAAGGTTAAGAAACATATATGTACGAGGTAAGAAAATGTCCAAAAAGCAAGATTAAAAAATTTTGTAAAGAAAACTTTATGTATATATATATTTCTTATTCCACTTGGTGGACAGCAACATCTAGACCAAGTCCAAGAACCCATATGGTCTCATGTAAGGAAGGAAGGCCAGCTTCTGTTGTGATAGAGCACTCGTTGGTCCGGGAAGACATTTAGGGAGAACTACCCCACATTTGCTTATCATATGGGAGAAAACCCGGAAAACTCCAACCAGGTGGTCCACTCACGAGGCAAGAGGATGAACATCCCAAACGCCATCGAGTCTCCTCGTTTTTTGAAACAGTGTCTACAACAAAGCTGTTAGAGGATTGAACCTCCGCCATAATACTCATCAGCGACATGCGTTGCCCCTGAGCCACCAGTCGAGTATAATAATTTTTTCAACAATAAATGCTCACGTTTAAATTAAACTATTCGAAAAAAACGAAAATTAAAATCTTTTCGAATATTTTTGAAGCATTCTAAGCCTATCAGTGTAACAGACTAGTATTATTGCTACATCTTACTTAACTTTAATGACATTTACCTTTGACTCATTATTAACATTGAAGCCTACAATTACAATGCATATTTTGGGCTATAAAATTTTATCAACTATCAAATAAATTTTTATCATTTATGCAAATTTTATTTACTCTGAAAACACTGACATACTAAACCTAGTCCGAGATAGAAATAGAATCCAAATTAAGCTATCTCACGAGGGCAGGAGTTGCAAAAGTATGCCTGCAAAGTTTGTTTTCGATTTGATAATTAGAACGGCTTAGTGACTAATTTAAGCTAATATCTACTGGTTATCGCAGGATATCCGGTTATGAAAGGAAGTGAAATCACCAGAAGGAGAGGCAAACACGAATTCTGTCTACCGATATCGGAATTTCCAGACTAAAAATTCGAAATTAGGTTTTCTTCAATGAAAAAATTACAAGAAAGTGGAAAAAGTAATCGTTTTGAAATGCTTAAAGCCATTGCATGATAATTAGGTTATATAAACAATGATTTGAAGGTCCTTCAAAGTGGTTAAAAATGGAGATGAAATGAAATTACGAAAATAATTATCAGAAAATGTCATGATAAATTATTCTTACGAAAAACTAGAGTTGAGTTGCAGTTTATCTGATTTACCCAAAAATCTACATTTATCCAAAGAAAAATTGAATTGAATTTAATGTATTGATAACAAATTTTTATTTTTTCACATTTAATTCGGATTATTACAATAAATTAGATAAAAAAAGAACTAGGATTCATGACAATAAACTAGAAAGAAAGATATGCCTATTTTTTATTTTTTTATTTTAACTTTTATAAGCAGATATAGGTGTGGTTTTTGTTAAAATAATTAGTTAAGTTAAAATTAAAAATAAATATTCAATTTCAAAATTTGTTTTGTGATAAAATCGAAATTAATCAAATTTAAGTTTCATATAAAAACAATTATTGGTTATAGTTAATGAAAAAATATTTTACTTTTATTTTTAAAATAATAAATACTTATTTTTATCGCTTTGCCTATTTTTTTTATTTATTTCATTTTTATAAAGGAAGAATGGTAATTGTTTATTTATTATTATTATTATTATTTTGAAAAAAGTTAGATCACAAAAAAAAGACATTATTTAATTCATAAATTATAATTTTTGTCCTTGAAAATATAAATCGTAGCAATTTATCAACGAAAAGTGTTTAATTTTAAAAACATTTTCAAATAATTTTTTAAGAATTTAAAAAAAATGTATTCATTTAAAAACAAACAAAATAAAGTGACTTTAACAACAGTGGTTGGTTTTGTTGTTAACAAAACCAAGCACTTTATAACGTAATATAATAATTCATAACATATCGTAATAATTCATAACATATCGTATAATTCATAATATATCGTAATAATCATTCTTTAAGAATTTAAAAGAAAAAAAACCGTATTCATTTCAAAACAAGCAAAATAAATTAAATTTAACAACAGAGCTTTGTTGACAACAAAACCAAGCACTTTATAACCTGTATTAAAACTACAAGATGAAGAAATTATTGTATAGAAAGAATCAGACATGAAATGTATATTTGTTTATTTTTTAAAATATAACTTTTTTTTAAAATTTAGATTTATGATAATAAAAAATACTTCGCTACATTCTTATATTTAATATTGAGTACTCGATAATTTAAATATTTTCCTTTCTAGTATTATGAAAGTATAAATTGTATACCAGCCAAATAAAGCTTACATACGGGAGACATTTGCTTTTGCACCTGGACCAAGCAAGACTAGATGCAATTGGTTCCTTTTTGGTGCAGCAGATGGCCAGTAGTGTGATTGTTTGTTGTTTACTATTGTTACCTATTGCAGGTGATGGGAGTAGGAACCTGTTTAAGGACTAGGTTATCGCCAAACCTTTTCACCAAACTACTAACCTGAAGAGAGTGATTGGATAGACCTGTTTTGGGATTGATTTAGTAATCGCCAAGCCTTTTGTTAAACTTCTGTTTAATCTTGTTCGTTCTTGATCTACAATGTTTTCTAGGATATAGGATTATTTTCTGATTTTTTTTTTTTTTTTTAATTTTAAACAAAAGTGATATATCATTTGAATGTTAATTGTTGATCCTACTCGTACTCTTCTAAATTGTTTGCTTTAAAACAAATTGATATTGGAATGAATTTTGGATAAAAATTTTTAAAAATATTCATAATTACTAGAAATTGATTAAGATGTAAATAACTTTTTTTTAAATAAATTGTTTGATTTATTTACTTTAAAAAAAACTCTTTAAAATCTTTAAAAAAAAAAAAAAAAAAGAAAGAAAGAAGAAGGAAATTTTTGTAATATAGTCGAATACATTTTGTAATATAGAAGTAGAAGTCATTTTGTAATTTAAATTAATTATGAAGATATATATATATATATATATATATATATATATATATATAATTATAGAAGTCATTTAGATGTCATTTTGTAATATTGCAGAACAATCATTAAAATTCATTTTTGTAATATAGTCGTATACAAAAAAAAAAAAAAATAAAATAATAAAATAAAATAACTTAATTCAATGCAAATTAAAACTAGAACTCCTAAATGAAAAATTAAATTCAGTTAACAAAAGAAAAAAAAAAATGTTAAACTTTTGAATGCTCCAGAAAACAGAATAAAATATAAATGATTACTCTTATGGTTCCTCATAAACCTTGTTGTTTATGGAAAGAGAATAAGGACAAAAGGTTGAGATGATGATGATGATGATGATTCAGAAATAAAAGAAAGATGTCACGTTTGTATGTATTACGAAAGAAGAAAAATGGTAATTGTAGAGATTTAGGGCAGAGAATTTTGTAACAACAGTTTTAAAAAAAAAACCAAAAACAATTTGTAAGTTTAGAGTGAAATAAAAGCAATTGCAATATATTAAATTTGCTCATAACTTAAAATTGAATATATTTGTTGGTATTTAGATACAGAAATTTGAAATATTTCTAGAATATTTCAGTTAACTAGAAATTTTTTGAGTATTCATCACGACTGAAGTCTTATCCATCCTCAACAGGATTAACCTCTGATTATAAATTTTTATAGATTAATGACAAAATAATAAAAAAATCACTAACCAAAAAGAAAAAAAAAATAAAAATTTATAAGACAAAAAACAATTGCTAAATTACAGAACGTTTGTGATTTGTGACACAATTACTTTTATATTTTTCAAAATTCGTCGATAGATGGCGACACAACATATTTTAAACGCACGATAATATGGGTTCTAATATTGGGTTATAATTTTGTTCGTTATCATTTTATATTTTATGATTCTTAAATATATTGGAATTGATGCTGATGAAAAAGTAGAACGTTCGTTTTACACTTTATTATGTTTACTTTTATTATATTTACGATTTTAATTTTTATTTTTTTAGGTATATTTAATGCTATTAAGAAAAAGCCTTTTTTTTTTGTCCTTCACCTGCTGAATAAACCTAATTAACTTGTGAATAAACCTAACAATGTTTGACTGTTATAAGGTTAGAATTAACATTAGGTTTGAGAAGAATAAAAAACTTTTCCTAGAAAGAAATTCATCGAATGTTTATAATTATGTACAAATTTAAAAATGCCTTTATAAATTCATATTCCTTTCAATTTTTTTTTATAAAAAATGTTACATTTCAAGAATTTTTTCCGCCTTTCTTCCTTAAAAGAAAGAAAAATTATATTTTTCAATCTGTAAATAAACGGGAAAGAGTTAAATTAAAATAAAAATGAAATGAAAAACAATGAAAAAAACTGGTCATTGATTTTTATCAGAAAAAAATTTTCTTTCTTTTCACATCTATTTCTGTTATGAGTTAAATGAAAATAGAATTATTCTTCGTGATATATTTTTAAATATAATTTCTTATTTCCATAAAGACATAATTTTAAGAACAATTTGTAATTTTTTCAAATAAATTTAGATTGCTAAAGAATACTCAAAAATTAAATTTTAGTGTCAAAAAATGATACTTTCATTGTATATCAATTTTATCTTTGATGTTAAATTTTTTTTTTCAGAATAGAAAAAATTATATTTCAAATAATGCAATCAGAGTTTTTAGATTTTTTTTTATTATTATTATTAAATAGTAAAATATGAAATCAACATTTAAAGATTAACGGTCATTGTAAGTCAAAAAATGCTATATAATTATTCAATTTCAAAATATTATTTTAATTTTCAATATTATTTCAAAACAACTATATTTATCTATTAAAATATTAGAAGTAAAAACTTCTAGTTATGTAATTAAATAAGAACTAAGATGTAAATAATTTTTCCACCACGGTGAAATGGGAAATAAATGATACATGTGGCTTTTCCATCCAGGTTGCTTTATTTCTTGGCGATTTTTCTTATAAAAATTTCGCCAATATTTTTTGCTACCTAAAATAGTTAATATTTTAATTGAAGGCATAGAAAAAAAGGAAAATATAGTTAAATAGTAATCAATTGATTATTAACTACCTAGATAATGTAAATGTTAAATTTGTACTCAATATTACATCTTGCTATATAAGAAGGGATATTTAACTCAATGAAATCAAATAAAAAAAATTTAAAAATATTAAAAAAATTTTTTTTTCTAAGAACTTCTGACATTTACTATTTTATCATTGAGGGATTTTCACTTTGTGTTATGTATGTATGAATGTATATATGTATGTATAGAATGGTTTAGCAATTTTGAACAAATTTATTTTACATGGTGAAATATAGAAGAAAAATTGAAAATGCATAAAATACTTATTTTTATTTTATATTATTTTAAAAGAGAAAAAACATAAATTTATTATTTAGAAAAAATATTTATCAGATTAGTGGAAGTAAAATTAAAAAAAGAAAAAGAAAGGGGAGAGAATTGGACAATAAACAGACATAAAAAAAAAATAACTAAATAAAAGAATATTGTAAACATACTACTTAGTTATATTTGAATTTGATTTCTGTTTATAATTTTGTTCATAACTGAATGATTTTTTTAAAAATAGAAAATAATAAAAAAGTATTTTTTTAGATACATATTTTTTATAGTTTTTTTAATATTAAAAGATGGAAAAATATATTTTTTTAAGAACTTTTGACATTTATTATTTTATCATTGAATGGGTATGTGGTATGTATGTATAGAATGATGTAGCAATTTTGAACAAATTTATTTTACATGGTAAAATATAGAAGAAAAATTGAAAATGCATAAAATACTTATTTTTATTTTATATTATTTTAAAAGAGAAAAAACATAAATTTATTATTTAGAAAAAATATTTATCAGATTAGTGGAAGTAAAATTAAAAAAAGAAAAAGAAAGGGGAGAGAATTGGACAATAAACAGACATAAAAAAAAAAAATAACTAAATAAAAGAATATTGTAAACATACTACTTAGTTATATTTGAATTTGATTTCTGTTTATAATTTTGTTCATAACTGAATGATTTTTTTAAAAATAGAAAATAATAAAAAAGTATTTTTTTAGATACATATTTTTTATAGTTTTTTTAATATTAAAAGATGAAAAAATATTTTTTTAAGAACTTCTGACATTTATTATTTTATCATTGAGTGAGTTTCACTTTGTGGTATGTATGTATAGAATGATGTAGCAATTTTGAACAAATTTTTTTTTCACATGCAATTAATTATAGATGAAACATGGGAAAAAATTGAAAATGCATAAAATACTTTTTATTTTTATTCTACATTAAAATTTTTATATTATTTAAAAGGAGAAAAAAACATAAATTAATTTTTTTTTTAAAAAATTATCTGATTTGTTCAAGTAAAATTTATTAAAAAAAAAGGGAAGAGAATTTACATTCAAGTTAGCCAATAAGCAAACATAAAACAAACAAATAAATAAATAAAAGAAGATTGTAAACATAATACTTTGTTAGATTTGAATTTGATGTTGATTTTTGTTTATAATTTTGTTCATAATTGAACTGATGAAAGATAAAAATGAGTTTTAAAATATGAACAGATGAAAGATAATAAATATATTTTTTTTAAAAATAGGAAATATATATATATATATTTTTTTAAATATATATTTTTAAATACGTTTTTATATTTGAATAGATAAAAAAAAAAATTTTTTTTTTCATAAGAACTTCTGACATTTATTGAATTTGATTTTGATTTTTGTTTATGATTGACCAGATGAAAGATAATAAATATATTTTTTTTTAAATTGAAAAGATAAATTTTTTTTTCTATATATATATATTTTTTTTTAGATTTTATAAGATGAAGAAATATTTTTTTTTCTAAGAACTTGTGACATTTATTATTTTATCATTGAGTAAATGTATGTATGGAATGATTTAGCAATTTTGAACAAATTTATTTTACATGGAATCATAAGTGAAATATGAGAGAAAAATTGAAAATGTATAAAATACTTTTTGTTCTTATTTTACATTAAAATTTTTATAATATTTAAAAGGAGAAAAAACATAAATTTATTATTAAGAAAAAATTTATCAGATTAGTGGAAGTAAAATTTAAAAAAGAAAGAAAGGGGAGAGAATTTAGATTAAAGTTGGCCAATAAACAAACATAAAAAAAATAATGATGAAAAGGAGATTGTAAACATAGTACTTTGCCAGATTTGAATTTGATGTTGATTTTTGTTTATAATTTTGTTCATATTTGAACAGATTTATACATTTTTTTAGATTTTAAAATATAAAAAAATATTTTTTTTCTAAGAACTTCTGACATTTATTGCATTTGATTTTGATTTTTGTTTATAATTCTATTCATAATTGAACAAATGAAAAATAATAAAATATATTTTTTTAAAAATAGAAAATAACAAAAAAAAATATTTTTTAGATATATATATATATATATATATTTTTTAAAGATTTTAAATTTTCATTTTGTGGTATGTAATTATGTATAGAATGATTTAGCAATTTTAAATAAATTTATTTTACATGGAATTAGAGGTGAAATATAAGAGAAAAATTGAAAATGCATAAAATACATTTTATTTTCATTTTCACCAAAATTTTGATGTTATTTAAACAAAGAAAAAATATAAATTTTTAGTTTAGAAAAAAATAGATCAGATTAGTGGAAGCAAAATTAAAAAAGAAAAAGACAGAAAGGGGAGAGAATTTATATTAAAGTTAGTCAATAAACAAAAAAAAAAAATTCAAAAGAATAGTGTAAACATAGTATTTTGTTAGATTTGAGTTTGATTTTGATTTCTGTTTATAAATTTGTTGATAAACAGATGGAAGATAAAAACAAGTTTTAAAATATAATGCTCATTTATCTGAAAACTACAAAAGAAAACAAAACAACAACAAAAAAATTAGAATTCATTATCTCACAGAAACTACCTTTTTTGTTATTTTTTTTCAGAAATTGTTCCCTTCTTAAGTTAAACCAAAAACATTTTTTTTAATCATCATATTAATACTTGAATGCTTCCCATTTGTCCCAAAGCAATCGCTCACTTTGAAAAGTGGGTCTATGACCAACCGATGCTTCCAAAAATGGTCACAGTTGTTCGCACACAAGTCAATAAACACTCAACGGCTCTCTTAATAAGCCATTCATAAGTTGCGGCTTGCTCTCGCTTCTATCGGCTAAAAATAGATTAAATTCCGAGCAGAAATCCATTCATTTGGCGTTTAATACAACAACATTGTGGTCTTGTGGCCAAGATCGCTCGGAGATTGCATCTAGATGATAAGGTTACGCTCTTGAAATATGGGGAAAGAATTTGCTTTGCCGGAAATAAAAATGCAGTTTTGCTTATACAGTTTTGTTTTATGTATTAATTTTTATCACAAAGATTATAAATGATTTGAGTAGGTTTGTTAGATAACTTGTTTATTTTGTAATAATTTCGTTTCATTTCTAATGTATGTAAGTAAGTATAGAATGTATAATTTAATTTACAACTGTGGTTTTAATTTTTTTTTTTTTCTTCTAGAATTTGTCATTTTAATGGTTGAGGTTATTATTAATAAAATTTAAGATAGTAATTTTCAAATTGAACATTTTGTATGAAAGTGTAAGATGCTAGAAAAGCAAGATAATTTTTTTAGATGTTAAAAAATATATAATTTTGTTTTTGTTTTCATGTTGATATAAGTAAAAATGATTATATTACTTTTTTTATTTATTTATATTATAAAGGCGGGGCTTGATGGCCGAGTGACTAGCTGTATGGCGCTCGGTGCCACAGGTTTCCAGTTCCGGCGGTGCCATGGATGTTTGCAGTGGTTTGGAATCCACTTTAAACGTATGTCCCGGTCTAACGTGATCATAGAGCGTTGCGGGGGTAGTGTGACTCAGCGTCTGTAGCTTATCTTCACACTAACGCAACTACCGGGTAGTGCTAAGTGAATAACGTCAGTGCGACGATTGCCATAAGGCATCAAAGACAACTGTCTCAGTGTTTGTCAGTTGCATTAGAAAAAAAAAAAAAAAAAAAAAGGCCATGGTTGCTTTGAAGTATGTTAGATTCTTTTTCTTTTTCAGAATTTGTTTTTTATCTTTGTAAGACGATACATAAGGCTGAAAAATAAATAATTAAATAAATTTGTGTTAAGATAAAAAAGATCAGGTCAGAAAATGTAGAGATTTTTTTTTTAATGTTAGTTTAAAGGAAATAAAATATTAAAAATAATCATTAAGTTTCGTTCATTTTAAAAAATGTTATATCATCATCCATTTTGGAAAATATTATATCACAGTTATAACAATGTTCATTCTCATGAAGTATTCTCTCAATGAAAATAATTACAAATTTTTATTATTCAATAAATAAACATTCAGTTATTAAAAATTTTTTACTAAAAAAAAATCAAAATACTAAAAATATAGGACATTTTTTTTGTAATAGTTCGTACCACACTACGAAAAAAAAACCGAAACCAAAACATTTACTTTGGTAAATATTCTTTCTTCTTCTAAATGAACTTTCAAAAATTATTATAAATTTAAGAGAACTTTTTGAAAAATTTTCTCTAAGATTCATTAAAACGGTACAATGTTTAAAGATGAATTTCAATGATTTTTTAAAAAGTGAATATTGTTACAGCTTTCCAAAAAAATAAAAGGAAAACCATTAAACATTGGTAATGAGGTTCTTCAAAAATGGAATCGTTAATAAAAGGATTGCCGGACTCGTGGCAGAGTAGTATTAAACAAACTTGAGGGAGAGTGCAGTTTTGAACACTTTGGTGGCGAGCGTTGCAGCTCCTGCTTATAAAAACGAAGAGAATCGATGGACATTGTGCTAGGATATATCTAGGACCATACAAATGTTGAGACAGTTACCTCTGAAAATTTTATGGTAAGTATCATTTCTCATTCTGCACATCGGTAACATAAATAAGTCGAACACGATTTTCTTATGTATAAATATATTTAAAAGGAAAATGGTTTTCATTGAAAAATTTCAGTATAGATCAAAATTAATATTGAATTTGAAAAATTAATAATTATTAATGAAAATTTTATTATTAAAAGGGATTAAAGGGATTAATACTGAATAGAGAAAACATCTTATTCTCTGTATAAACATGAACCATTATTCTTATGTAATAATCGTTAAATTAAGTATTTCATGCATATCAAAAATAACGTTGATTAAATAACGATTATTTAAATTAATTGAATAATTTTAAATAAATAATTTTTTTGCAGCATTTATATTAAAATAATAAAATTTAATTCTATGATAAAACATTAAAATTGTTTATAACGAATTTGGAATTTTCAATCAATTATTTTAATAAGAACAATATTTTTATATCAATTATAGTTGAGTCATCGATCAAGGTAAAACCCTTTTTCATTTAAAAAAATCCACGAAATAAACTAAATTGGTTTTGAGAATTGTTTTGTAAGGAACTTATTGCCTTTTTCCCCTTTCATATCTTTTATATCATTGACGTACGAATATTTAAAAGCGGGAAAATAAGGCAATTATTTAACCTTTACTTGAATATTTATTCTATCAATTATTTCTATTATCTTCCGAAACTTACAAAATATAAAGAAACAGTTTAAATAAATTTGTTTTTCGTTAATGTCAGACTATACAGAAACCTTAACATTGAAGTTGCTTTGACTTTAACAATGGTATAGGTTTCTGTATATTGTAATTTGAATAAATTGCCTTTAAATTTCACAATTTCAATGAGGTTTTCATGATTTGAATGGTGAATAATTTATTTTTATTTGTTGGATAAAGATTTTCATGATTTACGTAAGTACGATTGGATCTTAGCCACAATATTCACAAAAGAGATAAGATTAATAATTTGACGTTTGAAAATAATTGAGCGTTACGATAAAGATAATTGAACGTTTTGAAAGTACAGATTTTAAAATAAAAATAACAGTTGTTGCACCACTCCTGCCATTGATGGAAGCAAAGATGAAAGTCTTATTGTAGTATCTTCCGAAGTTCAGCAATCATGTTGTTTTTTATGTCTTCTACGGCATTACAACGGTTTAAAATTAGTAATCAAAATGAAATCAGCCCCGAGATCCGAAAGGGAATTATTGCTGCCAATCGCTGCCTATTTGGTCTTAGAAGCCAATTAAGATCCCCCTGATTAAAAGAAGAAATAAAATTTTACTGTACAAAATTCTCATAAGACCAGTATTAACATATGCATCTGAAACAGGGTCACTAACAGCAAGAGAAGAGAAAATGTTGGCAATCTTTGAAAGAAAAGTGCTACGAACTATTTTTGGTGGTATTAATGGCAATGGAAATTGGCGAAGAATTTGAACTTTACAAACTTTTTAAAGATATTGACATTCTAAAATTTGTTAAACTGAACAGAATGAGATGGGCCGGTCATCTTATGAGAATGGAAAGTGATAGAGCTGCTTTGAAGGTTTTCAATGTAGCCCCTTTTGGACAGCGACCAAGGGGAAGACCGCAAAAGAGATGGGTCGACTGTTTAGACTCCGATCTTAATGTTATTAAGATAAAAAAAACTGGAGGTCCACGGCCAAGAGGAGAACAGCCTGGTTGGATCTTTTAAAGAAGGCCAAAGCCCACAACGGGCAGTCGAGCCAGTTATGATGATAAAAATTAGTAATATAGATAAATAAAACTGCAGAAGTCTAATGCAACAACTTAGTGGTTCTATGCTTCTTCCAAGTCGTTTGTTTATTTAGTGAAAATTTTTAATGCAATTCCATTCCTCCCCACCCTAACTTAATTGCATTAGGTTAGGGGAGGGCACAAAATCAAGATCGATATAATAAATTTAATTTTTACAAAGAAATAAATAATATAGACAAGTAAATTCCCACAAAAAAATTTCCTTCATAAAAAAAATGCATAATTTGATCTTTTAAGAAAATTATTGGTAAGTTTTGATATCTTTAAAAAATTTTATCTAAAATAAAATAAGCCATCTTTAAAAATAATAGTATAAATAAATTTTTTCCCATCAAAATGAATAATTTAGTATTTAATTGCGTGTGTCCGAAGAATTTCTCAGCGAATCAACATATAAAAGTTCGTTAACGTTTCTGTATTTAGAACAAACTAAGTTATCGAACATATGTGTTTGTGAAAATACAAACTGAAAATCTGAAAGCGCATTGTTCCATTTCAGTTTTATGGACAATTCGGAGATGTTTCAGACCCTATTAATTCTATTTTATCCCACATAAAAAAGCATGGTGTCGTTAAAAAGAAATTTGTTTTCACATTTCAGATTATTAATTCTTGTTCTATTTTATCTTCGAATTGGAATAATTCCTTCAGAAGAATTCTAACAAAATGATTGAAATAATTCGATAAGATTAAAAAAAGAACGAAGCCAAACGATTTTATCTGAACATCTCGCGAGAAGAAAAAGAATAATTTGAAATCTGTTCTCATCGAACACAAATTCATTCAAGCAAACGAAACGACTGTTTCAAAAATGCGTGCAGATTTTCTTTTTTATTATTATTATTTATTGCATTTTTTTTTTTTTCTCGAGGGGTTGCCGCCATATATGGGCATGACAGTGTTCTTCCCTTTCTGCATGAGAGAGTTTTCGCCAAAAAAACTTTCTTTTTTGGTGTTACATTTGTTATTGTTATACTTATAGTTTCTGATCAGGATGCTAACACTTCATTCCGCAGTGTCTCGTTTTTGTTATCTGTAGACAAAATTCGACTTTTTGGCCTGGAGCTAAAGAATTCGGTCAAATAGCGATCATCCCCGTTAAAGAAAATCTTTTAAATCTATCTATCTTTTTTTTTTTTTAAGGATAATTTCTGTACACGAAAACAATTTTTTGGGAATAGGAATTTATTTCAAGAACATGAAATCTTTTTATTCAAGTTAACGTTTGACAATGTCATTAAAGTTGTTTATTCTTTTAAACAAATGTCACCTATACTAAAGTAAATAGAAAACAATTTTTTTTTTACATTAATTTTAATAGAAACACGATTTTGTGTTAAAGATAAATTATTTTTCTTTTAATAGAAAAACCGAATTCCATTTAGGTTAAAATCCAGATTTAAATGAAAACGTTTCTGCAGTCATTTATAATAGAGAGTTTTTGCATACCGTACGTTAGTTACCGTAGGACGTCCGTTAGCTTTTCTCCCTAGCGCGCATGCTCATAGGAAATTATGTTTCCTATGAGCATGCGCGCTAGGGAGAAAAACTAACGGACGTCCTAAGGTAACTAACGTACGGTATGCAAAAACTCTCTAATATCTTTACAACACACCCAATATAATTTAAGTATTTATTTGACTAATTGGATTTAAAATATAAATATTACACATTAAAATAAGCTGTTACAAAATGTTAATATTAGATACTATTGGATATACATTTTGTTTTTCTAAATTGCATATATTTTACTTTTTCTAAATTAAATGCATTTTATTTTACTAGATTACATATATTTTATTTTTTTAATTATTTATTTATTTATTTTCATTTCTTGGAAAAAATTGACATGAAAAAAAGTTGTTTAATATTTTTCCTCAATGATGAACTCAATTTTCTTAATTAAATGTTGTTTTGCAGCGCTTAAACCTACATTAATATAGCTTAAATACAAATAAAGTGCTTAAATCTGCATTACAGTGCAGTGCTTAAATCTACATTAATATATGATACATTTAATAATTGTATTTTTAAATATATCTTTCATTAATAATACATTCTTTTTAAAAAAAGAGATACAACAGTTGCTAATAATCAAAGATGAAACAATTAATTAACATTTTTTGAATGTAATAAATAAAGAATTATGTTTCCGGCTCTCTATTTCAACAAGAAACTTAATATTTTAATGATAAATTTGATGCTTTTCATAATGATGTTCTAATTTTAAATTATTTATCTCTGTGTTTAAACACGTATAAATTAAGAAATATATACTCGTATTATATATAATCACAAAAAATAATACTAATTACTAGTAAATAAAATAGAGAGTTTTAATATTTTTAACCTACATTTTCATACAAACCTATTAAAATGATGGAGTTATATGAAAATGTAGAATCCCTTATTTCTTATTTGCAATATCCTTGATTTTTAATAACTTTTTGACTGTATCAATATATAAGAAATAAACCATATTTAAGAGATTAATTTATAGTATATTTTTAGCAGAACTATTAATAATAAAGCTTTAATAATAAAAATAATTTTATTGTTTTTTTCTCCTATAAAATACAATTGATATATCACTTTCCTTTTTCATTCTTGTGCTCTACTATGGTGTATATATTTAAAAAAAAAAAAACATTCATTTTCCTTAAATACATCTATTTTTTGGACTTTAAACATTTATTTCTTCCTTTTTACCTAGTTTTCGGTGTTGCTCTGTCAACTTTAAGAGATTTGAAGCATATAACAGCTACCGTTTTAGTACTATTAAACTCGTTGATCCAAATGATGCTTTTCTTTTTTTCATATGCAAAAGATAGACAAACATAAAGATGCAAAAATATTTCAGTGCAAACTGAAAATATTTTTAATAGCGGGAACGAAATTTTAAATAGGTTAAAAATTCTACACAAGGATGAATAAATTACGAAATAAGAGTTCTAATTTTAGCCTCTTTAATTCACTTCAATTCTCAAATTCGAAAATTTAGAAGAAAATTATGGCTGGAAAACTTCTGTCAACTATACGCTAATCTAGAGGCATATTAATTTTTTAAACTAATTTTCCCTTTTTTATTTTTTATTTTTTATTTTGTACATTAATTTTTATTTCGAAACTCTGTCAAAGGCATGGCTCATTACGTATTTGCAGTAACTGCAAATTATAGCCTCAAGAATTCATTACGTATTTTATGGGTCTGTCAAAGTTGTGCTCAATAAAGAAGCCGTGGTTGTTGTTAGATAAGTTTTTTTAGAGCAATATATATTTATCAACAGCATGTATGTGTGTATGTATATATGTATAGATATGTGTATGTATATATATGCGTATGTGTATGTATGCATGTATATGTGTGTGTATGTATGTGTACGTATGTATGTACATGTATGTGTATGTAAGTATGTATGTATTTATACGTGTGTGTAAGTATGTGTATGTATATACACGTATATGTATATACATGATACATGTATGTATGTATATATGCATGTATGTATATATGTGTGTATGCATGTATATGTGTGTGTATGTAAGTATGTATATGTGTGTATGTATGTATATGTATGTATGTATGTATAGGTGTGAGTGTGTGTTGTTTAGCAATGGCCAAGCTACAGAGTGGTATCCACATGTATGTGCATGTATTTAATAAAATTTAAAAAATATTTAATTCCGTATGCTAATCAAGAATTTCTTTTGCATAACCTTTAAATTTGATGTTGTACGAACTTGTATTCCTTCCCCAAAAAGGAACGACTAGGCCAGGCATTTATCGCACCAAGTTGCGAAACAGCCACTGCAAAAGAAGGGAGGAGGGGTGTAAAAATGCTTTTTCTTTTTTTCTTTTCTTTGCCTACCCATCTCTCAAATCGAGAACATCTGCTGCCTCGTAACACTAACTACGCAAAACAGATGTTCCAGTTCTTTCTTTTCCCTCGGTTCATGGTAGAAGATTCTGTTCCATGCGTCTGAAGCATTGAGTTTACCATTGAAAAAACAGCCAAGGCAATCGCCAGCTCATTACTTATTCTTTGTCCTCAACAACACTGAAGCTATTGTTACTTCTTTCCCTCCTAATAAGCAGTTAATTATTTTCTTTGTCTTCAAAACTCAATGACATCGGTATTCTTTAATTGGGGACATTCGATCGTCACGATTGTCGCAAACTATTTGGTAGCAAAAACACGTAGCGACTATTAATTGATAACCGGTGGGATACTGTTCTTAATTGCGGAATTAGAGATACATATGAATCGTTAAGTTAAAGATGCCAGCATGAAAATATTTATGAGATATTCTAATCGTCTTTTGTGCTTGACCTTCACTTCTGAAGACCAATTACAGATTGACAAAACTGATCGGTTATTGAGGATTATGAGCCTGTTACGATATCGTTTCAATCAAAAGATGACAGATTGGATTAGAGGAATAAATTTAACGTGTTGAATTTTTGATAAGCATAACGTAGCTGTCCTTTTGAAAATTGCATCTGTAATTTAGAGTAACTGTAAAAATATCCAGCTATATATGGTTGATAAAAAATAAATTAAGAATATCACGTAAAAATTGTGATGCAGCTTTTATATCTAATAAATAAGAAATTGAAATATCTTAATTTAAAAAAAAAAAAGAATTTTCTTACTTACAAATTATACCATGATTTAAAACTGAAAAGACATGGTTAATAGGAATTTGTGCTTAGATTTATGTTATTGTGTTTTTTTTAATGTATAATAGATATCATTAAAATGTACTTAAACACAAAAGCATTTCGCAAGCAAGCAAATAACTTTTTTGTTGAAGAACATTTTTTAACTTAAAAATCACCAACTAACAGTTCATATACAATGTTAAGTTGATTTTTCATTCAAAAACATTTGAAATAATAATTTTTATTTTGATCAGATAATATTAAAAATTGAACTTATGATATTAAATAAAAGAATATAGAAATTCTTTTTAATTCTTAATTCTTAGAAATTCTTAAAATATTTTATAGCTTACAGATTGATTGTTTAACTATCTTCAGCCAAATTTAATGGTTCAATAAATTTTATTAGCTATTTAAACTAATAAATATGAAAAATTGAAATATTTTCAGATATAAGATATATGAAGATTCCAAAATATTTTATAAGTATTGGGTATTTTATAAGTTAAAAAAGGTAATAAGCTTTAATTTGAATAATAATTTTTAATGTGAATTTTTATGATAGTAAGTAAAGAATATAAAAATCCTTTAATTATAGAAAAATATTTTATATCTTACAGATTGATTGTTTAACTATCCGCAATCAAATTTAACGGTTCAATAAATTACATAAACTATTAAGAGTTTTACAAATGAGAAATTGAAATATTTTGAGATGTAATATTGATGAAGATTCCAAAACATTTTTAAGTATTGGGTATGTTATGTTAAAAAAGGGAGATAAGTTTTACTATGAATAATAATTTCTAATGTGAACTTGGGAATGTAAATAAAAGAATATCGAAATTCTTTTTAAATATAGAAAATAGTTTATAGCTTACGGATTGATTGTTTAACGATTAAAATCAAATTTAATGGTTCAATAAATTTCATAAACTGTTAAGAGCTTTATAAAAGAAAAATTTAAATATTTTCAGATGTAACATAGATGAAGATTCCAAAATACTTTTTAAGTATTAGGAATGTTAAATTAAAAAGAATAATAAGCTTAAACTTGTATTAATATTATGGACTAAAATATTAATGATAATAAAGGCTATATTTCAAAAAGTAAGATATGCCAAGCTAAAATGCTATGATATATAAAAATTAAGATATCCAACTTAAAATGCTAAACATAAATGAAGATTCCAAAATATTGTTAAATATTTTGGTATGTTAAGTTTAAAAAGGGTGATAAGTTTTAATTTGAATAATAATTTTTAATGTGAAATTATTTACTATCACAAGTTCACATTAAAAATTATTATTCAAATATAGAAAGTCTTTTTCACTGTAGAAAAATATTTTATAGTTTATAGATTGATTGTTTAACGAACTACAGTCAAATTTAATGGTTCAATAAATTACATAAACTATTAAGAGCTTTTTAAATGAAAAATTGAAATATTTTCAAATGTAACATATATGAAAATTACAAAATATTTTTAAATATAGGAATGTCAACTCTGGCACTCGGTGCCACAAGTTTCGGCCTGAAGTTCCGGCGGTGCCACGGATAGGGCTGACAACCCTACCCCGTAAAAAGACAACGTCTCCTGTCTTGAAATCTGCCAGCAAGCAAACGATCTTGGGCCACCATTGGGCTGTTGCGCCAATGATGATGATGATGATGATGGGCATGTTAAGTTAAAAAGGGTAATAAACTTAAACTTGTTTTAAATTGCAATATTATGAACTAAAATATTATATAAGGAATGGTATATTTCATTACATAATATTTAGATATCCGGTATTATATAATATATAGTATTTCATAATGTATTTCATATTATATTTCATTATATTATATTTATACATTAGATATCATATAATATTAAGATATCAAACTAAAATGCTGTGATAAAGCAAATTGACGATATCCCAGATATCGTTAATTATTAATAAATAAGCCATAGTACTTATACATAATTTGAGTTGAAAAATAAAACAAGACTTCATGAATTTAATACTATATAATTATGTAATATATAAGTATAACTAACTTATTCGTTGATGTTAATTTAAATACATAAATTCATGAATTTTGTTGAATGAAATTCATGAACTCGTTGTAGAATTTTCTAGAAAATTAAAGAACATTAATCGACAGAAATGATCTTTAAAAAAAAAAAAAACTTTCCACATAAAAAATTAAACCTGATACATCTATCGAATTAACAAAATTTTCATTTACAAATACAGACTTGGACCAGAAAAAAATAATAATGCATTTTCAATCATCCTAAATATGAAATTTCAGTGACACTCACAATAAGAATAATATGAAATTTCAGTGACTCGCATGAAAGTATCTCATGCAACGTGATGCAAGTTAAAAAAAAGCAGGAAAGAAAAGGAAATGCATTATCAAGTCTCACACTTTTTGCAGCCAAGCATGGGACACGAGAAAAATCACAGAGTTTGGGATGTTCCCGCCATTTAATGGATTAGTAGAGCACCGTGCAGGCTGAACGATCACACCGGTTACGCTTTCCAAGTTACAGTCAAGGTTAAAAAGTTGAACAAACGTTCGGGCAGGAAGGCGCAGACGATATAATCTACTCGACTTCCTCTGGAAAGTCGTGCAAGTATAGAAATGTCACCGACACCAGTTCCTTTTTCTTCTTTTCGAACACTTTGGAATGAATATACATTGTGGTAGTTCGATCACAGACTGTGAAATTTATGATGTCATATGAGTTTTAAAAAATACGTGTTTGGATTTTTTAGGAAATCGAAATATAAGTTAATCCTATATGTCGGCAAAGTTGACAATGCTGTTTGAGGGGTGATCTAATTTCCCGGATTAACTCTGGTTATGGTTCGAAGGAAGTAAAGATATCCAGCGGAAAGAAATTGTTATTTATTGTTCATTTTTTTTTATGATATTCGAATCTCGTATGTTTTTTATTATTTAGAACACAAATATCAAATCAGTATTAATAATATTACTCAAGTAATACTTATTAAAAAATCGTAACGAGATTTCGTAGAATTGATCATGATCTTTGATAAGTGAATTCCAATTCAAGATGAGCATAAAATTATTTAAATAATAATATGTTTTATAAAACTGTTTTTTTAATTATGTCAAATATGTTTTCCCATTACATTAATTATATTTATTTCCTTTAGAAAAGCAAAATTTTTTTTTTTTTTTTTTTTTTCATATTTAAGAAAAATAGGAAATTAAAGTTAAAAAAGTAAAAATTAAACAGAATTATAATATTATTTTTCTCGTTTTGTAGTACCAATATATTTCAAACTATTAAATTCCAAATCCTTAAACATCTTCATATAACATAAAATGGACTTAAATCACTTTCAAAGAAAACTGCTCATATTATAATAATTACTTTTCTTACTTAATTAATGTGTTAATTAACTTTATAATTAATTAAAACAGACCATAAAATAAGACCAAGATGTCTTTAAATTTTTAAATTTTTCTCTTCTTCCATCTTTTTATGTTTTTAAGAATTCTACACTACGTTCAAATAGCCTATTACGTTTTTATAATATTCAGTATGACGTGGCTTTTTAATTTAATACTTTGTTTTCACCATAAATTTCACGAATTAGAAAAAAAGAAAAGAAATAAACGCTTTTGCTCCAAAATACTTGTTCCTTCACGCAGTGAGACATCAGTTAACTTGTGTATTTCAAACTCTTATCATATCCAGTTCTTTTACGTAATGGAAATCTCTTAGCCATTTTGGTCACGAAGAATCCTTATCTCTGAAATTCTCAAGTTGAGCTTCATCTCAGAATCTAATCGCTCGATATGCGAGTGAATCAGGTGGAAATATGTAATTTATTTTTAGCTTACACGCTAGTCTAGATGCGATTCGAAAGAACATATCTGAAGAGTGCAAATGCGTTGAAATTTTTAATGGCTCAAGATCATTTTTGGAGATTTTGAAATAGAATGGAATGTATTTATGACTTAAAATATTTTTTATCTGTTATGAACTCTATCTGAAGTTTCGCCAGAATATGAAATTCATGTTTCGTTTATCTTTTCTATAACTTCTTTTTGTTTTTATTTTTTAAATAAAATTTTTTACTGTATTAAGCAATTTTAAGTTATTGAAACTTGAGCTGCATGCGAAATTGTTATTAATTTTTATTGTAGTATCTAATTTAGTGGTTCTCAAAGGGTGCACTGATGCACCCTGATTTCTGTAGGGTATTCCAGAGAAATTTTTGCCCAGATATAAAAGTAAATATAGTTACTCTTTTTCTTGTCAGTTTTAACATTCAAAGCCAGCTTTTATTATAAACAGCTATCTTTCTGATTGCTTTTCTTTTCTTTCTTCCCATAAAAAGTCGCCAAACAGCAATAATGCGCCAAAGAAGATTTCCGAGAAACTAAAAGTGGTAACTTCCATGGTTGGCTACTAGGAGAGCTAGCGCCTATGTGATTTTCAATGTTAAAAAAATTTCATTGCAGCCACTGAGACTCCGCCATCTATAAATAGTTGTCTATGGGATTGATAATCTGGATATAAAACTGTGAGGTGTTAGTAGCGGATGCTTATTTCTCAAGAAGTTTGTATATAGTTATTTTTATGAGAATTATTTTTAAATACTTCCCAAATTTCGAAAAGTCAGAGAACCACTGCTCTAACTATCATTTAAATATTTCATGTTATTTAGTTTTTGTAATTATTTTTGCGTATATGTATTTTTTTAAGTGTATTAAAAGGTCAAAAATAAACAAACATAAAAAATGCTGAAAAGTGTTGTTTAGTAGCGACGGCCCTTTTTGATCTGAGATTATTTGACATTACAGCATGCAAATATGTAGTGCATGCATCATTATCTAGAGCAGGAGTAGTCGATCTTTTTATACTTAAAGCCCGCTTTTGTATCTCTGTTATCAGTAAAATGTTCCAGCCGCCCACCGGTTCCCCAATAATGGGGTTTTAGAAAGTAAAGACGTAACTTCACTTTATAAAATTTATGAAGCAGTGTTACAGGAAGTTTAAGCATGTAATAGAGAGTTTTTGCATACCGTATTTCGGACGTCCGTTAGCTTTTTCTCCCTAGTGCGCATGCACATAGGAAACATTATTACAGATACGCATGCGCAATTTCCTATGAGCATTGCGCAGAAAATAAAAAGCTAACGGACGTCCGAAATACGGTATGCAAAAACTCTATAATAACAATTTTCCAAAAACTTTATGTCGGACTTCCAACTTAGAATTTTCCAACAACTTTCGGTATTTAAATCTATGTTTTTTTATGTATTCTTTGCATACACAGAAGCACTGAATCTGATGAAATTACATTTAATTAATTAAATTATTAATGAGATCTCTGAGGTTGATGTTGCGAAATTAAATACTGAATATCTGGCTTAATACTGTATATCTGGCTTCTCTTTGTGAAGAACAAACGTAAATCTCCTCTTTCGGAAAAATTCAAGCTGCTTTTTCTTTGGTCATAATATGATTAACAGCAGTGAAGCCTGATTCCGCAAGATACAAGGCAGGGATAATCAATAGATTGAATATCATTTTCAAACATATTTACATACAAACATTTTTAAACAATGCTTTAGAAAATTTCCGTTTCAACGTTTTTAAAAAATCAAATAACAAAAAATAAGAAAGTACTTCAGCGTCTGACAAAACTCCTGCAGTCCAACGTAGAAAGCTGGAACACCCACTAGTGGGTGGTAAGGACCAGATTGACAACCACTGATCTAGAACATTTCCCAAGAAGTGGTTGCCATGGAGATCCCACATTTTGCCATAATTTAGAACAAATATTTGTAAGGGTGGAATCTTTGGGATGATTATCTTTCTTCCCACCTCCTCAAACAAACAGAAGGACTTTAAGCCAAAGGGCCGTGTCCATACCCGGAGGCTTTTGGCACCTCATCACGGTTTCGATTCTAATACCGTTAGTTCAAAAGCCCAATCAGACTTTAGAGGATTAGACTAATCAGATTTTTAATCAGCTGCTGTTCATCAGAGTGCTCCACCTCTTAAAGAGTTTAATTAACTACTAACTCAATTACTTTGACTTTTGTACATAACTTGCATATGAATATTGACAATTCAAAATTAAATATGCAGGAAAGAGTTTCGAAATGAATATTTATAAATTAGAATTTGTAATAAAAGATTATTATTTTTAACCTCATATTCTAGACATTTTTTTTCCCAAATGATAAAACTTTTATGTTTAGGATGTGGATCATGAAATCTTTCTGACAACAGGAAGGCATACCAGTTGTGAACTAAAGGAAATTCATTTCAAAAAAGGAAACCTCTTGTCCTGCTCTGAAAGAAGCAACTGTTCCTGTTCCTCAACTGTTCCTGATTTGCTAATCGTAGGAAAGTGAATCTGTAAATACTGCTTGACTATCAGATTCTATAGAGATCGATTTGAGAGTCTATTGCAACTTTTGTTTTTCAAAATTTGAAGAATTTACTTCCCAATCTATGGGTTTTCCATATCAGTTACTGCAACGGACTTCACTATAATCGGGACACTTAATTTGTTACATAGTTCCACTATGATTAATCTAAGTATGATTTAAATGCTAAAAAGATTTACACAATTTGCGAGTATATTTAAACTAGTGTACGAACAAAAAAATTTTAGAGAAATATTTTAATTAAATTTTAAGGTATAAATGTTTTCATTGGCAGTAAAAAAAAAAAAAAAAAAAAAAAAAACTGAAGAGGCATAATGTACAACCGTATGGTTTCAGACCCGTGGGAACACAGTTGTAAACTCGACATTCGAGATCAAAGCGAAAGGGTGGGGGGACCTCCCATGAGTAGTCTACTCACTCTACGCCAAACCAAAATTCCATTAACCAAACCGTTAATGAATCATTAAGTCCAGATCAAAGTCTAAAACTTTTTGTTCCAACAATACTTATGAGAATCCAGAGATTTAAAGTTGAAACCACCTATCAGACATCTTTTCCCTAAAGATTACTGTTCAGACGGGATATTGCAAAGAAAAAAGATAAAAATAATTATATCTTGTGTTGTCATCAACAAAGTTTCCGAGAGATATTGTCTGCACTTGAAGTAATCTCAAAAATTGCACACTTTCCCTCTCTTTCAGAAACATTCGATATTTCAGAAGATATACATTCATAAAGGCTTTTAAATCATTTCAATCAAATAGCACAAATTAGAAGCTGAAATAATTGCTTTAGATCCTGTAATTTATTTTTTAAAGAAAGTACAGAATTGAACTGTTATTCACACAAGCTATAAACTTTTTAAAGCTAATATATATTTTCACTTTATTTTTTATGTTCATTGTTCCAAGTAAAAATTTGAACATAATTTTTGACGGATAATTAATTGATTTTCCTCATCTGAACAAAGGTAATATAAAGATAGTATTTTTTTTAAATTTCCCTATATGTCAAAAACGCATGCATTTATAGATCTATGTAATTGATATTATTTTAAAACCATTCATTCAAACAGTATTGATTGACCATTAGTTGTATTCAGATATAATATAAAGCAGGTAATATAATTTCAAGTCACAATGAATTTGATTAATAACATTTAATTTATATAATCAGTATAAATTTTAATATTTTTTTCTAAATAAATCACTTGCGTGTTATTTCACGTAATTTTAGTTCCTTTTATTTTTCTACCATTTCTAAGAAACTAATGCCATCTTAACCATGGCATTGTTGTATCTTTGCTCACCCTGCTTTGATTGAAATACTTCCATTCGCAGAGGACAACTTCAACTTGGAGGGTCTACTCTGAAGAAGGAATTTTATGCAAGGTAACATTATAATTATTTTATTAAAACACACTTGATATTAAGTAAAAACTATTGAATAAGCTTTGTAATTCTTGGATTTTAAATGATTTTATTCCCAAGATACAATTAATAAACATTGTACTGATCATTAATGCATGCAAATAATAATAATAATAATAATAATTTGTCAACTTTCTTTATTCTCCTTTCAAAATTGAATTAAAATTTTTTTTTTACTGTTAATATCATTCAAAGAGAGATTGTTGCGTGTGCCATTTTCTAGAAGTTTCGATGCAGAAAGAGAGATTAAGGGAAGGCTCAATTTTCTCCCTTTCTCCCCATCCCCTATGCAATGACGTGGCAGTGGGGTAAATAAATGAGATGTGCAGTAGACTTTGACCCATGCGGAGCTCTAATTTTGTGCTAAGCTTCTCACGAGAATTGACGCGTAAGTCAATCTCAATGTAAATTTGTACTAAAACTTAATTTAAAAAGCTTGGTGATATATATTTTTGTTTCTTATTCCACTTGGTCGATAGCAATATCTAGACCAAGTCTCATGGGAGGATGGAAAGAGGGGCAGCTTCAGTCGTGATGGAGCACCCGCAGATAGCTACCTAACTTGGCCCCGTGACGCTAAAGGAAGAGGGCAGTGCCTTCCGAGAGGACATTTAGGGGGTACTACATCGCATTTGCGTATCGTATTGGAGAAAGCCCGAAAAAACCCACCAAGTATTCCGACTAAGGAGGCAAGAGGCTGAACATCCCAAACGCCATCGTGTCTCCTCGTTTTTTGGAACAGTATCACAAACAAATTTGCCAGGAGATTGGACCTCCGCCCTAATGCTTATGAACTGAGCCACGAGTCGGGCTTATCTAATCCTTCTCATATGAATAAAATAAATTGAAAAACAATTTTAAGTAATTCATATAGATAATATAATTCATTTTTATTTGTGTCTATAAAGAAATACATATATTATTAATAATATATCATTTCTTTTTTAATTAATTGTTTTCGATCTAACTTTTGTACATCTTAATATATTATTTAAGGGATTTGTAGTTTTTACTTTAGTAACAAAAATGGTCCATGTAACAAGAAATGTTATCACCTAATAACTCACGAGGCAAGATGCTGAACATTCCAAACACCATCAAATTTCCTCGTTTTGTGAAACAGTGTCTACAACAAAACAAGCAGTGTATTGAACCTCCAACCTAATACTCACCAGCGCTCCCTTGCCGCTGAGCCGCGATTCGGACTGCAGTGCTATAAACAATATTAATAAAATTTCTTAAGGAGCACGTTTGACTTCCACTGCTTAAGTCTTCAATGTATGATTGGTTTACTATGGAAGTTCAATTAACGGACGCTAAAACTGATTCCGGCGATTTTTGAAATGTCTGAATTGATTGAGCAAAGAGCTTGCATTCAATTTTGTTTGCGGAAACGTATAGAATTTTGCAGAAGGCATTCGGTGAGCATTCCTATGTCGGAAAAAAATGTTTACAAGTGGTATAAACAGTACAAAGTAGGCAGATATCGCGTTGAAGACGAAGAGCCCTCTGGCCAACCACCAACCTCAACTGACGAAGCTCACGTCCAAAAGAATTGGTGCCTGCAAACCGTCGATTTACAATTACCGACCTTGCTGCTGATGTTGGCGTTTCAAAAGGATCGGTCAATTCCATTTTGGGCCCCAAACAAGTCAAATCTCGATTGGTACCGAAAACACTGAATGCGCCAGCTCACACTGCATTGATTCTTCTTGACTTTTTCGCCAAAAATGAAACCCATATTGTTCCACAACCATCGTATTCACACCGTGCGACTTCTGGCTATTCCCTAAACTCAAAAGATCACTCCGGGGACACCGGAGTTGATTGAAGAGTTTCAAAGTGAATCGCAGCGCGTTTTGAAGGCCATTCCTGCCGATGATTTTTTAACATGCATTGAGGAATGGAAAAAAAAGTTGATATAAGTGCATTGTGTCCGGAGGGTATTACTTTGAAGGCGATGAAATAAATTTAGAGGAATAAATAAACAGTGTTTGAAAAAAAAATTGGTCTTACTTTTTGGGCAAAGTAGTAAATCAATAATTAATTTAAAAGGACCTATTAAAATTTAAATAAAAGCTTTTTTTTAATAATTCTGCTACTGTGAAAAGCAATTTTCATTTCTTAAATTATTTTAATTTTTCACAAATCACCATTCTTCAAAAGTAAATAGCAGTGTTTCACCAAAGCAGACTTTACAAGTGCCCTATTTCCAAACGGGGAAAAAAACAAAATACCACACCCAGAATCGAGCACAACAAAGTGTCCGCTCTCTCAAACTAGCTGTAACCGTTGTGTCGTAAAGCTTACTCGATCTTTTACAACCTATTATGGAAAGAGAAAACGGAACATTCAGCGTGGGGTTTTGCTTATTTATAAGCTTTCACGTGACCATGTGTGTGTGTGTGGCTTTGAGGAAGAAAAAAACAAAACAAAAAACAAAGAACATTTTGAAGTGACTTTGGCTTCACTATTTAAGTTCATCGGAAGTGGGTTTTTAATTTATTTGCAATCTTTTCTGCAGCAAATTGGATCGCTTTGCAACAATTTTCTTAAGAAAAGCCGTCTTTATATAAAATGAGAAATGTTTCTTAGAAAATGTGCGGTAAAGAAAATTACTGTGGTCCAACGCGAATTAAATGTTTACTTGATGATACTGCAAATAAATTTTTGGCCCTCTAGAGCCGGTGGTTTTTAAATTTCTTTCCATTAAAGTCGTCTGCAATTATGGCGGATAAAAAAAAATTATCGTCTGCGAATGTTGGAATGGTTTTTAGTTGGAAAAATAATAATAATAATAAATGCGTGTTGCTTAAACTGTTTTAAATTCCTTTGCATATTTATTAAAAAGTTTTTAAAAAAGCGCTGCCATTTAAGTAAAGCGTGGAATAATTTTTATTGCTATTTTCAGCTGTTGCCATTAGCGAAATTAATATATAATTTTTGCTTCGAGTTAGAAAAAGGGGCGAAACTTTTCAAGCGTGTGTTTAAACTTATGATTAAGTCTGGTACTTTTGGGAAAATAATTTATTTTTCTAGAGTCAAGCTACTTTTAGTATAATTTACCTTTTCCAAATTCCCCTTTCTTTTAATTTTTTTTTCTCAAAGTTATTTGAAATTTTAATAATACGTCTGGCATCAAAAAAGTTCCAAATAAAACTAAAAAGAAATTTTTATAAAAATGGCTAAATGGTATAGAAAATTTTCTGTAAATTTTAATATATTATAATACGTCATTAAAGAAAAATTTTCCATTTTGGAAAATAAAAATAGTTATGCTATTTTTTTGAAATTTTAGTTAAAATTATTAATCGTAATGCAAATATTCAAAAGAAATAAAAACTCATTTGCTGAAAAATAGTACAATGGATGAAATGATGATTACAATGCGCATATTTTGATGCAACAATTTACATAAATTAAAAAAAAAAAAAAAAGGATATCTAATTAGACATTTATTTCAGAATTCTTTTCAATTTAAAGAAATTACATAAAATATCAAGTATACAAATTCATTTCAAAATTTTTTTGGAGTATCATATGATAATATTAACTCCTTCAGAAGCAAATTGTTTAAATAAAAAAAAAATGTTATTTTATATTTTATTCATCTTCTACTCTACAATTTGGACCCAGAAAATAATAAGACCACCAACAATACTCCTACTATGTTATTATACCTACACTATACTATACTATTTATAAAATAATGCTATTATGCGAATAAAACTGATATGATGTGATAAACTGATATAAATTTTTTTTTTTTTTTTTTTTTTTTTTCAATTCTTCTTCATTAACACAACAGCCCCATGTTGGACCAAGGTCATCTGTCTACTGGCAGATTTCGATACAAAAGATATTTTTTCTTTTTACGGGGTAGGATTGTTCACCCTACGCCTAAAGCTCTACAGTCATATTAGACCAGGGGTCTGCTGGCCAAGTGACTAGCGCTCGGTACCACAGGTTTCGGGTTCGACTGCCGGCAATGCCATGGATGTTTGTAAGGGTTCGGAATCCACTTTAAACCTTAAGTCCCGGTCTCCTATGACTGTAAGAGCATCACGGAGCCCAGTCAGACTTATCATCCACATCATTCCCAAACTATATATGGGGCAGTTCATCTCTAGGTACAGTGATGTTGTGTGGTGTAGTAGTAGTTAGTAGTAGTCATATTATGCCGGGACTTAAGGTTTAAAGTGGATTCCGCACCACTACAAACATCCATAGAACCGTCGGGACTCGAACCCGAAAAGTGTGGAAACAAGCTCTAGTCACTCGGCCATCAAAACCCCTTTTTTTCAATTACAACTATTTAAATTGAAAAACACTTTACGCAGCTTACGTAACGTTGTTATTATATGTGCATATTTTTCTTTTCTGAAGAATTTAAATATTTAATAAATTCAAAATTTTAATATTTAATTAAAAAAAATTAAACGTCTCGTGATCTAGTGGTAATACGCGTAAGAAAGATCAGAATCAAATCTGCTGCTGGCGTGCATTGCAGTCCTTGCTTTCAAAAACGAAAGCGACTCGATGAGACAGAAACAGCATGCAAAAACATCTCTCATTGGCAGTTAAGCTGTATGATGCAATTTTACGGGTTTTTCACTCATAAGACACACAAATTTGATACAGGATTGCCTTTCCTACATCATCAGCAAGAGTGGAAAGGTATTACTGATGTACAATAAATAAATAAATGTTTTTGTGTCTAATCCACAGTGTCCTGAGTGATGGATGGACATCCCATGAGTAATCTACTCATGGATGGAGGGAAAGGGGGGAAGCTTCTGCTTGTGATGGAGTAAACGTAGGTTGAAGTCTGACTTGGCTCGTGTCAATGAAGAATAATGGCAGTGCCTTTCGAAAGGACTTTTAGAGGAAACTACCCCGAATTTGCTCATAGTATCAGAGAAAACCGGGAAAACTCAAACCAGGTAGTCCGACTAACGAGACAAGGTGCTAAACATCCCAAACTCCTTTGAATTTCCTTGTTGTAATATTTTTTTCACACTGGGGGAGTTTCGGAATTTCATTCCCATGAGAGAGGAATGTATGTTATTTGACAGCAGAAAAGCAGTATTGTGGGAAGTTTTGTACTAATGAGAACAACCTGTCACTCAAATCTGATAGACGATACTCGGTATCATGTATAATGAGACTCAGGAAATTAACAAATATCTGTGCGACCTTCACAGGTCGAAACAACTACAAACTGAACATGAGCTGTACCATGAGTTGTTCCATCATGATTGGTGATAGACCAATAGAACTGAGAAATGTCTACTCCAATGAGAACGTAGGGAATCTGACCCCTACCCCCTCTTGACGGATTGTCTTGAAAATAATGTTTGTTTTTAGTGAAAAAGGGATGGAGTTTTGCGACGAGTCGACTAGAAGTGTTGTTTTTCCTTTTTCTCTGAAGAGACTGAATAAGTCGGAGATTCTGCCTGTTTCCAAAGAGAATCATTTGTGGCTTCGTGAATCACGTCATGTGATAATTAAGGTCTGCCGCAGACCAGGCAATTAGATTCGGCGTAGACTCGAGAACTCTTAAAATCAGCGACCTTGGACTGAACTATACATGTGATTTAATCGTGCACTTATGATAAAATTTGTACTTAATATTTAATTTCTTTGTATAATATAAAAAATAATAATAATTATTTGTATATATATGTATAATAATTGTATAATTATTTGTATATATATGTATATATTGCTTGTAAATAAAAATTAAAGTGTTCCCATGAACTTGAAAGTGGCAATCTTCTTAAAGCCGTTATAAGTTTAGTATATAGGCCGAGATGTTACATCGCTTTTTTGAAATAACGTCAACAGGGTCTACAACAAAGCGCCAGCTAATTGAACCTGAGCTAGTAGGGCAATAAATTTTTTTTTTAAATAATAGTAGCAACTTTAATGTAAAACATAGGTTCTTACTGTCTTACAGTTTCGATACATATCATTAAGGAAATCAATAAAATTATACAAATTATTCTTTTTTTTTTCAGTTAAATTAGAAAAAAAAACAACAACTTCAAATTAAATTACACATATGGGAATTCTACGTCAGATTCTCAGCCCCATTACTCACGTTAGAAGTCTGCTGTGTCAAGTGGAATTTCTCGGCACCGTAATTACTTGGCTCATCTATCTCTCCCACCTTATCGATTGCGGCCTGCAGTTTAATCGAAATCGATTACGGATTACTGTAATTGAATCCCCCCATTGCTCAAAACGAAAGCTGTAAACAGCTTAACGAGTCATTGCCTCGTTCGGCAACAAAATAACAAGAAAAGTCATTAAAATCGCCGAAAAAGTCATTTGTATCATTAGATGCATTTGTTATCCATTAGAGAACACAAGTAATTTTCGCACGCTCTTGTGTTTTACTGCTGATGGTCTCATCCACATCGTAAGTCATAAAATGAAAAAGGTGATGTCATGACTGTGACATATATTCCTAATCATTATCTTCACAGCTATTTGAGCACCGTATCTTCTATTCATTATCACCATTATTTTTTTTACTTATGCACCAACGCCAGGCATTTTGACATACTACACCCGCTACAAGAAAAACAAAATGATTAAAAGGATGTCCAGGAGGTTTTTCACGGTAATGTTTTCCATTTGAGAGTCATATTGGAAATCGGATCGGAAGGAAATTGGATTATCCTTGATTATCTGTTACAGTCTTCACCCAGTCACTTGTTTTTCAAAGCCCACTAATGAGAATCGAACCATGGTCTTTTACTACTATTACACCACACCACATCACTGTGCCTAGAGCTGAGTTGCCTCTTTATAGTTTAGGAATGATGTGGGTGAGAAGTCTGACTGGGCTTTGTGACGCTCTACGTTCATATGAGACCGGGATCTACGGCTTAAAGGGAATTCCGAATCACTACAAATATCCCTGGCACAGCCGAGATTCGAACCCGAAGCCTGTGGTACCGAGTGCCAGAGAGAACTACAGTTTAGCGTGGATTCCGAACCACTCACAAACATCCATGCCACCGCTGGAATTCGAACCTGAAGCATGAGTTACGAAGGAACACAGCACTAGCCAATTGGTCATCAAGCCTTAGATGGAAGGATGGTTACACTACATATTAATCATTCTTACAAACGTATTCAGAATATACAAATCTAAAACAGCAAATAACATTCTAAAATAAAGTATAATAATTTCTAAAAGTCTAAAATGAAAGCAGTAAGTACTGTTATAAAATTAAACGCCCGTGAGTATTGATACTTCTCACACATCATACTATAAAGCTATGATGGTGTATACATATCGAAAACAGCTGCCAGAGAAAGCAGCTGCTATTATATTATTAGATATTTACACAACACAGTGTAGGCGACGATTTTTTTCTTCTAACAGCTTGTGTTAAAAAAAAAGGTATTGTTTAGAAAAAAAAAGAAAATGATAATCTTTCAAAAAGTAGCGGTATTCTTGGCGAAAAAAAAAATAAGACGTGTATGTAATAAAACTTCAATGCAGTTGTAGTAAAAAGCGTGCTGACTTAATGTAAATTGAGAGGGGGTTTCTATAGTTACAGCTTTCTTTCGCTTTGTCATGCTGTTTAACTATCTTTTTTTTTTTTTGGAGAAGTGAAGGTTAAAGATAAGGTTATTTTAAGCAAAAAATAAGGTAGAAAAATAGTAAATGTTTATATCGATATATCATTGTTATAAGTATTTATCTTAATTTAAATTTAAATTAAATATCATAACATGATAAAAGAATAGGCGAATAATACATAGTAATTTTGGAGTTAAATTGTCATATTTATTTCATTGAGTTTATTTATATAAGTTAAACTGTTTAAACTGTGTTAAACAGTTAAATTGTTTAAACTGTGAGCTAATAAGTTAAACTGTTTTTAATATAAGTTAAACTGTAAAAAAACTGTTTAATCAACGATTTGGTTTTGATTGTCGCTCTATGGTCATTTTGTGCACACTTTGGGCTAATTAGACCGGGACCTACTACCTCGACGATATAACTTAAAAACTATATGACAACACACATTTTAACTGAATCACCATAATCCCAATGACAGCAAATGGTTCTTGCCAACAAATTACATTTCAAATGATGGTGATTCAGTTGAAATGCGCGTTGTCATATAGTTTGTACATGTTTCAATAAACTAAAAGGTGTAAGCAATGACAGTCCACACACATGCGTGTAGTAAGGATATCCTTAAAAGTACATCTTAAAAGTTGGAAAAACATCTGTCAAGAGAAAAGAAAACAAAAACAAAACTTCCATAAAACTGAGAGAGAGCGTAGTAAAAGCGTAGAACATCTTCTTCCACGAAAACCCACGTCGCTCAAGAAACAGGAGGCGTGTTCTTTGTGCCAACATTTTCCACGTAAAAATTCCTTAACCTTTCCACCTTCCCTTTACCATCCTGTTCTCGACTGAATCTTCCCGTGGAAGGGATACAGTGATTATTATTTTCTTCTTTTTTTTTTTTACTCAAGGAATGCAGTCGGAAGCGGTGAAAAAGTAATCGGTTGCGAAATCAAAATGGATCCTTCGCCACCGTTTTTAATGTTTCCTCTCGCTTGAGGTCGCGCCGAGCGGGAACTGGTGCATGCACGTGTGTTGGAGGGTGGTGTACTAAGAAAGTTCGAAAACGGCTTTATTTTTGTCGAAAGAAAAAAACGGTGGTAAAAAGTTCACGCTATCTCGTTTTTTTATTTTAATTGATTGAAGCTGTAGTGTTTATTGTTGGTTTTTGTAATGATGAAAATAAGAGAGGTTCCGGTAAATTTAAGCATCTTTGGAATGTTTTATCCATGCTTTTTGTCATCTGTGAGTGGGAAATTCGGGACCTGATGGCCGAGTGTCACAGGTTTCGGGTTCAAATCCCGGTGGTGCCATGGATGTTTCAGTAGTTCGGAATCTAATTTAAAGCAAGGTCCCTATCTAATATGACTGATGGCCTAGTGGATAGCGCTTGGTGCCACAGATTTCGTGTTCGAATCACGGCGGTGCCATGGATGTTTGTAGTGATTCGGAATTCACTTTAAACCGTATGTCCCGATCTGAAACCATCTGCCATCTCGAAGACGGACTTGGCCCACCATAAGTTTCTGATGCCAGAGAGTTAGTTTGGGTGGAAAATTCTAATATGCGATTCATTGCGTTTTCAAAAATGTATCTTTTTTCCCCTGTGGATGGGAAATTCGGGGCTTAACGGCCAAATGTCTAGCGTTCTGGGCTCTATGTCTTTTAACAGAGCCTCGATGACTAGCGAAGACATATCTGAAGACGTTTAGAACAGCTCAGCAGTGAGATATTAATTAGATACCAGATATTAACCTACCGCCCACCATACAGTGAAGCTGCCCAACCAGAAGTAGTGACATTAGTGTAGTTCATTTCAATTGGTAGCTGAAGCCCTTTTATTGTCATTTGTGACATCATTACAGTACATCGAAAGTGTTCTACCCCCATTGTAGTCTTTTCATGACACCACGAGCTTATATTTCAACAGAATAATGCTCAGTCGCACGCGATAATCCTTCGTACTTATGTTTTCCTGCTTGTTTAATACTTCCCTGACCAGCTAGATTACTAGATCTATGACCAGTTAAATTACCAGATCTCTACAAAGCTAGATTACTAAATCTCTACACATTGGAATCTATTAAGCACGCTTTCTCTATCATACCAGGTTTTCGTAGGTCTAACTCGTCATTGGGGAGAGTTTCGCACTCTATAGAATGTCATATATTGATATATTTTATATTCCACCAACCATAATGAATCAATGATATCAAATCGCTTAACATCTTGTTTAGAGGCTTGAGGTGGCCAATGCTCTATTACTTGATTCTTTAACTGTAACTGTATTTCCTGAATAAAACACACAAATCCTCTGAAATTTAAGTCTATTAAGTACAACTGTTTATTTCTTAATCATTTATTTGTCTATTCATATGTGTTTAATTACATTTAAAATTATCGAGTTTAATTTGAAATGGTTTATAATTATTTAATAAGAGAATATAAAAATGAAAATATTTCTCATATATACGTCACATATGAAAA
Organism: Caerostris darwini; assembly: GCA_021605075.1. Classification (NCBI taxonomy): domain Eukaryota; kingdom Metazoa; phylum Arthropoda; class Arachnida; order Araneae; family Araneidae; genus Caerostris; species Caerostris darwini. The sequence goes on from BPLQ01004553.1 coordinate 75,970, forward strand.
ATTGAGAATTATTTAATTTAACGATAATGAATCGCATTAAATATTTTAATACTCTTAAAGATACTCTAATTAACAATGTTGGTATTTAGAAAAACAAAAATAACAGACATAAATTTATAACAATTATTTATACATATAACAACTAATCTTGGGGGCATCATTCCATTTCATTGTCATGTCACCTGATGGAAGGAGATTGTGAAATTTAGTAATTGCGATCAATTATTCCAATGACACTTAAAACCCCTTTATGTACACCCTATTCGCTAGTTACTGCAAGAGAAACCGATAAGTGTTGAGTGGGCGAATAAAAGATCTATTGCTCGCATTCTATGGCTGTTCCGTTGTCTCCATGTAATCGCTGGCGGGGTGGAGGGAGGGAGTTGTATGAAAGGGGCATGACTCAGCTGCAAATCCTTATCGATTTGCGAGGATCATTCAACACAGGGAGGAGGAAGTCGCAGGAAAGAGATTCTCTCGAAAGCGGAACTCGTTACGGAGAAATTGTGATGGTTCTCTCTTTGAAATCGCGGATGTCGCTTCCTTGCAGAGTCGGATTGCAAAATGAGAATTAAACTATTTCAGTACTATATATTTTATGAGATGTAGATGTTAACTACAGAATTCCTGTTTAATATTTACAAAATTTGTTTGTGATGTAAAATATTCAACTAGAAAATGTATACCATTAATGTACTTGTTAAGGTCTGATGACCGGGTTTGAATCCCGGCGGTGCCATGAATGTTTGTAGTGGTTAGGAATCCACTTCAAGCCTTAGGTCCCCGTTTAATATGACTGTACAGGGTTGGGTATAGGGCTGACAACTTTACCCCATATAAAGAAACACCTCCTGTCTAGAAATCTACCATTAGGCAGACCTTGGCCCATTATAGGACTGTTGCGCCACTGATGATGAGGACGATGATACTTGTATATGTGGTATATATTTGTATACTGGTAAATGTGACACTCTAATGATTCCTGATGATGATGAATGATTCTTAATCCATTCTATGTTATGCACCCTCAGTTATAAAATATGAAGAATTTGTACAAAGGAATAATATCCTTCCAACAAAATGAATTTTAAGTTCCAAAACCCAGTAAGCAAAACTATCACGGCATACATGCTGAAATGGAAAACATTCAAAAAAGAAGTTTAAAATTTAATATAGAATGTTTTGTTTCTTATACCATTTGGTAAACAGCAACATCTAGACCAAGTCCAAGAACTCGTGTGGTCGCATGGAAGGAGGGACAGCTTCGGCTGTGATGGAACATCCTTAGGTAGAAGTCTGACTTACCTCCATAACTCTGACTTTTTCCGAGGTAGGGTTGACAGACCTACGCGCAACAATCATGCTAGATAGGGACCTACAGCTTAAAGTGGATTCCAAACTACTACAAACATTCATCACATCGCTGGAACTCGAACCCGAAACCTGTGCCACCGAGCGCCAGAGCGCTAGTCACTCGTCCATGAGGTCCAATGATAGAAGACGTTATAGATATATTTTTATAGTATTTATTATAGTATAGACACTTCTTCATTTTCAAGCTATTTTTATTAAAGAAATAAATTTCTTCTTAAATTTCGTCAAATTCATATAAAATATGCTTTGTTTAGCCGTTCTCTTTTGCCTAAAAAATTGTAAATTTTGAGTTTAGTTTGGTTTGTCGCTCTACGGTCATTTTTACACGCTTTAGGCTAATTAGACGGGAACCTACAGTTTAAAGTAGATTCCGAACAACTAATAAGCATCCATGCTACCCACAGGATTCGAACCTGAAGCCTGTGGCAACAAAAGCCAGAGAGCTAGAGCAGCAAAAGCAATTGACCATTAGGTCGCTGCAAATTTGGGGAAAACCATAAAACAGAAGTTAATTCTGATGATATAACATTCCAAGATCCAAATTGGAATCTGTAAATACATGAATAAAAAGAATCTTGAAGAAATTTTAAGAATCTTTTATCTTCTATTTCTAAAGGTTCATGATCCACTAAAAGATTTCAATCAGACACAAAAATAGGTTGCCAGATCATCAACTTCTAAAAAAATAAATAAATAAAAATAAAAATAACATTTAAAGAGAAGAAGAAGAACGTAATTTAAATAGAGACAGATAACTATCAAGTAGGCTGAAATTTGAAAAGGTTAAAAAAAAATTAGAACACACTTCGTTACAATGAAACAAGCCCTAAAACTATTTCAAAGAAATCGCTCGCCCCACCAGTTATTGATGTTCCGCACTTGATATGATTATTTCCAATACTGGATTGGCAACACTCGTTCTTTCAAAAAGGCGTCGCTTCTAAGAATACAGATTAAAAAAGACTATTTAAGAGATATAATGATTAAGCTAGCCATTGTTGCAGTGGAATGAAGAATTAAAAGTAAACAACAAATGAATAAAGAAAAAAATGAAGATGATGGCGAGGTAAGAGACCTCCAGATTCAGTGAAGCGAGACAAAATATTTCACAATGCATGAGCGTAGATTTTTCTTTTCTTTTTATTTGGACAGGATGCAAATGCTTAACTAAATTCAAGGACATTCTAATCGCTGAGATTTAATTTGACATCAGGTGATAATGATTTAAAAGCTGTGTTAGCACACGCAATGTTATGAATGCTTGTGCATTGATTGGATTAAGAAATGATGTTCTGAGTTTTACAATTCTTTACCATGTTTCAGAAGAAGAACATAATTAGAATTTAGAATTGCACATTTAGAATTTAGAATGAACTTTAATTTCGAGTATTATAATTATTGGTATTGAAAAATCTGTAACAATAAACTGCAGTAAAAATTTAAATTCTCTAAAAATTTTACTAAATTAAATAATAAATTGGATCCTGATGACCGAGTGACTAGCTCTCTGTCGTTTCGGGTTGGAGTCCCGGCAGTGCCATGGATGTTTGTAGTGGTTCGGAATCCACTTTAAACCGTAGGTCCCAGTCAAACATTAGTGTAGAGCGTTGCGAGTAGGGCTGACAACCCTACACCGCAAAAAGAAAACTTCTCCTGTCTTGAAATTTGCCAGTAGGCAGACGGCCTTGTCCCACCATGGGGCTGTTGAGCTACTGATGATGATTAAAGATTTTACTAAATTAAATAATTAATTTTAAAATTAACCTAAATTCATATATGAATAGAAAATGTTTTACACTGTTTTAATACTTGATTTTCATCCTATACATTTAATATGCTAGTACTCATTTTTAACAATCATATTTTTGAATACTTTTATTCGTGTACTGTTTTTAGTACTTATCTTTTAATAATTTCTTATACATATTTTTTTTCTATGAACTAGAAAAGAAGTTCTCTAGTAACCCATTAAAGACAAGTTAATTATTAATTTTATGCGAATTAATTTATTCTTTTTCTTCTTATTATTTTAATGTGAATTATAAAATGATGCGAAACGTAGTCAGTGAAACATCAAATATGTTTTATATGACTGATATATGTTTAATATGTAATGTGTTTCTGAGCTAATCGTGATAAAATACTAATTAATCCCGGTCATTTGCTTGTTAAATTGAACAATCAGTTGGCAGTTTGGATTTTACAAAGTACATTCTATTTTTGAGTTATAGATGAATTATAAAAATATTTTCCTAATATTAATATTATCTTAATGATTAACAATATATCATTCTATATTGTAAATTATCGTTATATATATATATATATATAACGATATAAATTTTAAAATTTTTCTCAGTATTCATAAAATCCAAAAGGAATACTACTTTATAAAAGATCATTTATAATTAGTTGTTGAAAAAAAAAATTATTCTAAATGCATTAAAATCATCAAAATTTACACCCGTGTTAACTTAATAATTGAACAACTGAAATTTTTAAAAGGAATATATTAATTTTTCTGAAATTAAAAGTTTTTATACAAATTCATTTTGAGATTAAAATCTTTGTTTGAAGTAAACAAACTATTCAAATATTTACTTCTGAAAAAGAAAACTCCTGCGTTTAAAAAGTTATTATCACTTCTTTCTAAATAAATAGCATTTCTTTTTTTATATATATAATCTTCTTCCTTCTAATAAATACTTCCAAAAATAGCTTTTTATCTTAAAGCAATTTAATCCTCTGACAAATAGGAATTTAAAAGGAAGGGAAAAGGTAGCATTGACATTGAATTCTGTTCGAAGTAGGTCATTTTTATCGTCTGAGGATAAAGAAGGGGAAAAAAGAACATTTTTTTTATTCTTTTCTTTTACCGCTTTATTCTATTCGAATGAACTCTTACGTCTGCCAGATACTTGGAGCTATTAAGAACGAAAAAAAAAACTGTCAAAAAATCGGTTTTAACAGAAGCTTAATTCTATTCTCGATTTGATCTAATGCTCATCCGATTAAATTCCTGAATCTGATACTTCTATAAAATCGCTCATCTAAAACTGAAATAATCTGTAAGCATTAAATTGTTTTTATATGTTCTTTTTTTTCTAATTTAAAGATGAATTTTAACTCTTTTCAAAATAAAGGCAATGTCATCGTGTTTTTAGTATAGTCGGAAGACCTATTTCTATTGTCATTTGTAAAAACAATCTGTTATTTCTAGTTATTTCCATTAGCCTTTGTAAAAACAATTTGTTATTTCTAGTTATTTCTATTAGCCTTTGTAAAAACAATTTTTTATTTCTAGTTATTTCTATTAGCATTTGTAAAAACAATTTGTTATTTCTATTGGCATTTGTAAAAACAATCTGTTATTTCTATTGGCCTTTGTAAAAACAATCTGTTATTTCTATTGGCATTTGTAAAAACAATCTGTTATTTCTATTGGCCTTTGTAAAAAACAATCTGTTATTTCTATTGGCCTTTGTAAAAACAATCTGTTATTTCTATTGGCATTTGTAAAAACAATCTGTTATGTCTATTGGCATTTGTAAAAACAATCTGTTATTTCTATTGGCCTTTGTAAAAACAATCTGTTATTTCTATTGGCATTTGTAAAAACAATCTGTTATTTCTATTGGCCTTTGTAAAAACAATCTGTTATTTCTATTGGCCTTTGTAAAAACAATCTGTTATTTCTATTGGCCTTTGTAAAAACAATCTGTTATTTCTATTGGCATTTATAAAAACAATCTGTTATTTCTATTGGCATTTGTAAAAACAATCTGTTATTTCTATTGGCATTTGTAAAAACAATCTGTTATTTCTGTAGGTAATCACAAATATAGCCAATAATAGTATAATTTATACTATAACTTATTGTATGCGTTCATATAACAAATGATATTTAAAAGAGCAGTAAGAAGGAAATTTTTTTTCTTCATTCAAGCTGATAAACTTTCTGTTTCAAACCCTACAGATCTCCAAGAGGTCCCTGGAATTCTGACTAATAACCAATGGTGTACAAGCTTCAAAATATTCCTAAAAATTATATTTTAATAATAATATTAATGTGCAATAACTAATATATTATGGCATTATATATGATACATCATGGTGAATAATGAAGTATGTATTCACAATGTGTGTATTTGTGTGTATTGATGATGCAATATTGATGTAATATTGATGGCAAATATTGCTTTGTTTTATGTAAAATGATGAACGTGCATACATCAAGTTTTTATCAACTTACAAAGATCCTTGCATTATTAAGATTCTTGCAACATTATATTTGTTGCTAGAATGACATTTTTTTATTTATAATTATTCCCTTTCATTGCAAAGCAAATAATGCAAAAACCACAAGTCATCATAACGAATTTACGAAAGAAAATGTACTTGTTTCCTGGAGTCTCCGTAAAAAACAAAATATATTCATGGGGAAGATATAATTTAAATGTAATGCATTCAATAATAATATTCTTAAGAATAATACTGCAATAATAATAAATGTTTTTGTAGTTTTATAAGGGGTGTTATCACAGCAAATATTCAACTATTTTCTATCAATCCAATTTACATTTGATCTTCATATCAACTCAATAACAACACGTATTGTTTAAAAATATTAACTTGAAAAAAATAAAATAAAAACTAATCAAAGTTACTAAAGGAAATGTGAACGATTTTTGTGATTTAATAAAATATTAATCTCACTTTTACGTTTTTATATTCATCATCATCATTATCATTGGCGCAACAGCCCCAGGGTGGGCCAAGGCCGTCTGCCTGCTGGCAGATTTCGAGACAGGAAATGTTTTCTTTTTTACTGGATAAGGTTATCAACTGTACGTCCAACTCTCTACAATCATATTAGATCGGGACCTATGGTTGAAAGTGGATTCCAAACCACTACAAACATCCATGGTACCGCTACAAACATCCATGGTACCCGCATCCATGGTACCGAATCTGAAACCTGTGCCCGAGCGCTAGCCACTCGGCCATCAGGACCCCACATTTTTATATTACATCTGGAAATTTTTAAATGACAGAACAATTTAACTGAAGAAAATTAGAGAGATAACAGTTAAAAAAATTTTTAAATAGAAAGAATATAAGAATATCAGCAATATTCTCTACATGGAGCCATGGCACGACCGCCACACAAGTAGCAGGAACACATCTAGCCGTCTTTCTGGTCCCCACCCAAACTGATGGATGTTCTTCACAGCTTCTACTGGGGAATATGTCTAACAGCAAGGAGCCTGACGTCAACAGTTGCTGGGCAACAAAAGCACGCTAGAAACCTCTGTAAGTGTTTCGGCAATAACTCACGTCATAACTCCTACGCATGTTAGTGCTTCGCCAGTCAGTGCAGCAGCTGGGGGCTACATTCGAAATATGAATAAGAAATTGTTCAAGTCTGTAACAGTACAATATTTTAAAATATTTCCACATTCGAATTTTATAATCATCTTTCGAATCCATTATGTCGTCAGTGTAACTTAAATTTTTTATTCTCAATTTTGGACTTGTAGTACGAAATTATTTAAATTCGGCAATTAAAAAATCATGGATATCCGTAATAAATACTTTTCTTCTAAATACAATAAATACTTTTCTACTTTAATAAAACTTTTTCATTCCGCTAAAAAACATGTTGATCAAAATTTATGTAATTTTTTTACAAATTTCAGTAAATTTTTTTTTGCACCATCTAGTAAATAGTATTTTTTATTAAATAATTTTGTTGATTATTATTTTCAATATTTTTTTTCATAACGATTATTTTTAATATTTTTTTCTTATTTTTTAAGGTTGATAAGAATGAAATAATTCATAATTTTCTTTTTGGTTCATTTACTCAGATTTACTCAAAAATTGATTTAAAATAAATTTAATTTAATTTGTTTTAGTTTTATATTATTTTTCCATCTAAAATTTGATTTACTAATAATTTATATTAAACATACCAAACACTACTGACTTTTAAAGCAATAAAATGTTGTTCAAATGCATACATAATGTAGTGCAATTAAATGTATAGTACTATAAATTGTTTTATTTAATTCATATTTATTTACCACAAACATAATCTCTAAGATTGAGAGAAAATATAAGCGTTTACTCTAGCAAAAAACTAATTCTAAACTGTACAGGTGTTTAAACGCAAATAAAACTTCTGGAAAAATTCATGACCAACAGATAAGGGGGAAAAAATCACATTTATTTGCAGAGGAGAAAGTTCTATATCTTATTCATGTCATAGTAACCTTTTTTTTTTTTTCTTTGATTTTTTTTTCTTCTTGATCAATATGTATACAGTCATTTTCCTTAAATAGAAATTTAACCCTCTAATCAATTAACTTTCAGTTGATCGATTTTTCTTTATTCTCTTGGTACATCAAATAATATGGCATAACGTTAAAGATTATTTCAGAAAATTTAACTTGCAGATTAAAATTGTATTATATTTTATTTTATACATTAATAAATAAAACTACAACTCGAAATTATAAGATTAATCTTAGGGTAATTGCCATTAAAAGGCATATCTCTATTCTTTACCTAACAGTAGATGTTCGTATTTACATAAGTAGAACACAAGATCATGTATTAAAATGCCATGTAAGGTAGCACCAACAAACTACCAAGATTTGTCTGTTTTGTTTGTCGCTCTATGGTCATTTTTTCCCACTTTTGGACCGGGATCTACAGTTTAACATGAATTCCGAACCATATCTATGCCACAACCAGGATTCGACCCCGAAAGGCCAGAACGCTAGCCAATTGGCCGTCAGGCTGCACAAACTACCAAGAAGTAGTCAGACCAGACAAAGAAGTAGTCGGTGCCAGACTAACTAATGCCACCAAACTACAAAGCCTGAAACTCGATTTTTATTAAGAGTTTTGGCTGTAGTCACTGCTTTGAAAATGAACCAATCCTGTTTGTAATATGGTAGACAGTCACATATGGACAGGAGGACTTTAATTTTTGAAGTTTTCTTCAACCAGCAAGAAATTTTGGTGCAGTTATACATTAAAATCTTGCATCTCGTTTCAATCCTCTCCTCCCTGTATATGTATGCCAGCAAACTAACAAGAAGTAATCAGACATGGAAAGGACTGACTAATGCCACCATACTAGAAGGCCTGAGGGCTCGATTCTTATTAAGAGTTTTGGCTGTAGTCATTGCTTTGAAAATGAACTAATCCTATTTGTAATATGGTAGACAGTCACATATGGACAGGAGGACTTTAATTTTTGAAGTTTTCTTCAACCAGCAAGAAATTTTGGTGCAGTTATACATTAAAATCTTGCATCTCGTTTCAATCCTCTCCTCCCTGTATATGTATGCCAGCAAACTAACAAGAAGTAATCAGACATGGAAAGGACTGACTAATGCCACCATACTAGAAGGCCTGAGGGATCGATTTTTATTAAGAGTTTTGGCTGTAGTCACTGCTTTGAAAATGAACCAATCCTGTTTGTAATATGGTAGACAGTCACATATGGACAGGAGGACTTTAATTTTGAAGTTTTCTTCAACCAGCAAGAAATTTTGGTGCAGTTATACATTAAAATCTTGCATCTCGTTTCAATCCTCTCCTCCCTGTATATGTATGCCAGCAAACTAACAAGAAGTAATCAGACATGGAAAGGACTGACTAATGCCACCATACTAGAAGGCCTGAGGGATCGATTTTTATTAAGAGTTTTGGCTGTAGTCACTGCTTTGAAAATGAACCAATCCTGTTTGTAATATGGTAGACAGTCACATATGGACAGGAGGACTTTAATTTTTGAAGTTTTCTTCAACCAGCAAGAAATTTTGGTGCAGTTATACATTAAAATCTTGCATCTCGTTTCAATCCTCTCCTCCCTGTATATGTATGCCAGCAAACTAACAAGAAGTAATCAGACATGGAAAGGACTGACTAATGCCACCATACTAGAAGGCCTGAGGGATCGATTTTTATTAAGAGTTTTGGCTGTAGTCACTGCTTTGAAAATGAACCAATCCTGTTTGTAATATGGTAGACAGTCACATATGGACAGGAGGACTTTATTTTTGAAGTTTTCTTCAACCAGCAAGAAATTTTGGTGCAGTTATACATTAAAATCTTGCATCTCGTTTCAATCCTCTCCTCCCTGTATATGTATGCCAGCAAACTAACAAGAAGTAATCAGACATGGAAAGGACTGACTAATGCCACCATACTAGAAGGCCTGAGGGATCGATTTTATTAAGAGTTTTGGCTGTAGTCACTGCTTTGAAAATGAACCAATCCTGTTTGTAATATGGTAGACAGTCACATATGGACAGGAGGACTTTTTATTTTTGAAGTTTTCTTCAACCAGCAAGAAATTTTGGTGCAGTTATACATTAAAATCTTGCATCTCGTTTCAATCCTCTCCTCCCTGTATATGTATGCCAGCAAACTAACAAGAAGTAATCAGACATGGAAAGGACTGACTAATGCCACCATACTAGAAGGCCTGAGGGATCGATTTTTATTAAGAGTTTTGGCTGTAGTCACTGCTTTGAAAATGAACCAATCCTGTTTGTAATATGGTAGACAGTCACATATGGACAGGAGGACTTTAATTTTTGAAGTTTTCTTCAACCAGCAAGAAATTTTGGTGCAGTTATACATTAAAATCTTGCATCTCGTTTCAATCCTCTCCTCCCTGTATATGTATGCCAGCAAACTAACAAGAAGTAATCAGACATGGAAAGGACTGACTAATGCCACCATACTAGAAGGCCTGAGGGATCGATTCTTATTAAGAGTTTTGGCTGTAGTCACTGCTTTGAAAATGAACCAATCCTGTTTGTAATATGGTAGACAGTCACATATGGACAGGAGGACTTTAATTTTTGAAGTTTTCTTCAACCAGCAAGAAATTTTGGTGCAGTTATACATTAAAATCTTGCATCTCGTTTCAATCCTCTCCTCCCTGTATATGTATGCCAGCAAACTAACAAGAAGTAATCAGACATGGAAAGGACTGACTAATGCCACCATACTAGAAGGCCTGAGGGATCGATTTTTATTAAGAGTTTTGGCTGTAGTCACTGCTTTGAAAATGAACCAATCCTGTTTGTAATATGGTAGACAGTCACATATGGACAGGAGGACTTTAATTTTTGAAGTTTTCTTCAACCAGCAAGAAATTTTGGTGCAGTTATACATTAAAATCTTGCATCTCGTTTCAATCCTCTCCTCCCCCGTATATGTATGCCAGCAAACTAACAAGAAGTAATCAGACATGGAAAGGACTGACTAATGCCACCATACTAGAAGGCCTGAGGGCTCGATTCTTATTAAGAGTTTTGGCTGTAGTCACTGCTTTGAAAATGAACCAATCCTATTTGTAATACGGTAGACAGTCACATATGGACAGGAGGACTTTAATTTTTGAAGTTTTCTTCAACCAGCAAGAAATTTTGGTGCAGTTATACATTAAAATCTTGCATCTCGTTTCAATCCTCTCCTCCCTGTATATGTATGCCAGCAAACTAACAAGAAGTAATCAGACATGGAAAGGACTGACTAATGCCACCATACTAGAAGGCCTGAGGGATCGATTTTTATTAAGAGTTTTGGCTGTAGTCACTGCTTTGAAAATGAACCAATCCTGTTTGTAATATGGTAGACAGTCACATATGGACAGGAGGACTTTTATTTTTGAAGTTTTCTTCAACCAGCAAGAAATTTTGGTGCAGTTATACATTAAAATCTTGCATCTCGTTTCAATCCTCTCCTCCCTGTATATGTATGCCAGCAAACTAACAAGAAGTAATCAGACATGGAAAGGACTGACTAATGCCACCATACTAGAAGGCCTGAGGGCTCGATTTTTATTAAGAGTTTTGGCTGTAGTCACTGCTTTGAAAATGAACCAATCCTATTTGTAATATGGTAGACAGTCACATATGGACAGGAGGACTTTATTTTTGAAGTTTTCTTCAACCAGCAAGAAATTTTGGTGCAGTTATACATTAAAATCTTGCATCTCGTTTCAATCCTCTCCTCCCTGTATATATGTATGCCAGCAAACTAACAAGAAGTAATCAGACATGGAAAGGACTGACTAATGCCACCATACTAGAAGGCCTGAGGGATCGATTCTTATTAAGAGTTTTGGCTGTAGTCACTGCTTTGAAAATGAACCAATCCTATTTGTAATATGGTATACAGTCACATATGGACAGGAGGACTTTTATTTTTGAAGTTGTCTTCAACGAGCAAGAAATCTTGGTGGGTTCATTTCATTCCTCTTCTCCCCGTAGTGCACCTTGGGTAACACCAAGTTCGTTTTATTTCAGAGGCCAATGAACTGATAGACAAAAAAACCTAATAACAATTCCCCCCCAGTTTAAGCACAAATTTATAGTACAGTTTTATACGAATCAATCTTGCCTTACCATAATCTTTATCTTAGGAACCGTAGGCTAGTAGCTCATAGAAAAGGCCATAATGAAAACAGTCTCATCACAAGGCCAAAATGACAGCAATTTAAAAAAGAAGTAAATAAATTGCTGTCATTTCTAGGTACTAATCAATTGGCCAAAGGGAATCTTAAACTGAATTTTGATTCGTAACTAAATGATACTTGTAGAAAAGTATGTAATAATTTTGGAATTTAATAAGCAGATTTTAAACAAATGATTGATCACCGCTTATTAAAAACATGGATGGATTTGATTTCTAGAAAAGTTAAACCTTAGTCGTTCTGAATTCCAAATTCTGTACTTCTTGCCCTACAGCTCCGAAATGATTTCAAAATATGTCCTCTGCATCAAGTTTCAAGGAAGAATTTTTTGATGGGTTATTTTCTATAAACAGGTGGAAAATAAATTGTTCGAAGATTGAAGGGTGTTCGAAGCCGCGATCACTTTTCTCATTTCTGTCCCTCCAGACATTTTCGCTTTTTATTTTATTAAATTTTTTTCCCTTTTACCATCCTCAAGTCGGTATTTCAACCCGAAGCCATGGTGATATAAATATTTATCAAGTATTTATTTAACACTTTAATTCCTTTAGTGGCATTTGATACCAGAGGCCGCGTTGTAAATGACCTGCTAATCATGCCTATTAGAGGACTGAACTTTCTTTTTTTTTTTTTCCCTAAGACTTTCCTGATAGGTTTTGGTAATAGCAATAAAGAATTATTTTGAAAGAAACTTGCAAATGTTTTTATATATTTTTAAGTTATGTTATAGTTTTTTTGAAAAAGCATTTTAATCTGGAATATTTAGATTCAGGAAAAGATTTCAAAAAAATAAATATCGAATATAGTAGAATATAACACAAACTCTTTTTATTATTTAAGTTCCATTTAAAAAAACAATACTAGCTATAATAAAAGTGGCAATATTAGTTCTAATAACGGTAACAGTTCTAATAATAATATCAGTTCTAATAATAACAGTTATAATAACAATATTAGCTCTAATAACAATAACAGTTCTAATAATGCTAGTTCTCATAACAATAATATTATTAGTTCTAATAACAATAACGATTCTAATAACAATAATAGTTCTAATAACAACAATAGATCTAATAACAATAATAGTTCTAATAACAATAACAGTTCTAATAACAATATTAGTTCCAATAACCATAACAATATTAGTTCAAATAACCATAACAATATTAGTTCTAATATCAATAACAATATTAGCTTTAATAATCATAACAATACTAGTTCAAATAACCATAACAATATTAGTACTAATATCAATAACAATATTAGTTCTAATGTTAGTTAATTAATAGTTTCATTTAAGGAACACAGGTAGTGTTTAGAAAGATAATGTAAAATATTTTTCAAATAAATGGTAAATTAAGAATTCAGTAAGTAATTTGATCGTAAATTTTTTGTACACAAATTTTGTAATTTGCGTAAAGGCATATTCATGCCTGGACTTAATGAATTGAATTCATCTTTACTGACGCGATTTTATAGTCGGAGACCAATTTTTCAATTATACACCTAACCGTTCCATTTCAGATCCATCTAAAGAAAATTAGTTGAAATTTTTACAGTTGTCCCAAAGTAAAACAATTCGTATCTCAATTCTATCCTGGGAAATGACAAAATAAATATTTTTATTTGGTCCCTCACAATAATATGTTAGTTAATAATGTTGTGGATTATCAATTTAAGGTTGCTGTGGCTTGCAGTGGCAAAATCAAAACAAGTTCTTAAAATATCACGCAGAATTAAAAGTTTGCGATGTTAAATAACTTGCTTTAAATAATATAAACTGATTAAATAAAACTATTATTCTTACTCTAGAATTCTCTGTATTTTTAATACGATTTTATTAGCTTCCCCTGTATGTTTGTATGTATGTATGTAACTGACTTTTTGCCCTGGAGATCTGTTTCTCCAAACAGAAAGAAACATTTATAGGCATCTTTCAGAAAGAAAACAGTTGATTCTTTTTAATACTATTATATTAGTTTCACCTGAATGTTTGTTTGTAACTGACTCTTTGGTCTCGATTTTGCCCTAAAAAAATACGCTTTTAGAGTTAATCAAACTAAAAAGTAAAAAATAAATGAATAGTTTAAAAAAACTAAGAAACACGCTTTTAGAGTTAATCAAACTAAAAAGTAAAAAATAATTGTTAACATAAGAATAAAATGACTGACGAGAAAATGAATGCCACTGTTCTAAAAGGGTGGGGTGCTCGATATCAATCGTTATAATTTTTCACTAGTTTCATTCCAAAATGCAGAGTTAGTTAAAAAATGTCATACATAGCACCCCACGCTTTTAGAACAGTGACATTCATTTTCTCGTCAGTCATTTTATTCTTATGTTAACAATTATTTTTTACTTTTTAATTTGATTAGCTCTAAAAGCGTGTTTTTTAGTTTTTTTAAACTATTCATTTATTTTCCTCCTTTTATCTGTTAACGTTGAATTCTAGTTTGGAAAATAAATATATATATTTTTCCTACGTCAGGGAGGAGACCCTATCACCCATGAGCCCTCTGGCAGCCCAATAGAATTTGTCTGGAGAACAGTTCATAAAAGAGAGCGCGGGGCAGCTTGTCAAATGTGTAAAATCCATAAAAGTGCCGGAAGAACACAGGACACAGTCAAAAATATTGGCCACGCCGATACGTTAAAGGTGTCTTTATAAAAGTCAGTCCATGGTTCATGGGGAGTGCAATAATGAACTCCAGATTTTACCCGTTACAACTTCAACACTGTCATTTCGGAGGGACATCAGCAATCTCTTTTTTAGTACACCACAGATTTTCTGGTAGGACAGATGCAAAATGTGGCTGTTGCAAATTTCATCCATTTTTTATAAGGATGTCAGTCCTTTCATTTCCTGGAATGTTGCAGTGGCTAGGAATCTACCGAAGAACGTACCAGTAGAAATTGCTTGATTAAAAAGCACTTCCTCCACTTGGTAGGAGTCACTTATTGTATGTGAAGCAACAGCCAAAAAAAAAAAAAAAAAAAAAACAGATTGGGAATCTAAGTAAAAGTCAATTTTCTTACGTAGTGTAGACAAATTAAAAAGATTCAGAACTGCTCTGGAAAATAAATAGAAAACTAATGCTGTAAATTTTCTGCCTTATTTTTTTAATAAATTAACTAATGACATCAGTTAATTTTTAAGTTCAACTCCGTATGGTGGTGCGAAAATCTGATCACAATGGAATTTTTTTTTATTTAATTAAAAAATTACCATCATCAATAGCATGACAACCCAGAGTGGACCAAGGCTTTCCTTTGAAGAGATTTCTATGCATTCCTCTGGGTGGCTATAGTCCTCCAATATCTTAACCACCTGTACAGAAAAATTCTTTTGCACTGCGTCTATCTGTCGCGACTTAGGTGGCCCTTTGCCCTTTTAGGTCGACCTTCTCTTTGTCCCTGTGGCTTTGCCAAAACGAGCCCTTTTACGGGGTTTAAATCATTCATTCTAAATATGTGAGCAGCCCATCTTAATCAATTTCATAATATCTGGGCCTTTATAACATTTATATATTTCTGTGTTGTACCATCTTCTCCAACAATCACTTTCCCCAACACTTCCTAGAATAGCAATTAAAATCTTCCTCTCAAATATACACAAATGGGCCTCATCAGATCTTGCCAAAGTCCAAATTTCAGAACCATAGACCAAAATAGGTCTAAAAAGGGTTTTATGTAACAAGAATTTAACTTTTTCTGCTTATGAACTGTGATTTAAACAGATTTCTTAACCCAAAAAAGGACTTATTAATTAAAAGATTATAATTTAATAAAAAAAAAAACTTTTTGTAATTTTTGACTACAGATTTTTGCAAAGAAAAAATTCAAAGAAAAAAAAAATTAACTTCTGAGTGTAGTTTTTAAATTATACTGGATCATACATACATATATTTTATATAGCCGCTAATAAAACTATTCTTGAAAGGAACACTGTAGTAAAAGAATAAGAACTACGAATAAATAAATAAAAAAAAAAAGCATGACACAATAGCAATTTTCAATACTGATTCCATTAAATATCACCAACACTACGTCGCACAAATAAATAAAAAAAAAAAAAAACTCTTCTTTATTTGTACTAAATCAAGTCACCAGAAATACGACCCTCATGCATTTATGCATTCCATTTCAAAAAGAAACCCAAATGTTCTTTAGCCAAGAAAACAATTCCCCTTCCTTCGCAAAAGGATGTTCTCACGTTTTTCGAAACTGGCAATCGTAAACTGGGTATGTCTCTGTCCCATTCTATTATACTATATTCTGAAGTTCGCGTTTTCTCATGCGGCTGTTCTTTCTTTTCTTTTCTGTTCCTTTTTGATGAAGCGCCGGCCGTCAACCGTATCTTAAGCCAAGGCTTGTACCTGTCGCCACCCTCGCATGCGGTTGAATTACGGTGGAACGTGTCCCGCATTCAGAAAAGTAAATGATAAGCGGTTGTAAATTCTGGGACACAGACGCTGGAAGATGCGATTGTGTCGCGTCTGCTGCAGATATTAACAAAGTATTTACTTGTGTAATCCGTTTTTGTGTGTCTTTGTTTTTTTAAAAGACATCGTGTAGTTCACATTCGATACTGATTTCTGTTCTTTTTATTATAAGAGTTATTTAACGAATGGGTATGCAAGAATATGGAAACAGGAATTCTGCTATAAAAAAGATTTTTAAAAAAGTATTCGTAGAGCTATTTTATTATTTTGTTTCCAAAATTCATACTATAAATTCTTTTGTTTTATGTAATCAATCTGATAAACTTATTTCAATAAATTTGCACCCTTAATTTTTTGCTATTTTACGTTATAAACTAACTCCCAGGCACTACGATCCATACTGGACCATGGCTGTCCGCCTACTGGCAGATTCCGAAACAGATGTTTTTCTTTTTACGGTGTAGGGTTGTCAGCCCTACGTTGTACAGTCATATTATACCGGGACTACGGGTTAAGATGGTTTCCGTGTCACTACAAGTATCCATGGTACCGCTGGGATTCAAACACGAAGCTTGTAGCACCGAGCGCTAGTCGCTCGGCCATCAGGTCCCACATTTGACCATCATACAATAAAGTATTTTTAACATTTTTATTAAATCAAGTCAACTCACAGAATAAATTCATGCATTTTACATGATAAGTTAAGGTTTATATACTTTTTTTGTAATTCGTGAAATTAAAAAGGGACAAATTAGAGAGAAAGAGAGATTTATTAAAGTTATTATATAATATTACAAGAAATGATGCATTAGATATAATTGAAATGTTAATTCATTTTTTGTCTATAATAGAAATTTTTAATTTAAATTTCATTAATTTTCTGCCATTTTAACATCATACGTCATCATCATCATCTGCTATTTTAACATCATACGTCATCATCATCATCTGCCATTTTAACATCAGCTTGTTAAAACCAAACTGATTAACTTCCCGTCACTACAGTCCATGTTGGATCATGGCCGTCTGCCTACTGGCAGATTCCGAAACAGGAGATATTTTCTTTTTCCAGGACGGGATTGCCAGTTTTGACGCCTAATACTCTATAGTCATGTTAGACGAACACTCTGTAGTCATATTAGACCATTGTGGCCTGAATGGCTGAGTGTCTGGTGCTCGGTGCCATAGGTTTCGGGTTCGAGTCCCGGCTGTGCCATGGATGCATGTAGTGGTTCAGAATTCACTTTAAGCCGTAGATCCCAGTCTCATATGATTGTAGAGCTCCACAGAACCCAGTCAGACTTCTCACCCACACCATTCCCGAACTCTATAGGGGCAGCTCAGTTCTAGGCACAGTGATGGGGTTTGGTGTAGTAGTAGTAGTCATATTAGACCGGGACCTACAGTTTAAAGTGGATTCCGAACCTCTACAAACATCCATGTCACCGTGGAACTCGAACCTGAGACCTGTGGCACCGAGCGCTAGTCACTCGGTCATCAGGTCTAGTTTTATAATTTTTTTTAATAGGTGAATAGGAGATGGATGCTCATATTAAATAATAGTTCAATTAGTCTAAGTAATAAAAGTCTGCTAAGAATATAGCTAAATTCCTTACAATTTTTCGAAAAGAAATTCGAAAAGATATTATTCCAGCTTAACAGCATGGCTTCCTATGGGTGTAGATTTTCTACGAATAATATAAAACTATAATACATACATTTATTATGATTAAAAATATAAATGTATATCTTTAAAATATGAATCTTTAAACGAGCAACAAGACATTAATTGGGAGTTTTAAAAAAATCAATCCTTAAAAACTTGAGCCAAACATAGCATTCATTCAACATAGAAAACATAGCATTCATAGGAAACAATGTATCAAGGAAAGTTTCTTTTAGAGTAAGTGGCCCTTTATGAATTACGTGAGAAGAAAACCTGAAGAATACTCACGCACTAAGCTCAATGTGTCTTGCAATCTGCACTCAAATCTGCACCTTTTCCAGTCTCCCATTGATTAGCCACTTCCTTTCGTGATTTAACGTGAATAGCTATTTATTTTAACTGTTTTCTTTCGAATTTCATCGCATAATTAAAAAAAACATTACGAATATGGACTTTTGTTAATGGAGCACCCGTAGGTAGAAGTTTGACTCGGCTCCATGACGCTGAAAAAGGAGGTCAGTGCCTTCCAGGAGGACTTTTAAGGGGAAAGTACTCCGCATTTGCTTATGGTATGGGAGAAAACCCAGAAAACTCCACCAGGTAATCCGACTAACGAGGCAAGATGCTGAACAACACAAACTCCATCGAGTGTCTACAACAATGACACCAGCAGATGGAACCTCCGCCGATATGCTCACGAGCGGCGCGCGCTGCCACTGATGACTATGAGTCGAGCTTATCTAATCTTTTTCCTATGAACATAATAAATTGAGAAGGAATTTTAAGCACTTTATATAGATAATATAATTTATTTTTATATGTGCCTGTAAAGAAATACATATATTCTTATTATTAATATATCTTTCTTTTTAATTAATTGTTTTTAATGTAACATATGTGCATCTTACTATATTATTTAAGTCATTTGTAGTTTTTACTTTACTTACAAAAATGGTCCATGCAACAAAAAATATTGTCACTTAAGAAAATTAAAAATAGATTACAAAAAATATTATCCCTAATATATTATTTAAAAATAAATATATTATAATCGGTTTCTATACATTCCTTTTCATCTTTTTCTATTGCCTAAGATTAGACTATAGAGGCTTTGGTACATTAGAAATCTAAAAACAACCCTATGCAACCCAATGAATAAATAAACAAAGTAGGAATCCTTTTTATCTATAACAACATACAAAATTGGGAAGCCAAAGTTTTCTTGAGGAAACCAGATAAAAATCTACAGAACCCCAGAATACCAAGAATAAGAGAACCCAACAAATGTATCTTTTCCATCGACTTAATCCCCATTTACATAAACCTCCAGAAACCTGCCACTCGCCAAGAAATCCTTTGATATTCTAATGAAGCCAACCACTTTTACCCTCCTCCCCCGCTTACAAACCTCATTTACATGGATATCGGCCACAAATCGATCTGCCAAAGCCTTCCTCTCATTCAATTAGGAGGTGTTTTCCTTTTTCAGAAGCCACTTCCTCCCGGGGTCTCAGCGCGGAGTTTCCACGACCTTCCGATTAATTTCCTTCCTCTCCTGAGGAAGGCCTTTGACTCCCCAGAGTCAAGGTCTCCTTTGACTCACTGCTGAAAGAGAGGAAGTGTTCACTTAATGAGCAGTCAAAGCGGTATTGTCTCGCTCACCTCAAACAAAAACAGAGAGCTAACAGTAGTGTTTGTTTGGGGAATTTTTATGTTAATGTCCGTTTCTCTGCTCGTTTGAAATCAGCTGTGATGTAAAGATGAGTCAAAAACGCTGTCGATAGAAACATGATCAGATAATTAGAGTGATAGAAACGAGGTAGATGATGTCATGAGGTAGACGATTTGACAGTGATAGAAACAAATTATCGCTGTTTTTAATGTGAAAACAGGCATAAAACTCCATTTGGGTATATTTGAGCGAAATATTTTAAGGGCTATTCTTGGAGGCGTTAGGGAAAGAGGGAAAGTGATTGTTGGAGAATTCAGTACAATGAAGAAATTTATATATGTTTTAAAGACTCAGATATTATAAAATTTATTAAGATCATTAGATTGAACTACTACTACGACACCTCGCCACATCACTGTGTCTAGAGCTGAGTTGCCCCTATACAGTTTGGGGATGATGTGGGTGAGAAGGTTGACTGGGCTCCGTGACGCTCTACGGTCATAAGAGACCGGGACCTACGGTTTATAGTGGATTCTGAACTACTGCAACATTCATGGCACCGCCGGGATTCGAACCCGAAACCCGATGGCATCGAGCGCCAGAGAGTTAGCCTTTTGGCCCTCCAGCCCCAATAGATTAAACTGGGTGCTCAGGTATTTAAAATGAATGATTTAAACCGTTTAAAAAGGCTCGTCTTGGGAAAGCCACAGGGACAAAGAGGAAGAGCACGACCCAAGCTGCGATGTATATATGCAATTGAAAACGATTTTGCTGTACTAAAGGTTCAGAATTGGAGGACCCTTGTCACCTAGAGGAATGCATGGAAATATCTTCAAAGGAAAGCCTTGACCCACTCCGGGCTGTCGTACTATTAATGATGATGATGAGGACATAAAACCAACTCTTGGAGGTCGCATTTTTCTGAGAATTCCTTTGCTAATTTCGTTACTCAAACCAGTTTAACTCTTATTACTTTTTCTATACAATAAACTTACAATGTGAGTTACACTTTAAAAAAATGAACTCTCTGAATGAATTTTTTTTTTTTTTTTACTATTTCTCTATCAATAGAAGCAAATTCCTTTGGCAAAACATAATTGTCTAGTAGAAAAGACGACTAAAACAACTATACTACAACTAATTTTACAACTATTTACTGCTTTCGTAATGATATATCTGAAGAATGCACCACAATACCACTGCAACATCCATGGCACCGCCGGGATTCAAACCCGAAACCCGATGGCATCGAGCGCCAGAGAGTTAGCCACATGTGGTCGAGTGTGGAGGTCGCATTTCCTGAGATTTTTGAAGAATTCCTTTGCTAATTTCGTTACTCAAACCAATTTAACTCTTATTACTTTTTCTATACAATAAACTTACAATGTGAGTTACACTTTAAAAAAATGAACTCTCTGAATGAATTTTTTTTTTTACTATTTCTTTATCAATAGAAGCAAATTCCTTTGGCAAAACATAATTGTCTAGTAGAAAAGACGACTACAATAACTATACTACAACTACTTTTACAACTATTTACTGCTTTCGTAATAATATATCTGAAGAAAGGAATACCTCTGTATAGTTTTTTACCCTGTGACATACAATAAGGTATTTTTTTATATATATACCTATTATTACTATCCATAATAATGTTACCTCTAAAGAAAATACTTAATGAGTATTTTCTTTATATAGAGTAAATGTTTTTCCTGCAATTTGACAGTGCTAGCAAAACAATTAATAAAAAAAAAAAACTTGAAATCGCTCTTAAGCAAACAGAACTTTATTTTATATTTCATTCTTTTTGAAATTGAAAAGAAAAAAAAAATTATACAAATAATAAGAAATTATTTAAATGTTTATTTAAAATATATTTGACTTGGGGTATTTATAATATTTTAAACTTCTTAGGGAAAAAGTATAGTTATTCTTCTGATATATAATTATAGTTATTCTTCTTTTATATAATTTTGAATTTTTCACAATTTATTTATATTCTATAGGTGCCTTTTGAATTTATTTCTCTATAATTATTATTCTGATTTTTTTATTTATATTAATTGACATATTTACTGTTTACTATTTATTATTGCACGTGAAAAATTTACTTGGCAAATTTTTGAAAAATAGCTATTGAAAATCACTTAACTTTTATTATACAGATTTCCTCGTAAAAGATAAAAACAACGATTTATGATTAACGGAGAGTTACAATTTTAACTTCTAATTAATGATATTCAAAAACTTAGTATCAATTTAAAAAAAACAAGAGTTAGTGCATTAGAATTACATTAATACAAATGACAAATCAGCTAATTTATCTATCTTTTTTTTTTAAAAAAAAAAAATGCAGGGCAGTGGTGAATAAAATTTATAATTTAACGTTTTCGTCAGTAAAACTGCATGTAAAAATCTAAATACTTAAATTTTGTCATAATAATTTAGCTTGAATAATTTTTTGATATTTATGTTTATCTTTTTTGCATCGAAAAATCGTCTTTGAATATCTAATGCTTATTTTTAACACATATGCAATTGATGAAATATTTATATTTAAGGAGATGTTATATAAATATTATCGCTGCATTTATTAAAATATTTATAAATATATAAAAATTTTAAAATTTTAAAATTATATATATTTATAATATTATAATTATTTAATAATTTATCATTTTAATTAATTTATAATATTATCATTATTTAATAATTTATTACTGTTTAAATAATTCATAATATTATAATTATTTAATAATTTATTTAACACATTAATTTAACGTATAAATTTTTTTGACATATTAATGAAATTTAGGAAATAGATACATATTATATAGATTTTTATTTATTTATTTATTTTATACTTTTTCTGTAATGATATCTGAATTATGCATATTTTTAAATTAAATTTATCGAAATAAAAGTGTATTGTTTCAAAAATATTAAGAAATTCTGATCAATCAATCAGATCTATCAACTATTTCAATTCTATTGCTATAAATTGCGTCTATTAACTATCGGTCTATCAATTAGGTCTATGAAATAACAACATATTGTTGCTAATATTTAAAAAAATATGTAACCGTGAAAGAATATAAGAATTTTTCAGAGAACATGAATTCCAATCAATAACTTCCAATCATAGCTTATAAATCCCATCAATCAATCAATCAGGCCTATCAACTACTTTAATAGATATGATAGTACATAATCTATAATCTTTCCAATTAAATATGATTAAAATAAAAGGGTTGCAGCATTTTTTTTTTTTTTTTTTTCTACATTCATTACATTTATTTTTCCAACATTCTACATTTATTTTTGAATATTATATCAATCATTAAAATGCACTAGCTGCATCATAAACATGAGACAAACAATTATATATTCTCTTAAAAACCTTAAAATAGATGTAAAATCCTAACACACAACTTTTCAATCCAACTCTATGAGTAATTTCTCATAAAGTGAATAATGTAATTTGAATAATATCTCAGTATCTGAAATCTTTCCATTTAAATTATCATTATTGAAATAGATTAACTTCGCCATAAATATTTTCACCTGCTCGTTTATTATTTTAACCAAATGATAAGACAAAATAAACATTCTGCAACAACAAGAACAAAAAAAAATTCTTTTTAACAAAATATATCGATCCATTGCATACTCTCCTAAACGCCTTAAGAAATATATTTATTCCAGTTTATAACTTTTCAATTGAGATTTGATCAATAATTTCTCATAATAAAAGTCTAAAGTTATTAAACCTGTCTAACGAACAATAATAATTAGCAATAATCCTCTATGGAGCAAAATAATCTAAGATATAAATAAAAAAGCAAACGATATTTTCGAGAACTCTTTCCAGGCTTTATTCTCCACCCCTGAATTACATGTATAAGCACCCTCTCTGCAGCATCCAAGTACTGCTCTCTCAAACCCATGTGGCCCGTCCAGTTCTGGTTGACCTCGCGCATTCCTCTCATTCTACGTATACTACCTGGCCCCGTGCAAAGCAGACGACCTTTTCCCTCGCCTCAGTCAATGACCCCTGAAAAATAGAAGCTCTCTCTCTCTTCTGCTGCAGTCTGCAGCGCGTGGATTTTTCTTCCCATCCCAGACGGCCCTCCTGCGTCTGGTTGCCATGACGACGGCCAGCCATCTCGCTCTCTCTACCATTTTCTCTGGCTTTAGGAACAGAAGCACCGTCTCTGTTCTGGCTGGGAAAAGTTAGTTTACGAATTGAATACGGTTGTGTTTTGCCATTTTTACGAACTTGTAATGTTTAATTTTACTGTTTTTTTAGCAGTAATTTGTCTAATAAATTATTTAATTCGAGAGTTTTAATTAAATTTTTAAAACACTTCGTATATTTTGGAGTGTAGCTCAGAATGTGTTCTAGATGAATAAGTATTTTAGCTCTTTTTAAAAATACATTTTACAGCAAATTACATATATACTGATATTTTTTTTTTTTTTTTTTTTGAAAATATTTATTAGAAAATTAAATATGAAATAATTTAAATATTTCTATGTAAAAAGAATTTTTAATATGATATTTAAAAATAATATTGTTTAATAGGAGAAATTTTTTTTAAAAATTATTCTTTACTTTCTCCTTCATTTCTGGAATGTAGCATTGAATCTGTTCTAGATGAACTCTATTTTATCTCTCTTTAAAATAAAATTCATTTTATGGTCAGATACGCTGTTATTTTTTTTGTAAACATTTATTAGACAATTAAATATGCAATAATTGAAATATTTCTATGCAAAAAAAAAAAAATTATTATTATATTTAAATAATATTGTTTAATTTGAGAGATTTTTTTTTAGAAAATGTTCTACATTTTTTCTTGTATTTCTGAACATAGCATTGCATTGATTCTGGTGTAATAGAAAGATTTTTAACTTAATTTTAGTAAAGAATTTGGTTAGTTTTAATACCAGACATATTAGGAAAAATGGTAACCTCTTTTACAGACATTTAATGCATAATTTTATTATTTGTATAATAAATTTTACACATCTATTTCGTAGTAGATTATTTTATTGTTTATTTAATATTTTATTTAATTCGTGGCATTTACATTTTTAAATTTATTAAAAAAATATCTCTTTAATAATTAATAAAAACAATTAGCTTTTTTTTGCAATCATTTAATAATTAGTCATTTCATCAAAGACATTAATGATAATTTGTTTAATAAATTATTTATGAGTCAAAAACTTTAATATACTTATATTTAACAGGATAATATTTTTGTCGAAATACTTAATTTTAACGTTAATATTAAAAAAAAACGTTAAAAAATAATTTAAAATAAATAAATAAATAAATCTATTTCATTAACATTAATAAAACGATAAAAAAATAATACTGTTTCATTAACATTAAATAAAACGATTTAAAATAATACTATTTCATTAATGTTAATAAAACGACTAAAAATAATTTTACTACAACATAAATAAAACAATTAAAATAATGCTATTTCATTAACATTAAAAAACGATAAAAAATAATACTATTTCTTTAACATTAATAAGACGAGTAAAAATAATACTGTTTCATTAACATTAATAAAACGATTTAAAATAATACTATTTCATTAATATTAATAAAACGACTAAAAATAATTTTACTTCATTAACATAAATAAAACAATTAAAATAATACTATTTCTTTAACATTAATAAAACGATTAAAAGCAATACTGTTTCATGAATATTAATAAAACGACTAAAAATAATTTTACTTCATTAACATAAATAAAACAATTAAAATAATACTATTTCTTTAACATTAATAAAACGATTAAAAGCAATACTGTTTCATTAATATTAATAAAACGACTAAAAATAATTTTACTTCATTAACATAAATAAAACAATTAAAATAATACTATTTCTTTAACATTAATAAAACGATTAAAAGCAATACTGTTTCATGAATATTAATAAAACGACTAAAAATAATTTTACTTCATTAACATAAATAAAACAATTAAAATAATACTATTTCTTTAACATTAATAAAACGATTAAAAGCAATACTGTTTCATTAATATTAATAAAAGGACTAAAAATAATTTTACTACATTAACATAAATAAAACAATTAAAATAATACTATTTCTTTAACATTAATAAAACGATTAAAAGCAATACTGTTTCATTAATATTAATAAAACGACTAAAAATAATTTTACTTCATTAACATAAATAAAACAATTAAAATAATACTATTTCTTTAACATTAATAAAACGATTAAAAGCAATACTGTTTCATGAATATTAATAAAACGATAAAAAATAAAAGTTGTTAAAATAGAATGTGTTTTAAGTAATATAATAAATTACTACTAAATATTGTTATTTTTTTTAACATTTTTGTAAATATTTATTGCTTTTGTTGGCCACACGGTACATTAAATACTTTTATTAAATAAGAGATACTTTATTTTTTAATAAGGAACAAAATTGGAAAATCGAATTGCCATTTACTGAAAAATAAAATAAAATAAAAATATTTATTTATGGATTTATAAAAATAAATATTAATTAAACATTATTTTAAGAAGTTTATAAAACCTCTATCTTTTAGGTTACTCCCTTTAATATAATAGGTGGTTGTTTTAAACTTAAAATTCTATAGTAATTTTTTTTTTTAACTTTATAAATATATATAAAAATGCAGATACTGAAAAAAATTGAGGATTTCAAAGAGATATGGAAAAGTTAGAAAAATTTGAAACAAAATGTATAAAAATCTAACTAAATTTTATTTAATTTTCGTGTTTCTGAACTGGTAGAAAAAAATATAATCATATATATAAATATATATTTATTTATTCTAGCTTTCTAATGCTCTAAATTAAAGTTTTCAGTAAAAAAATTAACAATTCAGTTAAATTGAAATTTGACTTTGACCTCAATACAAGTGTCACCAAACTCTCCAACTCAAAATCCAGGACATTTTATTTAAATTTAATTTCAAAATATTTTTATAAAAATACTCAAATACATAAAGAAAAATATTATCACTGCATGAATAAATTATATGCAATGAAATAATAGAGGTCACGTTTTAATTAAAAATGGAACCAGGCTAATTTCATGTTGTCAAATAATTGTTTATGCTATATATGTATATAAGAATAGTTTGTAAAATGTCTTAATTTTATTTATTTAAATCCCCATTTCTATTTTGAAAATATACAAGAGAATAACTATCAAAATTACTTTTGGGTACGCATAAATATAATTAACCAAAATTAGATCAATTTAAATTTAATCCATAATGTTTTCAACTTAAAAGAAAAATAATACTTGTTTATAATCTAGAATAATCTAAACTAAATTAACATAATTTTTTCTAGTTCAATAGTTAATGGAAGTTTAACGTTTTCATAAATTTAATGTAATTAGTTGGTTTTTTGAAATGTAGTTAAAAGATATTTAAAGATGTAAATGTTTTAAAACTAAAAAATTTATAATTCATTAGATTAGAAATTCTGATATTTTTTTTGTTAATGCAGATGTTTCTTAAAACATTTATAATGTTAAAAACCGTATTCAAAAATTTTTATTGTTTATTGCTAACAGTCGTAGTTTATTGAACTTTTCGCTGTTTATTCTTAATTTTTCTGGTAAAATAATTTTATTCCAAAAATTTAAATTTAAGTGACATATAATTAATTATACACACATTCACATTATAATATAATATGAGTTACAAATTTCATAAAAAGGAAGCGTAAATTTCTTACAAAGACAATTTTTACATTTCATTTAATATTAAAAAAAGATTAAAAATAATACTGTTTTATTAACATTAATAAAACAATTAAAAATAATTCTATTTCATTAACTCTAATAAAACTATTAAAAATAATTCTATTTCTTTAATATAAATAAAACTATTAAAAATAGTACTATTTCATTAATATTAATAAAACCATTAAAAATAATTTTATTTCATTAACATTTATAAAACGATTAAAAATAATTCTATGTCATTTACATTAACAAAACGATTAAAAATAACACTATTTCATTAAAATTAACAAGGTTAAAGATAATTTTGTTTCATTAGCATTAATAAAACGATTAAAAATAATTCTATTTCATTAATATAAATAAAACTATTAAAAATAGTACTATTTCATTAATATTAATAAAACCATTAAAAATAATTTT
Source organism: Caerostris darwini (assembly GCA_021605075.1). Lineage (NCBI taxonomy): Eukaryota > Metazoa > Arthropoda > Arachnida > Araneae > Araneidae > Caerostris > Caerostris darwini. The sequence goes on from BPLQ01004553.1 coordinate 103,832, forward strand.
ATTTCATTAACATTTATAAAACGATTAAAAATAATTCTATGTCATTTACATTAACAAAACGATTAAAAATAACACTATTTCATTAAAATTAACAAGGTTAAAGATAATTTTGTTTCATTAGCATTAATAAAACGATTAAAAATAATTCTATTTCATTAATATAAATAAAACTATTAAAAAATAGTACTATTTCATTAATATTAATAAAACCATTAAAAATAATTTTATTTCATTAACATTTATAAAACGATTAAAATAATTCTATGTCATTTACATTAACAAAACGATTAAAAATAACACTATTTCATTAAAATTAACAAGGTTAAAGATAATTTTGTTTCATTAGCATTAATAAAACGATTAAAAATAATTCTATTTCATTAATATAAATAAAACTATTAAAAATAGTACTATTTCATTAATATTAATAAAACCATTAAAAATAATTTTATTTCATTAACATTTATAAAACGATTAAAAATAATTCTATGTCATTTACATTAACAAAACAAGATTAAAAATAACACTATTTCATTAAAATTAACAAGGTTAAAGATAATTTTGTTTCATTAACACTAATAAAACTATTAAAAATAATTCTATTTCATTAATATAAATAAAACTATTAAAAATAGTACTATTTCATTAATATTAATAAAACTATTAAAAATAATTTTATTTCATTAACATTTATAAAACGATTAAAAATAATTCTATGTCATTTACATTAACAAAACGATTAAAAATAACACTATTTCATTAAAATTAACAAGGTTAAAGATAATTTTGTTTCATTAGCATTAATAAAACGATTAAAAATAATTCTATTTCATTAACATAAATAAAACTATTAAAAATAATTCTATTTCATTAACAGAAACAAAACGATTCAAAATAATACTATTCCATTAAAATTAACAAGAATAAAAATAATACTATTTCATTAACATTAATAACGCGATTTAAAATAATTCTATTTCATTAATATTACTAAAACGATTTTTTATTCATACAAAAAAATATGATTGCTTTTAACTTTTCAAATACGGCAAACGCTTAAATTTATTTTCTTTAAAAATGATAACTTTTCTTTATTATTCTAATTTATTATATAACTATAATTGTAATTAATAATAGTAAACTACAATATTTTTAAACTTATATATATTATATTTAAGAGTGATATACTAAAACCCATAGCTTATTGTAGCTAGCATGCAAGGGTTTGGATTTCGTTGTTAGGACCAAAATCGCTTGGTGAGAAACACTTTGGATTTTCGAAACGATGGAGGCTGGTTTCTAAACCGAACTGAACGATTATATATCAGGGCTGGCCACGATAAACCTGTAGGTCGGAATGTCTCACGAGGGAAAAATAAAATCTTCCGCTTGTTTTAAATAATATTAAACAGTTAAAGATTATTTCATTTGCTTTATTAATATTTTATAAAAAAAAATCATATACGTTGCTTTTGGTGGCAAAAAAATATATGTAGTTATTTTAACAAAAACATTAAGAAATGGTTGAAATCTTATTCTTATCTTTATTAAATCTAGTTAAGAAAAGATATATATATATATATATATATACTATATTTATGATATATACTATTATATTATATATATAATATAACCTATCTAATTTATATCTATATATATATATATGTATTAGATTAGATTCTTCTCCTTCATTGGCGCAACAGCCCCATGGTGGGCCAAGACAGTCTGCCTATTGACAGATGACAGAGGATGTTTTTTTTACGGAGTAGGGTTGTCGGGCCTACGTCCAACAGTCATATTAGAGTGGGATTTACGGATTGAAATGGATTCCGAACCATTCAATCCAGGGCAATTACAAACAACCAGGGCATCCATAGTCCTATACCATCTTTATCCACCGAGACTCGAACCTGAAACCTGAGGCACCAAGGCCAAAGCGTTAGTCTCTCGACCATCAGGCTTTTATTTTGAAAGCCAACGGTCACTTAGATTAGATACTGTAAAAAAACAATTTATTCCATTATAAATAAATATAGATTCATTTTAAAATGCCATTTCCGCTTTAAATTAGAAAACATTTTAAAAGCTTTAAAACTTTCAAAATGTTTTCTAATTGACACATTTTCTAAAGTCTCTTGATTTTGGAGCTCTGTAACTTTTATATTCTAGTTATGCATTTATATTTTAGAAAAAAACAAATTTTTACGTGGAATTGTGCCATATCCGGTTTTCCAATTACATTACATGATTTATGTTTAGGAAAATGCTTAAAAAACAATTAAATGAATTTCTACTATAAACGCATACTTTTTCATAAGATACTTAGCTTTAAAGCTCACTAACTCTTTTATTTCTAGGAAGGCACCAAAAGAAAAAAGAAAAATTCCATTGAATTTTGTCATATCCGGTTTTCCGAACAAACATAACCGTTTGTTTTTTGGAACTGTTTTGTTAAGAAGCGCTAAATGATGTTAACGAAATTCGGTTTTATGACGGAAGCTTCACTAATAAAAAAAATTATAACAGTTACACGGGTCATTACCCGTAATAACAGTTATACGGAACTGGGCAGCTTACAAAAACATAAATTCAGTGCGCAGATGCCCTCCTGAAGTGAAGTGATCATATTTTCTGACCATCGTCCGAGCTGGTCACGATTTGGCATCGTAAATATCCGCCTGACCGCAAAATAATCGCAACTTGTGGGGAATTATCACGGAAAGAGTTGCATTTTCTGGAACGCAGTAGACATATTTATTGCATTTTTTTTCTTTTTTTTCCCCTTTTAATAAAGAACTTTATAAACTTTTTAGATTAAAACCACAATTTTTTTTATTTTATTTTATTTTATTTATTTTTTTTTTTATTATTATTATTATTCTAAACTGGTAGAAATAGCAAAATACTACTGTGCCCAAAAAGTAAGACCAATTAATTTTTTTTTCAAAAACTCTTTATTTATTTTTCCAAATTTATTTCATCGCCTTCAAAGTAATAACCTCCGGACACAATGCACTTATGCCAACTTTTTTTCCAATGCATGCTAAAAAGTCATCGGCAGGGATGGCGTTCAAAGCGCGCGGCGACTCACGTTGAATCTCTTCAATCGTCTCACAACGGTGTCCCCGGACGATTTTTTGAGTTTAGGGAATAGCCAGAAGTCGTACGCTGTGAATATGGGGGCTGTGGAACGATATGGGTTTTAATTTTTGGCGAAAAAGTCACGAAGAATCAATGCAGTGCGAGCTAGCGCATTCGATGTTTTCGGTACCAATCGAGATTTAACCGATCCTTTTGAAATTCCAACATTAGCAACAAGGTCTCTAATTTGAAATCGACGGTTTGCAAGCAATTTTTTTGGACGTGAGCTTCGTCGGTTGAGGTTGATGGTCGGCCAGACGCTGTTCGTCTTCAACGCGTTCTCTGCCTTCTTTTACTGTTTATACCACTTCTAAGCATTTCTTTCCGATATAGGAATTCTCACCGAATGCCTTTTGCAACATCCTATACTTTTCCGCAAACAAAATTGAATGCAAGTTCTTTGCTCAATTCATTCAAACATTTCAAAAATCGCCGGAATGAGTTTTAGCGTCTCACAATGCCAAGAATAACTCAATTACTAATGAATATTTCAACGTCAAATTTCACACAGATGTCAAGGACAGTGCCAGCAACCTAAAAAAAGAAAGAAAAATTTGAAATTCCATGAGCCCCGGGAATTTTAAATTGAAAATTGGTCTTACTTTTTGGACACATAGAAATTCTAATTTTGTCCAAGAAATATTTTGATTTATACGTTTTAAAATAATTTTGAAAATAATAATGGGATTTTTATTTCTTCCAAGCTAAATTATTTTACTTTTAATTTCGGAATGTTCCTCGTACTTTTACGCATTCTGTACTCAACAAAAAATTACTATGCTTTTTTTTTTTTAAATATTTAATTTTTTATTTTGTGATATCTTAATAAAGTTTTTTCTTTTAGCTCCCTCGGGCTTCATTTGAATTAAAGAAAAACGCTCACAGGATTTATTTATTTATTTTTGAAAACTCTCATAGGTTTAATTAATTATTTATTTTTGAAAACATGTCACATGCTTTATTTATCTATTTATTATTATTTATTCATTTTTGAAAACTTTTCACAGGCTTCATTTATTAATTTATTTATTATGTATTTATTTATTTAGCTTATTAATCCAATTTCTTTAACGAATTTATTAATGTAACGTATTTAATGTTATGTATATAATTATTTTAATATTTATTAAAACGCTCACAGACTTCATTTATTTATTATTTTTTTATTATTTACTTTTGAAAACCTCTCGCAGGCTTCATTTATTTATTTATTTCCCCCCCTTTTTCTTTTTTTTTACATTAGTGGGCCTCGTGTTCCCCTTATATATACCACGAATAGCTCATTAATAGGTGATGAAGGAAGGACATCCTTGCCTTCCAGGAGAACTTTTAAGGATAATTAGCCCAAAATTTGGTTGTCGTATGGGAGGAAACTCAAAAAAATTCCGCCGGCCAGCCTGACTATCGATGTAAGCCACTTCACGCACACTGTAAACGATCACCATGAGTCTCTTTGTTTCCGAAAGCAGTGATTGCAATGTACGCCACCGGTAGAGTCTAACCAGAGCTCTCCTACATGCTAGATGCGCGTGTTACCACTCGGGTACGAGTTGGGCATTAGTAGAAAAAAATATTATCTCGGGCTGTTCATAAAATGCTTCTAAATTAACGATAGCTGTTACGCAAAAAATTAAAATTGTGTAATTTAAGATATCCAACTTGACAAATAATCAAAAGTATTGTAGCATAATAATTCCTAATGAGTTTTGAGAGTTGATTATTTTAAAGCATCGAACGGAACGAGAAGTTTTAATGAATGAAATAAAAGAAGAAATATAAAATGCAGATTAGTATTTAAGTAAATAAAATTTTGATTATTTTTAAATGTTTGAAAAAGTTTTAGATATAATGTTTTTTTTTTAATATTTAATTATTTCATCTTCAAAGGTTATTACATATTTTATATACATGAATTCTATACTAATATATCTATTTAAAATATTTGCATTCTCGATAATGTGTATTAAAGGGCGAATTTACATTCAATAAATGCATACCCATAGTAATAACTAATAAAATAAATAAATAAAAAGAAGATTTTTGAAAAAAAATTTCAGATTTTCCCGTAAATTCAGAAAATTTTAAGAAAATAAACTTTTATTTAAAAACAAATTAAACATAGATTAAAAAATTTTATGATCGAAAAACATCCAAATAAAGCTTATATTTACAGTTGTGTTTTGAACTTATGCACTAAATGTTTTAGAAAATTTTATTTTCTGAAAATTTATTGCCTTTTAAGGTTTCAAATTTAAAATATTCTCAAAATATTTTAACTTTGAAACCTTATATTCTCAGAATATGTCACCTTTTGAACATAGAGAAGTAGAACTCATTTACTTTTTTTTTTAACAACCCTAAAAATTCTCTTACATTCAACGTTGCTAATGAGGCACGGTTCAAGTTAATAAGACTTTTAGAACTTTAGAGATATTATCTTACCTGGAATTTGCCCAGCTGTGCACACTTTTCCACCGAATCCTACCATTGCATCTGTTCTGTTATTTTTTGGCTGCAAATTCTTCATAATGGCGCTATAAGCAGTTTCACGTTCATCTCACTCATTTTCACTGTCTTCATCAGTTTTTAATGTCTGAAAAGAGAGATTTTTAACACAATATGAAATATCAACTATAATAACAATATCCACTTTATAATTTAATAACACTTATCCAATCATTAAATAACAATATCCCCTTTATAATTTTTTTTACAAGTATCCAATTATTAAATGACAATATCCCCTTTATAATTTAATAACAATTTACACTTTAATAATTGGATATTTGTTATTAAATAATAACAATTATCTAATTAATAAATAATAGTATTCTTATAATTTAATAACAATAATCCAATTATTAAATGACAATATCCACTTTAGAATTTAATAACAAGTATCAAATTGTTAAATAACTATATACACTATATATCTAATTTCAGTTAAATTTAACAAAATGGTTAACAAAAACACAAAAATTACCAGAAATTTATTTAAATTTTACCAGATTAACAGATTTTTAAAAAATATATATGCAAAACTATTATGTATACGTAATAGTACATACATTTAATATGTATAATATAATGTATATATTAATGTGTACAGAATGGTATGTATAGAACAATTGCCTTATATATTTTTGCGTTTTTAGATAACAGTTTACCTAAAAATAACAAAAAAAAAAAGAGTTTAAAAATCAATCTTCAAAAAAAAAAAAAAAAAAATGTCATAATATAGACAATTACATGTCTCACTTATCGATACGGTGATGCCTAAATAAGCACAGCAAGGATCTACCATGTATTCTCACAAAAACCATAAAGCAGACCCCACGTGGAGAGAAAAGAGAAATGTTTAAATAAACTGAATCCACCATGAATTCGCACTAGAACTCTATAGCGGACCGCACATAGAGAGAAAAAGAAAAAAGTTTAAATAAACGTATGAAGTTCCATCGTTTGAAAATTACAAGTTAGTTAGTCATGGTGTTTTTAGTTGTAATTTACATTTTGCATTATAATCATTGCTTTATAGTCATTACTTTGCGTTGTAGGAAATAAATGATATGTTTGTGGCAATGTCTCTTCTGAATTCTAACATTTCAATAATAATATTCACCTTATTATTATAAAAAAAAAAAAAAAAAAAGAAAGTGAAAGTTTCAAAGTTGCAGATTACGCAGAATTTAACTAAAACCATGTACATCATTAACAACGAATACACCCATATCCGGCCATAAACGGTACTTAAACAAATATCTTTTTCCACTAAATAATAATATTATATCTAAATATCACTGTTTTATGTTTAAATTTTCAGTAATAAGTTATTATTGATCCATTAAAAAAAGTTATATCTTAAACGGAATCATACGGATGTTTAGATATTTTTTAGGCTGAAGTTATCATTGTATAGAGCAGGGGTGGCCAACCCGCGGCCCGCCTTGAACATTTTTCCATCCCTTGAGATTTATCACACTTTTACAAAATATATTTATTTCATAATGGCCGAAGTAGTGAAAACAATTGACTTTGAAATCCAATTCTGTAATTTAGAGTTAGACAAATACAACAAAATTTTTGTGTATATTCATCTCTTTGTCATGTTGAAATCGAGTCGGCCCCAGAATATCTCCAAATGAAACTGGTTGACTTAATATGCAATATTGAATTAAAAATTATTTTTGAAACATCAGAATCAAAAATAGATTTTTATAGCACTTACGTCCCAAAAGAGAAATTTTCCATTTTGAGAAATCGGGCACAAAAAGTTGTTAGAGAATTTTGGTTTAACTTACACCTTCGAACACAAAACACGCTCAAACATAAGGGATGCAACACCCATTACGATGTGCAGATACCCAAATGGAGATCGATTTGCAAAGGCTAAGTGAAAGAATGGAGAAACAAATATCGGCCTAGTAAATTAAATATTTTTTAATGATTTCATTTATATTTATATATTTTTTATATTTCATTTTTAGTGTTATATATGTCTTCACAATGTGCGTTTAGAATCATCATTATTATATTACCTATGTTTGCATGCAAGAATAGTAGTGAACACAATAATAATAACTCATTATGTTTTATTTTTTCACTCCAAAAAATGTCCATAGTGGGTCTAAATCTAATATAGGGATATATAATTTTATATGTGGCCCGCGGAGTTGTGATGCATTTCCAAAGTGGCCCTCAAGATCATTTGGGTTAGCCACCCCTGGCATAGAGTATAGATGTGCCATTGGAAACGAAGAAAAATACTAGTAACATTGAGATCTTATTATAAAATACTTACAGAAACGAACGCATTTCTGAATACCATCTTTGAAACCGAAGCACTTTCAGTGGTTAAACCATGGTGGTGTCCTTTTCTCGAGCGAGTGTTAATGACCTCATTCACTTCTCCGAGAGTCCTCCCGAGAGAGATTTCCGTAAAGGGCCATAACCGGAATTGGGTCAACGGGACGCGACCTTCCATGAGGCCTTTGGAAGGGATGTGACATTCGTCACCCAGCACTTTCGCTTCCCTTTTGGACTGCCATTTATCTGCTGTTTTTTTTATTGAATTTTTCGTAACCACCAGAAGTTGACACTTATTTATGCAACGAAATACTGGATTAAAATTCATGTTAAAAATTCGTTTCGATGTAAAATATTTATTTATTGGATTGATATTTCACTGGCGCAAGGATTCCCAAACTTATTTGTTCCACTGTTCCCTTTTCCTTTTTCAAAAATAAATAAATAAATAAAAATTACTCGATGTCCTAGGGAAATATATCTTCTTTAAGCGAACCTACAGAATAATATAGCAAAAAAAAAAAAAAAAAAAAAAGTGTTTTTTATATATCTTTATATTTATTTACCTAAGTTTTTTTGAAGCGTAGTAAATAAAAGTGTAGGCTCTCGGTTCCATAGGTTTCGAGTCTGAGTCCCGGCAGGGCCATGGATGTTTATATAGTGGTTCGGAATCCACTTTAAGCAGTGTGTCCCAGTCTAATATGACTATAGAGCATTGTGCGTAGGACTGACAAGACTAATCAGTGAAATGAGCGCAGCTCATTTTCTCGAAATCTGCCAGTAGGCAGGCGGCCTTGTCCGTATCTTGGGTTGTAGCGCCGGGGAATTAGTTGCTGTTGCTGTCGTATCCCCTGAAAAGCACAAGGGAATCAAATATCGTGGTGCTTCCGAATACTTTTGGATATGTTGATTGCCAGTTCGGAGTTTAAATCCTCTTCCGAGGGAGGGTCCGGATGATGCATGGCGACTAGCTGCAATCAAAGATATATTTATGAGCGCGTGCCACATTTCCGCTATTTATTAACGCCATCAGCAGAAATTTTCATATTTATGGGGTGCTTCATCCTTAATCTTGTGAGAGTAGTAGCTGTTCTTCTGTCAAGATTGAGTTCTGTAATTTGGTATTTAGTTTTGAAAATATACATTTAAAAACAATTTTTTTTTATTATTAATACAGAATTTGACTCGACACAAAATATAATAAACTAATCCAATATATAGATTTTTATTTGTACTATCATCCAATCCTGGGCCAGCAGTAGGTTGCTGTAGCTAGCTTGCAAGACAGGAAGTTTGGATTGTCCCTAATGGTGTGTCTCGGATAGGAAAGATGGCCATTGTGACAGTATCTCGAATCAAAAATCTTGGTTGGAATTTCCCGGATTTTATCCAATACAATATAGAAAAGTAAGATTAATTCATTTACTTAATTTTTCAGATGTCGAAACGAACTGTAGTCTCTTTGAAAGATGACGGCCAAAATACTAAAACAATTTTGGACAGACTTAAAATAGGACCACTAGTTCTTCTGAAGCAAGAAGTCAAATCCCGCTTCCACTCCTTTTAATACATAGTTTGTCGACGAATCTCAATTGGATTTAAAAATATGACAACTACATATTAAAGCTGAAGCCTGACGGCCGAGTGATTAGCACTCTGGCACTCGATGCCACAGGTTTCAGGTTCGAGACTCGGCGGCACTATGGATGTTTGTAGTGATTCGGAAACGACTTCAAATCGTAGGTTTCAGCCTAATATGACTGTTAGGCGTAGGACTGACTTTCCTACCCCATAAAAAGAAAACATCTCTTGTCTCAAAATCTGCCAGTAGGCAGACGAAATTGTCCAAGCAGGGGACTGTTGCGCCAACGAAGAAGAACATATTAAAATTACAACTACATAAGCAAGTATGAAAAATCCACTTATATTTATACCATTATTGTTTGAAAATAGATATTTCAAACAGAAATGGAAATTTACATATATGTATATAGAAATTTGCATATAGTCCGCAAAAAGTTATTGACTTTCTGAGTTTATTGCGGCTATGAACTAGGTACAGCTTCTCAGTTTCTTTTTCCTCTAATTCCACAAAATGTCCTGTTCTCACCCTAAATCATACTTTCATCATATGTAAGTAACGTAAGCTCCTGAAATGTGCCACGGTTTTTCGTGGGGTTAAATGCAAGCATGCCTAACAACATAATTGCTTGCTTACTAGGCGTCGAGCATGCCACCTCACAGAGGACACGCGTGATGCTTAAGTGATTTGTTCAACGTTTAAAACGACTTATAACAAGTAAAAGACGCTATTAGAATAATCTGTTTCAAGTTTGTAGCGTGGGAAGGCGACGGAGAATTTAGATCATTTGTCATTCTTAAAAGATCGTTCTTTTCTTTGTTTTAACCTTGCGATCGATTTTATATTTTGAACTTGAACTTAAAACGTTATTAGTTTAAAGTACTAAGGTTAGAGAAAAAAAGAATTTATTTTTAAATACGCAAATGATGTAATCTAGCGAAAAAAGGTGCTCGAATATCTTCTGCTTGGAGAAAAAAAAAACATTCTGGTAAATCTGACAATACATTTCATTATATTAAGATTACAATTTACAAGTCCCTTTTGGATCATGGTTAGAATAGTCCCACTGTAGCCCACTGTAAAAGGAGCTAAAATGGGTTCTCAGTGCCCAGGGCTACAACCGGGTGGGGTAAAGTTAGACTTTTCCTTTTGGGTGCCCCATATCTTGGTGCTGCAAGGTCAAGGACAAAAAGATGCTGTATTTTTTACCCTTTATCATGACTCGTCATCAGGTTTTTGGACTTGATCTAGATGTTGCTGTCGACTAAGTGGGATAAGAAACAACACAATTTCCAAGGTCTCAAAATTTTTGCCTACAGATAATGCAGCTGTTCGAGATGAGAAATGCAGCTCTGAAACTCTGTGTTCATTTCGGCAGCAAAAGCGCATGAAATGTTGCAACAAGCCATGGCGAAGATATTTTACCACTATCAACAACATTTTTATGGTTCAAGCAATTTGTAGGAAAGTGTGTGTTTTGTTTTCAAAACAAAGTAGTTTGAGTATTCTTCTTAGAGTAATGAACGGCAACTTAATAAACATAGCTGTTTTCATTGTTAGAGAAGATCGTCGAGTAACTGTGAACGCTTTAAGAGATATGGTAACATATCATAATGTATGGTAATGCCATGATAATGTATTCACCATGCTACTGGATTGTTTATGCCAAAAAAAAGTTCGCGGGGGAGGAGTACTTTGTTTTTAAAAGGAAGCACGCCCTTTCTTAAATTGTTTACTGAAATGCTACTGATTGCAGCAAAATAAATATATTCGCCATATGATTATTACAGTATTTCATATGTTTTGTACTATGTTACTATTGACTACTGACCTTTTTAACATGATGAACACCATTTTAATGCGTAAACATCCTCCTCCTGAACTGTATTTAGAAAGAAATACGTCCAAGATTGACTGTACCGCATGTGGGTGCCATACTGCAGGAAAAGCCGTAAAACTCCAACTAAGACTTCAAGGCGATTATTGCAGAGCACAAAAACAGTGGAGTAGAAGTTCGGTCATCTTTCATACTAGTGCTCATCACCATTTACACATACACACAGACACACATATATATATGTATATAAAACTACTTGGCACTACAGTCCAGGTCGGACCATGGCTGTCTGCCTACTGGCAGATTCGAAACAGGAGATGCTTTTTTTTACAGGCTATAGTTGTCAGTTGTACGCTCTAGAGTCATATTAGTTCAAGATCTACTGTTTGAAATAGATTCCGAACCACTACAAATATTCATGGACTGGAACCCTTAACTTGTGGCACCGAGCGCCATAGCACTGGCAACCCTAGTACATATTATATATATATATATATATATATATACTAGGGTGATAAGTATGTGTATATACACTGAAGTGACAAAAGTCATGGGATAGCAATATGCAAATTTTCAGATGGTAGTAGCATCGCGTAGAACAGGTATAAATGCGCAGAGTTTTCATTTCTGTTCAAGTTATTCATGTGAAAAGGTTTTGACGTGATGATGACCGCACGACGGGAATTAACAGACTTTGAACGCGGAATGTTAGTTCGAGCTAGACGCATGGGTCATGCCATTTCGGAAATCGTTAGGGAATTCAACATTCCCAGATCCACTGTGTCAAGAGTGTGCCGAGAGTATGAAATTTTAGGCATAACATCCCACCATGGACAGCGCAGTGGTCGACCGCCTGCACTTAACGACCGAGACCGGCGACGTCTGGCAGAGTCGTAAATTCTAACAGACAAGCAACACTGCGTCAAATAACCGCAGAAATCAATGTGGGACGTACAAGGGACCTGTATGTTAGAACTGTGCGGAGAAATTTGGCTTTCTTGGGCTATTCCAGCAGAAGACCGACTCGAGTGCCTTTACGACAGAACGACATCGCTTGCAGCGACTCGTGGGCACGTGAGCATATCGGTTGGTCCCGAGATGAATGGAAAACGGTGGCCTGGTCCGATGAGTCACGATTTCAGTTGGTAAGAGCTGATGGTAGGGTTCGAGTGTGGCGCAGACCCCACGAAGCCATGGACCCAAACTGTCAGCAAGGCACTGTTCAAGCTGGTGGTGGCTCCGTAATGGTGTGGGCTGTTTTTTCATGGCATGGACTTGGTCCTCTGGTGCGACTGGACCGAACATTGACTGGAAATGCTTATGTTCAGCTACTTGGAGATCACTTGCAGCCATTCATGGACTTCATGTACCCAAACAACGATGTAATTTTTATGGATGACAATGCGCCATGTCACCGGGCCACAACTGTTCGCGATTGGTTTGAAGAACATTCTGGACAATTCCAACGAATGATCTGGCCACCTAGATCGCCCGACAGGAATCCCATCGAGCATTTATGGGACATCATCGAGAGGTCTGTTCGTGCCCAAAATCCTGCACCATCAACGCTTTCACAATTATGGACGTCTATCGAGACAGCATGGCTCAATATTCCTGCAGAAGACTTCCAACGACTTCTTGAGTCCATGCCACGTCGAGTTGCTGCACTTCGCCGGGCGAAAAGAGGGCCGACACGATATTAAGAGGTATCCCATGACTTTTGTCACTTCAGTGTATATATATGATGCATGTAATTAAATTAAATATTTCTTTCATTTTATTTTAGCAATTAATATTTTTTAACTACGAATAATTGAATGATTTGTTTTTAAAAAATTATAAAAAGGAGAATTTATGAAGAAAAAAATATTAGTTTCATGTGTTATTACAAATCAGTACAATAATATACAATCAATTCATTCAAAAAAATATTTTGATTTGAATGGTTCTTTAATTAGATTTTTAAAAAACACATCGTCACATAAACGACAGGCAGGCATAATGTAATCCCTATCACCCTATAATATTTTCTTTTCTATTGAGAATTTTATAGGTTATTTTTAGGAATTTAATTCTCAATGGCCTATCTATATATACCTATTTATATTCGTCTTTTCTAAATAAAAATTTTTGTCTTTAATGACATTGTAATCTTGTCAATAACATTATTAAGAAATTACAATAATATTTCTGATTAAATGTCACAACATTTTTTTTTTAACTTTTATATTTCAACTGACAATTCACTTGTTTCCTTGAAATAAATTAATTACCTTAATTCGATATCTATATATACATACACTTGAGGCTTAATTCGTAATTGTAGTAATCCAAAAGGATCTCACCAAAGCAGAAAAAATTATATTAATATCTGAACATAGCATGTAAACACATTTAAAGATAATTATTATGCTAATTGACCAAACGACAATGGAAAAGGGATAATTTTTTTTTTCAATTAATAATCCATAATCTTTTCTGCGTTATTTCTTTAGATCTTTTCGGGATTTTAGATCGGGAATTAATATAATTTTTTCGTTCTAATGGCAGCTGACAACCACTTGGACAATTGTCTTTGATGCCTTAAGGCAAGTGCTACACAGACATTACTCACTTTGCATTACCCAAAGGGCGCGTGTAACTTGAAGATAAGCCACAGACGCGGAGTAACAATGCCCCCGAAACGCTCTACGATCCGATTAGGACCGGGACCTACGGTTTAAAGTGGATTCCGAACAACTACAAACACACATGGGCAAGCCGGGATTTGAACCCGATACCTATGGTACCGAGCGCCAGAGCGCTAGCCACTCGGCCATCATTAATATAATTAAAAAGGCAAAATATATCGATATAATTAACATAAAATTATGCATATATATATATATATATATATATTAACCCATTGTTGTACCACGCAATCGGGTATAGATATCATTCCGATATTTTCTTTTGAAAATTTTCAAATGGAAGAAAAATTTTTTTTTTTTTTTAAGGAAAAAAAGAAGAAAAAAAGAAAGCAAAAGAAAAAAAGATTTCCTTTTGAAAAAAAAAACTGATTTGAAAAATTAATTTTAACTGACTAAATTAATTTAACTAGATTAATTTAATTAATTTAACTAACTGCAAAATTTTTTTTTTCTCCTTTTGAAAAAGAAATTTTTTTTTTCTCCTTTAAAAATGTTTTTTTTTTCTTTGCAAAGAAAACCAAAAATGCAAAACCATGAAAGTTCCAATTAATATGATGGAAAAAGTCTGCACTGCTTATGAAGGTCATTCAGCGTCAAATTAAGAGAGTTTTGGACCTTGATGATTGATTGATACTTCTATGGGTTGTTTTTTTTTCCATTGATGGAGCCGTGGAGAAATCTCGAGCTCCAAAAATATTAATTTCATTCTTTAATATGACATGGAATGGCACAAAATTCAAATCACGGTAGTTGAAATGCAATCAATGCATTAATTAAAAACGGACAAAAATTGCTAGGATAAAAATAAAAATAATATTAATTCAACTTTTTTTTTCACTCGATCACATCTGAAATTTGTTTTTAATATCTGTTGAAGATAATGTATGACAAGTGAAAATAATTTCTCGATTTATGATTTTATTAAAATAAATTATATTTGAAAATTCCTAATTTCACAACTTCAACTTAACTCTGTTAAAAATTCAACTAAAATTTGAACCTAGATTAAATCGATTGCTATGTCGCCATTTCTATCTATCGCATATTTTTATTTGACTGGACACATTGACGACATTTCTAGGATTTGTTTCGGCATTTCAAAATTTGTTTTTAATATCTGTTGAAGATAATGTGCAACAAATAAAAATAAGTTTCGATTCATAATTTTGCTAATTAACACAAATTATATTTGCAAATTCTTAATTTCACAATTTCAAATTACCTCTGTTTAAATTTAAACTAGAGTTTGAATCTGGATTAAATCGTCTGCTATATCGCCATTTCTATCTATCGCATTTTTTATTTGACTGGCAACATCGACGACATTTCGAAGATTTGTTTCGACATTTATTTTTCGAAGATTTTTTCGACATTTTGGAGATAATTTATGACAAGTATAAATAATTTTCGATTTATAATTTTGTTAACTCAAGTTATATTTGCATATTCATTATTTCACAGTTTTAAGTTAACTCTGTTATAAATTTAACTAAAGTTTGAACCTAGATTAAATCGTCTGCTATATCGCCATTTCTATCTATCTCATTTTTTTCTTTTTTGAATGGCAACATCGGCGACATTTCGAAGATTTGTTTCGACATTTGTTTTTCGAAGATTTGTTTCGACATTTTGGAGATAATTTATGACAAGTAAAAATAATTTTCGATTTATAATTTTGTTAACACTAATTATATTTGCAAATTCTTAATTTCACAATTTCAAATTACCCCTGTTTAAAATTAAACTAGAGTTTGAATCTAGATTAAATCGTTTGCTATATCGCCATTTCTATCTATCTCATTTTTTTCTTTTTTGAATGGCAACATCGGCGACATTTCGAAGATTTGTTTCGACATTTATTTTTCGAAGATTTGTTTCGACATTTTGGAGATAATTTATGACAAATATAAATAATTTTCGATTTATAATTTTGTTAACTCAAATTATATTTGCATATTCGTTATTTCACAATTTTAAGTTAACTCCGTTATAAATTTAACTAAATTTTGAACCTAGATTAAATCGTCTGCTATATCGCCATTTCTATCTATCGCATTTTTTTTCTTTTTTGAATGGCAACATCGGCGACATTTCGAGGAGTGGCCGTATTACATCCAAATACGAAACACACTTTGTGAAAAGGAATTTTTTTTTTTTTTTTTTTTTTTTTTTTTTTTTTTTTTTGATAAATGGGAGGGAAAAAAAGGACTACATCACGAAATATTTAGGTTATTGTGGAGATGCAGTTCATCATCGTGGTAATATATTTGTCACTATTTCTTGCACGCATGGTTTGCTAGAAATCATAGCTGGGTTCTTTAGAAAATAAGCCATAAATTCGAAATCCATTTTTCAAACCGTTTTAAAACGTTGACAGGCTTAACCGACCCGAGGCAGAACTCTTCCAGACCGCTATTTTGTTATTATTGTAAAGGCAATCATATATTCATTTTTTAAAAGTGCCCTAAATTCCCCTATTTGTGTTTTAAAAATTGAATTTGGGAATAACGAAATCAAACCAAGCCATAACGATACGCATGGTTGTTAAAATAATAAAAAAAAGAGAAGAAAAACTAATTTCATGGAATCAAGGTATTGAAGTTCATTGAATTTTTCTAAATCAATTGTTTTTCTTAAAAATCTTTTAGAAAAACGGAGCTTTTTTAAGGGCTTTAGACAAAAATATTAAATTAATAAAAATATATATATAATTCTAATTGCAATAAAGATGCTATTTTTAAATAGTAATAGTATATATGTATATCTTTTTTTTTCTAAAGCATCTGGAAAATACTTAGACAGTTATCCCTATGCCATAAGCAAGGGTTTCACCGATGTTACTCATTTAGCACTACCCAGGGAGCACGTGTAGCTATAAGATAAGCTACGGACGCGAGTAACACTATCCCCATAACGCTCTACGATCCTATTAGACCGGAATCTACGGCTTAAAGTGAATTCCGAACCAATACAAACATCCATGGCACCGCTGGGACTCGAATCCGAAACCTGTGGCACCCAGCGTCAGAGCGTTAGTCACTCGGCCGTCAGACCCTTATAGTAACATTATATAAATATATATTAAATGAAATATATCCTGTGTAAATTAATTTAATAATTAATAAGAAAAACCTGAAATAAAGTTATAATAAAATTAATATAAAGATATTTAAAAGTGGTTATTGATTTAAAGACGAGAAATTTTCTGTGGAGAATATTTAGGGCAAAATGTGTTGTAATATTAAATAAATAAAAACGGAGTCCTGTGTGGGACAGGGTAAGAATAACCCCACTGTATCCCATGCATGTCATAAAAGGTGACTAAAATAGGTGCCTAGTGCCCGGAGGTGTAATCGGGAGGGGTAAATTCAGACTTGTTTCTTTGGGTGCCCCATGTCCTTGCTCTGCAAGGTCAAGAACAAAAAGGAGCTGCATTTTTTACCCTTTATCATGATTCGTCGTTTTAAGACGGGTTCTTTGACGTGGTCTAGATATTGCTGTCGACCACGTGTGGTAAGAAACAACAACATAAAAACAGAAATCTAAGTTGGATAAGAAACAACAATATAAAAACTGATATCCAAGTTGGATAAGAGACAACAACATAAAAACTGAAATCCAAGTGGGATAAGAGACAACAACATAAAAACAGAAATCTAAGTTGGATAAGAAACAACAATATAAAAACTGATATCCAAGTTGGATAAGAGACAACAACATAAAAACTGAAATCCAAGTGGGATAAGAGACAACAACATAAAAACAGAAATCTAAGTTGGATAAGAAACAATAATATAAAAACTGATATCCAAGTACGATTTTAAATTTATGTCTATTATTCTACCATTAATTAGACTGAAATGAGCATACCAATGTCATATACTCTTTCATTTCGCTACAAATCATAAATTTTTTGAAAATATTACAACAGTGATGGACTTATCATAAATTGAAACAAACCATCTCGAAGCAAAGGAACAACGTAAAAGCAATTTTTTTCCTTACTTTATGAAACAAATCTTAGTCATTATATTGAGAAAGCATGACCCGGGTTCAATAGCCGCAATGTTCAATAAACACACACATTTCATGATGTAGCAATTAGTCATGTTGCTATGAAAACATCAACCAGATTCAGAGAACACCAGCCGCAGATATCATCAGTCATATACATCTAACGTTAAACAACCACGTACAATGCAGGAAGTTGCAGTTAGTCATGATATTGCAACATCAACTAAGTTCAAACAGCCGCAGGAATATTAGATTCATCAATAAAAAAATAGCAATATAGTTGAAATTTTCTGTTAACTGAGTTCTCATCTGCAACATTCTCTTGATATTCGCCTACCAATTTATTTAATCTGTAAATCTTAATTCCAACGTGTATTTTAACAACGCCATTTTATGATTTTCATCGAAATATATTATATCAGGATTTCTATAAAGATTCATGCATGCAGTTTGAATTATTTTGGTGGTTTTAATCTTTGAAACTGATTTTCGTCCACATTTTATACATTATTACCATTATCACCATTTTATACATTATTACCATTTTATGCATTATTACTATTTTATACATTATTACCATTTTATGCATTATTACTATTTTATACATTATTACCATTATCACCATTTTATAAATTATTACCATTTTAAACATTACTATTTTATACATTATTACTATTTTATACATTATTACCATTATCACCATTTTATACATTATTACCATTTTATACATTACTGTTTTATACATTATTACCATTATCACCATTTTATACATTATTACCATTTTATGTATTATTACTATTTTATACATTATTACCATTATCACCATTTTATAAATTATTACCATTTTATACATTACTATTTTATACATTATTACCATTATCACCATTTTATAAATTATTACCATTTTAAACATTACTATTTTATACATTATTATCATTTTATACATTATTACCATTATCACCATTTTATACATTATTACCATTTTATACATTACTGTTTTATACATTATTACCATTTTATACATTACTATTTTATACATTATTACCATTTTATAAATTATTACCATTTTATACATTACTATTTTATACATTATTACCATTATCACCATTTTATAAATTATTACCATTTTAAACATTACTATTTTATACATTATTACCATTTTATACATTATTACCATTATCACCATTTTATACATTATTACCATTTTAAACATTATTTTATACATTATTACCATTTTATACATTATTACCATTATCACCATTTTATACATTATTACCATTTTATACATTACTGTTTTATACATTATTACCATTATCACCATTTTATACATTATTACCATTTTATACATTACTATTTTATACATTATTTCACCATTTTATAAATTATTACCATTTTATACATTACTATTTTATACATTATTACCATTATCACCATTTTATAAATTATTACCATTTTATACATTACTATTTTATACATTATTACCATTATCACCAATTTTATAAATTATTACCATTTTATACATTACTATTTTATACATTATTACCATTATCACCATTTTATACATTATTACCATTTTATACATTACTATTTTATACATTATTACCATTATCACCATTTTATACATTATTACCATTTTATACATTACTATTTTATACATTATTACCATTATCACCATTTTATAAATTATTACCATTTTATACATTACTATTTTATACATTATTACCATTATCACCATTTTATAAATTATTACCATTTTTATACATTTTATACATTAATATTTTATACATTATTACCATTATCACCATTTTATACATTATTACCATTTTATACATTATTACCATTTTATACATTATTACCATTATCACCATTTTATTTATTACTATTTTATACATTACTATTTTATACATTATTACCATTATCACCATTTTATAAATTATTACCATTTTTATACATTTACTATTTTATACATTATTACCATTTTATACATTATTACCATTTTATACATTATTACCATTATCACCATTTTATAAATTATTACCATTTTATACATTACTATTTTATACATTATTACCATTTTATACATTAATACCATTATCACCATTTTATACATTATTACCATTTTATACATTATTACCATTATCACCATTTTATACATTATTACCATTTTATGTATTATTACTATTTTATACATTATTACCATTATCACCATTTTATAAATTATTACCATTTTATACATTACTATTTTATACATTATTACCATTATCGCCATTTTATACATTATTACCATTTTATGCATTATTACTATTTTATACATTATTACCATTATCACCATTTTATAAATTATTACCATTTTATACATTACTATTTTTATACATTATTACCATTATCACCATTTTATACATTATTACCATTTTATACATTACTATTTTATACATTATTACCATTTTATACATTACTATTTTATACATTATTACCATTATCACCATTTTATACATTATTACCATTTTATACATTACTATTTTATACATTATTACCATTATCACCATTTTGTAAATTATTACCATTTTATACATTACTATTTTATACATTATTACCATTTTATACATTACTATTTTATACATTATTACCATTATCACCATTTTATACATTATTACCATTTTATACATTACTATTTTATACATTATTACCATTATCACCATTTTATACATTATTACCATTTTATACATTACTATTTTATACATTATTACCATTATCACCATTTTATAAATTATTACCATTTTATACATTACTATTTTATACATTATTACCATTATCACCATTTTATACATTATTACCATTTTATACATTACTATTTTATACATTATTACCATTTTATACATTACTATTTTATACATTATTACCATTATCACCATTTTATACATTATTACCATTTTATACATTACTATTTTATACATTATTACCATTATCACCATTTTGTAAATTATTACCATTTTTACATTACTATTTTATACATTATTACCATTATCACCATTTTATACATTATTACCATTTTATACATTACTATTTTATACATTATTACCATTTTATACATTACTATTTTATACATTATTACCATTATCACCATTTTATACATTATTACCATTTTATACATTACTATTTTATACATTATTACCATTATCACCATTTTGTAAATTATTACCATTTTATACATTACTATTTTATACATTATTACCATTTTATACATTACTATTTTATACATTATTACCATTATCACCATTTTATACATTATTACCATTTTATACATTACTATTTTATACATTATTACCATTATCACCATTTTATACATTATTACCATTTTATACATTACTATTTTATACATTATTACCATTATCACCATTTTATAAATTATTACCATTTTATACATTACTATTTTTATACATTATTACCATTATCACCATTTTATACATTATTACCATTTTATACATTACTATTTTATACATTATTACCATTTTATACATTACTATTTTTTTATACATTATTACCATTATCACCATTTTATACATTATTACCATTTTATACATTACTATTTTATACATTATTACCATTATCACCATTTTGTAAATTATTACCATTTTATACATTACTATTTTATACATTATTACCATTATCACCATTTTATACATTATTACCATTTTATACATTACTATTTTATACATTATTACCATTTTATACATTACTATTTTATACATTATTACCATTATCACCATTTTATACATTATTACCATTTTATACATTACTATTTTATACATTATTACCATTATCACCATTTTGTAAATTATTACCATTTTATACATTACTATTTTATACATTATTACCATTTTATACATTACTATTTTATACATTATTACCATTATCACCATTTTATACATTATTACCATTTTATACATTACTATTTTATACATTATTACCATTATCACCATTTTATACATTATTACCATTTTATACATTACTATTTTATACATTATTACCATTATCACCATTTTATAAATTATTACCATTTTATACATTACTATTTTATACATTATTACCATTATCACCATTTTATACATTATTACCATTTTATACATTACTATTTTATACATTATTACTATTTTATACATTACTATTTTATACATTATTACCATTTTATACATTACTATTTTATACATTATTACCATTTTATACATTACTATTTTATACATTATTACCATTATCACCATTTTATACATTATTACCATTTTATACATTACTATTTTATACATTATTACCATTATCACCATTTTATAAATTATTACCATTTTATACATTACTATTTTATACATTATTACCATTATCACCATTTTATACATTATTACCATTTTATACATTACTATTTTATACATTATTACCATTTTATACATTACTATTTTATACATTATTACCATTATCACCATTTTATAAATTATTACCATTTTATACATTACTATTTTATACATTATTACCATTTTATACATTATTACCATTTTATACATTATTACCATTATCACCATTTTATAAATTATTACCATTTTAAACATTACTATTTTATACATTATTACCATTTTATGCATTATTACTATTTTATACATTATTACCATTATCACCATTTTATAAATTATTACCATTTTATACATTACTATTTTATACATTATTACCATTATCACCATTTTATAAATTATTACCATTTTATACATTACTATTTTATACATTATTACCATTTTATACATTATTACATTATCACCATTTTATACATTATTACCATTATCACCATTTTATACATTATTACCATTTTATACATTATTACCATTATCACCATTTTATACATTATTACCATTTTATACATTACTATTTTATACATTATTACCATTATCACCATTTTATAAATTATTACCATTTTATACATTACTATTTTATACATTATTACCATTTTATACATTATTACCATTTTATACATTATTACCATTATCACCATTTTATAAATTATTACCATTTTAAACATTACTATTTTATACATTATTACCATTTTATACATTAATACCACCATTTTATACATTATTACCATTTTATACATTACTGTTTTATACATTATTACCATTATCACCATTTTATACATTATTACCATTTTATGTATTATTACTATTTTATACATTATTACCATTATCACCATTTTATAAATTATTACCATTTTATACATTACTATTTTATACATTATTACCAACAATCGCCATTTTATACATTATTACCATTTTATGCATTATTACTATTTTATACATTATTACCATTATCACCATTTTATAAATTATTACCATTTTATACATTACTATTTTATACATTATTACCATTATCACCATTTTATACATTATTACCATTTTATACATTACTATTTTATACATTATTACCATTTTATACATTACTATTTTATACATTATTACCATTATCACCATTTTTATACATTATTACCATTTTATACATTACTATTTTA
Source organism: Caerostris darwini (assembly GCA_021605075.1). Taxonomy (NCBI): domain Eukaryota; kingdom Metazoa; phylum Arthropoda; class Arachnida; order Araneae; family Araneidae; genus Caerostris; species Caerostris darwini. Next base: position 127,441 of record BPLQ01004553.1, read on the forward strand.
TACATTATTACCATTATCACCATTTTGTAAATTATTACCATTTTATACATTACTATTTTATACATTATTACCATTTTATACATTACTATTTTATACATTATTACCATTATCACCATTTTATACATTATTACCATTTTATACATTACTATTTTATACATTATTACCATTATCACCATTTTATACATTATTACCATTTTATACATTACTATTTTATACATTATTACCATTATCACCATTTTATAAATTATTACCATTTTATACATTACATATTTTATACATTATTACCATTATCACCCATTTTATACATTATTACCATTTTATACATTACTATTTTATACATTATTACCATTTTATACATTACTATTTTATACATTATTACCATTTTTATCACCATTTTATACATTATTACCATTTTATACATTACTATTTTATACATTATTACCATTATCACCATTTTATAAATTATTACCATTTTATACATTACTATTTTATACATTATTACCATTATCACCATTTTATACATTATTACCATTTTATACATTACTATTTTATACATTATTACCATTTTATACATTACTATTTTATACATTATTACCATTATCACCATTTTATACATTATTACCATTTTATACATTACTATTTTATACATTATTACCATTATCACCATTTTGTAAATTATTACCATTTTATACATTACTATTTTATACATTATTACCATTTTATACATTACTATTTTATACATTATTACCATTATCACCATTTTATACATTATTACCATTTTATACATTACTATTTTATACATTATTACCATTATCACCATTTTATACATTATTACCATTTTTACATTTATTTTATGCATTATTACCATTATCACCATTTTATAAATTATTACCATTTTATACATTACTATTTTTTTTTTATACATTATTACCATTATCACCATTTTATACATTATTACCATTTTATACATTAATTTTATACATTATTACCATTTTATACATTACTATTTTATACATTATTACCATTATCACCATTTTATACATTATTACCATTTTATACATTACTATTTTATACATTATTACCATTATCACCATTTTGTAAATTATTACCATTTTATACATTATTACCATTTTATACATTATTACCATTATCACCATTTTATACATTATTACCATTTTATACATTACTATTTTATACATTATTACCATTTTATACATTACTATTTTATACATTATTACCATTATCACCATTTTATACATTATTACCATTTTATACATTACTATTTTATACATTATTACCATTATCACCATTTTGTAAATTATTACCATTTTATACATTACTATTTTATACATTATTACCATTTTATACATTACTATTTTATACATTATTACCATTATCACCATTTTATACATTATTACCATTTTATACATTACTATTTTATACATTATTACCATTTTATACATTATTACCATTTTATACATTACTATTTTATACATTATTACCATTATCACCATTTTATAAATTATTACCATTTTATACATTACTATTTTATACATTATTACCATTATCACCATTTTATACATTATTACCATTTTATACATTACTATTTTATACATTTTATACATTACTATTTTATACATTATTACCATTTTATACATTACTATTTTATACATTATTACCATTTTATACATTACTATTTTATACATTATTACCATTATCACCATTTTATACATTATTACCATTTTATACATTACTATTTTATACATTATTACCATTATCACCATTTTATACATTATTACCATTTTATACATTACTATTTTATACATTATTACCATTTTATACATTACTATTTTATACATTATTACCATTTTATCACTATTTTATACATTATTACCATTTTATACATTACTATTTTATACATTATTACCATTATCACCATTTTATAATTATTACCATTTTATACATTACTATTTTATACATTATTACCATTTTATACCATTTTATACATTATTACCATTTTTATCACCATTTTATACATTATTACCATTTTATACATTACTATTTTATACATTATTATTACCATTTTATACATTATTACCATTTTATACATTATTACCATTTTATACATTATTACCATTATCACCATTTTATAAATTATTACCATTTTATACATTACTATTTTATACATTATTACCATTATCACCATTTTATACATTATTACCATTTTATACATTTATTTTATACATTATTACCATTTTATACATTATTATTTTATACATTATTACCATTATCACCATTTTATACATTATTACCATTTTATACATTACTATTTTTTATACATTATTATTATCACCATTTTATACATTATTACCATTTTATACATTACTATTTTATACATTATTACCATTATCACCATTTTATACATTATTACCATTTTATACATTACTATTTTATACATTATTACCATTTTATACATTACTATTTTATACATTATTACCATTATCACCATTTTATACATTATTATTTTATACATTACTATTTTATTTATACATTACTATTTTATACATTATTACCATTTTATACATTATATTTTATACATTATTACCATTTTATACATTACTATTTTATACATTATTACCATTATCACCATTTTATACATTATTACCATTTTATACATTACTATTTTATACATTATTACCATTATCACCATTTTATACATTATTACCATTTTATACATTACTATTTTATACATTATTACCATTATCACCATTTTATAAATTATTACCATTTTATACATTACTATTTTATACATTATTACCATTATCACCATTTTATACATTATTACCATTTTATACATTACTATTTTATACATTATTACCATTTTATACATTACTATTTTATACATTATTACCATTATCACCATTTTATACATTATTACCATTTTATACATTACTATTTTATACATTATTACCATTATCACCATTTTGTAAATTATTACCATTTTATACATTACTATTTTATACATTATTACCATTATCACCATTTTATACATTATTACCATTTTATACATTACTATTTTATACATTATTACCATTTTATACATTACTATTTTATACATTATTACCATTATCACCATTTTATACATTATTATTTTATACATTACTATTTTATACATTATTACCATTATCACCATTTTGTAAATTATTACCATTTTATACATTACTATTTTATACATTATTACCATTTTATACATTACTATTTTATACATTATTACCATTATCACCATTTTATAAATTATTACCATTTTATACATTACTATTTTATACATTATTACCATTATCACCATTTTATACATTATTACCATTTTATACATTATTACTATTTTATACATTATTACCATTATCACCATTTTGTAAATTATTACCATTTTATACATTACTATTTTATACATTATTACCATTATCACCATTTTATACATTATTACCATTTTATACATTACTATTTTATACATTATTACCATTTTATACATTACTATTTTATACATTATTACCATTATCACCATTTTATACATTATTACCATTTTATACATTACTATTTTATACATTATTACCATTATCACCATTTTGTAAATTATTACCATTTTTTATTACCATAAATTATTACATTTTGGAGACATTACAGACCATACCTCTTACCATGCTTTATGCGGGGCGCATACCATAACAAGCATCATGTTTGCACATGATAAAAAAAAAAAAAAATTGTATTTTTCCTCAACTATACCGAGAAAATAAAATTTTGTTACATCTTAATTTAAATCCAAAAGGAAAATTAATTTTTATTATAAATTAGGAAATAATGATGAATATTTAACAATTTCTTGATTTATTGGAAGTTAGATTGAAATGAAATGTTTCATCAGAAGTGTATTTGATAACTTGCATGCTGATAATAGATAAATTATTACTTATTTAATTAAATTTTATTATGAAAAATTATCTAAATCCAGTATTTCCATCCATGGCTGAATTTTAAAAAAAACCATATTCGTACTAAACATACTATCCCTACAAGAACCTAACGCCATCCTAACCATTTGCCATCATCCGGATAGCAAAATCATTAAGAAAAAATGGGTTTTTAATTATCTTATAGGTTAACAGATAAATTTTAATCAGCAAAATAATCTGTGATTTATTTCAATTTTAAATTAAATTTTTTTTGCCTCTTTTCGAACTTTGAGTATTAAGGAAACTTACTTGAAAGAAATTGAAACACTTCAAAAAACTCTTTATTTTATAAATTCCTAAAATCCTTGTAGATTTAAAATTTCTAATGTCCCAAAAGTGGTTTCTACATTACATTGCTTTAAAGCTACATTTATTGCTACTTTATATCGTGGTTTCTACATTATATTGCTACATTAAGTTGCATTCTTTAAATGTACCATTAAACTACATGCTTTAAATCTACCATTGAGTTGCATGCTTTAAATGTACCGTTAAATTGCATAGTTTAAATCTACCATTAAATTGCATGTTTTAAATGCAATATTAATTTGCATGCTTTAAATGTACCATTAAGTTTGCATGCTTTAAATGTATCATTAAGTTGCATGCTTTAAATGTACCATTAAGTTGCATGCTTTAAATGTACCATTAAGTTGCATGCTTTAAATGTATCATTAAATTGCATGCTTTAAATGTATCATTAAGTCGCATGCTTTAAATGTACCATTAAGTCGCATGCTTTAAATGTACCATTAAGTTGCATGCTTTATGCGTAAAATGTACCATTAAATTGCATGCTTTAAATGTACCATTAAGTTGCAGGAGTAAAATGTAAAGCTGTATGCTTAAAAATGTACCATTAAGTTACATGCTTTAAATGTACCATTAAATTGCATGTGTTAAATGTATCATTAAGTTGTATTATTTAAATATACCATTAAGTTGCCTGCTTTAAATATACCATTAAGACGCTTTAAATGTACCATTAAGTTGCATGCTTTAAATGTATCATTAAGTTGCATGCTCCAAATGTACCATTAAATTACATAATGCAACATTTTGTTTTAAATGGTAGTACGGTTTTTCTTTTCTCTTTTGGGAGATTTTTAGTTGGGTTACATTTCTTGCATATGCGCGATAAGACGATTAATTACTTTATATTACATTTCCCGCCTTATTCACTTATAATTATAACATATCGCTGAATATCGCTTATAACATATTGCTGAAGTGACTTAAAATAAAATAATTATAGATCTATATTTCATTTCGACTTTCAAACGCATCGAAGAGTCTAAAATCAAATTCCATGATCCCTTTTCCTCAGGGCAGAAAGGAGGACCACACCTTGCTGAGAACAAAATCAAATCCGAAAACGTTCGAAGCAAAAGAATTTTTCCCGAACTCGTCATCGAAAAGAGCCTCGGGCAAACGATAATGTGCAAATAACGTTCCATTTCTAGTTCTCGCTCCCTCAATAACGGGGTTAGCGACCGGTTGCAGATATCGATCCGGGGATGCTTCGCAGCAGACGAGAATGTGCGGAGGGGAGGAATCAATCGTCTGCAGAAAAATTCTTCGCTGTCTACTGGAACAGATAGAAATGGCTAAAAGAGGAATTTGCGCTTAAGAAAAGCTTGTTAAATGGAACAACTATTCTATTTGATCAAATGCTGTTGGATTAATAAATAGATATAAAACTATTAGATCTTAATTATTATTTTAAATTTTGATTTAATAATCCTGATTATTTCCTCTTTGAACTCTTTACAGAGCATGTGCTCTATTAAATTTTCTTCTTTAATTTTTTAATATTTTGAATTTATATAATTATGTAACTTTTTAAATTTAAATTATGATATGGAGGTACAGGGTATTGCCCTCGGTACTACAACTAAACATCAGCCGTTACGTTACGTTTACAATTAGATCTATTTATGGATTATTTTGGCAGCCATAAATGCAATTTATTTTATATTGAAAGCCACGTAAGATAGATTTCTGAAAGAAAAAAGTTATGATCATCTTTATTTGTAAAAATCGGATCAAATTTGAATATCTTTTAAATTCTCAGTTTTAACTGAAGGCAAAATAAATATGAAGATTTTGTATAATTTAAAAATAAACTTTTAAACAGGCACATATCTTAATACAGTTTCTCTTCAATTATGCCTAATATTATTGACACTTTAAAAATTTTAAATCAAAATGTTCTTTATATTTATTTATTTGTTTTTAGATGAGTTTCTCCAATTTGTAACTAATAAACAATTTGTAATATTTATTTATTATTTTGTAAAAATAATGAATCAAGTCGAATTAATTAATATTCGTAACATAGCTAAAATGTATTCAGAATTTCGGACTATTTTGGCGCTCTCATTTGATTTTGCAAAACTTCTATTGACCCCGATTTTATTCAAAAATTTTTTTCTAATATACTCTCAGGGTGTAAATCTACAGAAATTAAAATTGCGAATGATGAATCATACATATTTTTATAAATTCACTCATTGGCATCTTTATGCATTGCATACTTCTGCTAATTTTCGTAAGCAAAATTAATAGTAAAATAAATGTTATTTTAATAATAATCATATACATTTAAATATACGTGTGGATATTTATACATGAAAAATATATATATTTACATGTAATAATTATACATGTGAACATATATGTAAAAAAAAAAAAAATGTCAGATGACACAAATCTAGCATATTGCGTCAAAATTTGAATTATATAACTCGAAAATATATATATATATAACCATCTCTTTAGTTCGCAAAAATCCTAACAAATTCTTTCCTACAAAATTCTAGAAACACAAGAAGAAAGATAAAACACAATCTGCATTCTACTTGGTCTTTATATTTAAGAAATTACATTTAGGCAGTTTTTGTTTTAACTTTGTCTTTGTGTTAACCAACAAATCAGGACAAAGAATCACAATAAATATAAAAATCTTTCTAAAATTATTTTTAAAAAGCAATTTCGTTAAAAATTTAATATTTCAATACATTTACAAATTAACATATTTTTACATATTAACATTTTTATTAAAAGACCCTATAATTGTTCGAATTATAGGGTCTTTTAATAAAAATGTTAATACGCATTTAATTTATGCAAAAGATTATTTACCAAACACCAGCTTCATAACATTCTAAATAAATATACAAAATGATAAAAATCTTTAAAATTTATATATATATAAAAAACCACACTTTTTAAACTATTTATTTTAAGAATGGACTACTTTGCTATCATGCTATAATTTATTGGGGGTTCCAAGAATAATTTAAATAGTTTTGTAAACAGGCTTGTTCCTACGCACTGGCAACAGCGCCCCTTGTGACTTTCAGGAGAAATGGTCAATTGGTCACTCGGAGAGAAAGTATATTTTCAGCATCCTGCGCGTAGCTGAGTATCGATTGTTTGTGGCTTAGAAGTGGAAGCTTTCCACGAATCTATAATTATTCGTTAAATGTGTTAAATATTGTATATCTCTAATTATATGTGTGGGGTGTTGTGTGTATGTGTCAATAAAGCTGTGAATTTCTCAACTTGTGCCTCAAGTATTTCAACCCAACCACACCCAGTTACAACCTGGTTTCCCAACCAGCACACTACAGTTTAATATATTGAAGAACTAAAATGGATTTGCATAGAATAAATTTTTTTTTAAACAGTCGGGTTTTTTTTTTTCCCCAGTTGGAAGAATTATTGAAAATTATTATCTTAAATATTGCTATTAACTTACATTTAGAATTTTTTACCATTGCAAGAGATGAAATAAAAAAAATGAGATCGATTTTACCCCTTTTTTTTTTTTTCTTCTCCTAAACGATTACCTTTTTATGATTACTATATTTTTCTATATAAGATTACCTGCATATTTCTTTTTAATGTTACGTGTTTCTAACTTAAAATCAGAATTAAAAAAAGCCTATTAAGAAAAGTTTCATGCTGCTGTAGATTCATTATGATATGAAAAAATTCATGTCGATACATTTGCCAAAACTAATGCTGATAATTATAAATAATAGCATCACTTAATTGATGTTACTACATACACGAAATTGTGAACGAGCAATAATATAAATATAATTTATTTTTCAAGTAATGAGAAAATCAAATGCTTTTTTAAATTTTTTTTTTTTTTTTTTTTTTTTTTTTGTTATCTCACGTTTGCAGAATCACAAACATCTCTAAGATAACTGATTTCGAGGAAGATTTTATGGTTATTGGGAATGTTAAGTTGTGAAATATTTTTTTTAAGAATCACCAAGATAAATGCTAAGCTTTAAATAAGTTTATTATCGACTTATTTTCAGGCAGTTGAGTGCCCCTTAACATTTTACAATCCCATAATTCTCTACGGCGCCAGTCACCCCTTTCTTTTGAATATCCTCTTCGTTTTCACTGCAGACTAGCATTTCTTTATCACTTAAAGTATTGCCAAAAACTCTTTCAGATGGCCTTGTTCGCTACTAAATGTAATTTTGAATCTGTTTGTATGTCTTAATTTTTTTTTTACTGCAAAAGCATCATTACATCATTGGCTCCCATGCATCACAGATGCATGACATCGGAGCGTAAAGGTGGAATACAAAGTAGCAAAAACAGAACAAAACAGTAAAAATAACTACATCAAAACTGTGGCTACATAAAGAGAAAGAAAATGAGCCGCTGGATGCCAATTGCATCAACTCCCTAGCCCGCCAATATCTGCTGTATAAGTTTTCTTCATTCAATGAAGAGTTCTTCTAATGCAGCTGGCAGATAGACCATGATCTTTCGCCATAAGGACTGCACTGATGTTACTCACTTTGCATTACCCAGGGGGCGCGTGTAACTTGATGGTAAGCCACGGACGCGGAGTAACAATGCCCCCGCAGCGCTCTACGATCCTATTAGGACCGGGACCTACAGCTTAAAGTGGATTCCGAACCACTACAAACACCCATGGCAAAGCCGGGATTTGAACCCGATACCTGTGGTACCGAACGCCAGAGCACTAGCCATTCGGCCATCAGGCCCCTCATTCAAGGAAGATCAACGCAGCAAATGATCTTTGTCCATCTCAGAGTTCTGGTTGTACAAAGGATTGTTATATATACAAATTCTGTGTAGCTGTTTCGCAAGACAATCATGTCCAGTCTCCAGGGGGGAGGCAACCACTGCAATGGGTCTAGGGTAGTCTGGCATTTGACAAATCGATACCCTCCACTTCTTTTTCTTAGTTTCTTCTAACAATTTGATGTCCTAATTTTTTCCCATGGCATTTTTAATAATTCTTTTGATTGGTGAATATGGTACTTCACCATTATTTAAATGTGAAGTTTTAGTTCCCCATTTAGCTAATTTATCAGCCCATTCATTTCCAGCTGTTCCTACATAATTCCTACACGTCTCAACTACGTAGGCCAATACTTCACATTTAATAAGAATACAAAATTTTTAAGAAAAACAAAAATACCTTATGAAAAATGTTTAGATTCGAATTTACCTCCAAAACGACGTTGAGAAAATATATTTTGCATCTGACTCGCCTTTATGTTTGCCAATTTTAAAATGCATTATTCTTTTTATCGTCAGCACTAAGCCTGTTACAGCCCAAAGCAGTCTCCATGAGCTTCCTCCATCTAACTCTGTCCGAGGCAATACATCGCCATCTAATGACTCTCAAACCCTTTGGGCCTGATGGCCAACTGGCTAACGCTCTGAACTTTGGTACCACGGCTTTGGGTTCGAATCCTGCAGTGACATGGATGTTTGTGAGTAGTTCGGATGAAAAAAAATCCTACATTAAACTGTACCTACAACTGCTTACCCTGCGACCTACATTAAACTGTAGGTCACGGAATAATTAGCCCAATGTGTGTAAAAAATGACCGTAGAGCGACAAACCAAACCAAACCCAGACACTTTAGATCTCTTTCTACTGAATCAAGCCATCTGATGGGAGGTCTTCCTCTTCTTCGGGTGTCTTCAATTGTTGAAAAAGTAACATTTTTCTAATTTTCTGTACAGCCAGTGTAACTAAATTACATTTGGAGAAAACATCAATAGCATTACTCAAAGCACCATCCTTAAGCAAAGTTCCATGTGCCAAATCTCAAGTCCTTAAGGCTCGTGCTCACCAAGGCGACAAGATGCAAGCGACCAAAATTTGACCTCACCGCGGTCGCCTGAAACCGGTTTGCAGTTCGCCGCGTGGAGTAGCCCAACTTTCAACTTCAAGCGGTTTTTCACTATGCGTAATGCTATTTCTGACGTTTCGCTGTGAAGGGGTCGAAAAAATTTGGTCGCTTGCCTCTTGCATCTTCACGTCTCTCGCCTCGGTGGGAACGAGCCTTTATTCGTTCTGTGTCTTTTGGGAGTAGTCAATCCGGAATTTGCTCTTGGAGATTTCTAAATCTGGCTTTTTTTTTACAAGGTAAGGTCCCCAAATTGGAGGATCAGGGTACCGCTCTTCGTCTTGTTACTCCCCACAGACTTGCCCGGCTTGGGTGACCCTGCCAGTAGCTAACCTGCCTACAGCTACCGCTGTATAGTTCTGTGGATCATAGTTACTTTCAAAATCCCTCACCACGACAAGGTGGCGGCACCGTCGAAAGTGGGTTAAAATACATTCATTGTTACAAAAATTAGTGTACCAAGAAGGAATTCTCTGAACCAATTGAAATTTTACATTTCTGTTCGTAATAATTATACATTCCTTTCTTATATCAACGTTACATTTCTGTAACATTAATACAAGCAAATAATTACAAAATGAAAGAAAGATATCATTTATTGCAAGAAAATTTACAAAGAATGCAGTATACTGTAATACCTCACTGGATTACCAATTAAGATTGATTTCAATAAGCAGTGCAATATGATCGGGCATAGAGGTATACAGGTTTCTTAATCTGCCCTGTGACATCAAATGCCATGCTTGCTGTGATCATGTCTTTAGATTTACTAAACGTCTATGCTTTCAAACTTGTCGACAGATTGTCCCATATATTTTCAATCGATAACACTTATCAGGAATCAGGAAAGCAAAGGAAGTATGCTAATAATATTCAGCATATATTCTTACCTACTATCTTGTAGGAAAATACTTTTATGTAACCCTGCTTTATGTAACCCTGCGTCTGCAACACATGCGGCTGTAGGATCTCAAGAACTTGAATAACAACACAATATAATCGGGCATTGGGGTATACAGGTTTTTTAATCTGCGCTGTGGCATCAAATGCCATACTTGCTGTGATCATATCTCTAGTTGTACTAAACGTCTATGCTTCCAAATTTGTCGACTCAGATTATTCCATAAATTTTCAATCGATAAGACTTATCAGGAATTAAGAAGATAAAGGAAGAGTGTTAAAAATTGAGCAGACAGTCCTCTCACATTCATACTGCATGTGGCGAAACATTATCTTGGAAAGCACATGCAAGGAATCCTCCTGCTGTAAGACGCAGCAGATACAATTAAAGAATGTCACGAACATGATACGCCGATCCAAGCAGTAAGCAACATTGAACCATTTACCACATGCCCTCTAAACATGTACACGGCTTTCATCACCTTCTTCAGCGACACGGAGCCAAGTCAGTCTTCTACCTAAGAGTCCTCCATCACAACAGAAGCTGCCCCTTTCCATCCATCTATGAGTAGATTACTCATGGGATATCCGTCCCGCACTACAGGGCATTGAGGATTAGACACAACAACAACAAAATTATATTTTTATTTTCAGTGAACTACAAAGAAAAGCAGTTTATGTGTGTGTGTGGTTTTACAGCAAAGCATCAATAAATATTTTTTAAAATAATTTAATTAGAAGTTCTTTTATCAATTAAGATAAAATATTTAAATTGGATATTAAAAACTTTTTGAGCGAATGTCTGTCAAAATGCTATCCTAAACATAAATGTCACAGTAAAAAGGCAATTATTACTTTCCTTTATTTACCAATAAAAAATTTTATATAACAAAATCTCTGGAATTCATAAAAATACAAAAACGACATAACAAATGTGTGAGAAAAAAAAATAACAGTATCATAAAGAGGCTTCGGATCCAAGTGGATTATTAAAGCCTTATTTACCTACATTCCTAATTAAATCTCCAAATTTGTCTGTATTGAAGGAGTCAGAAGAAAAATATTCCAACCTCGAGAGAACTATTACGGAAGCCAAATTAGGGCTTCTTGCGGTCTTTTTTACTGTAATGCAACGCTACGAAATAGAATACTTGTAGTTCTTTTTTTTTTTATTCATTTAATGAAAGAGAAAAATTAAAATCTTTAAAATCCTCCTATTCAGTTTCAATGTCATTATGAAAAAAAAATCTATATATAAGTGTTTATGATGTTTGGATTACTAAATCTTAAAAATAATTTGTAACAGCGTTTAAATTTAAATTACCAAAGATGGTAATCCAACTATTTCCGTAACTGTGTTGTTGTTTCTTATCCCACTTGGCTGGCCAAGCCCACGAGCCCATATGGACTCATGATTGAAGGGGAAGGAAGCAGCTTCTGTTGTGATGGAGCACCCGTAGGTAGAAGCCTGACTTTTGCTCCGTGACGCTCTTACAGTCATAGCAGACCGGGACCTACGGCTTAAAGTGGATTCCGAACCACTACAAACATCTATGGCACCGCCGGGATTCGCACCCGAAACCTGTGGCACCGAGCGCCAGAGCGCTAGACACTCGGCCATTCAGGTCCCAAATTTGCCAACGGCACGCAGTGTTCCCAGGTGGTCACCCACCCAAGTACTGATCGCGCCCAATGATGCTTGACTTCGGTGATCTAACGAGAACCGGTATATTCAGCATGGTACGGCCGTTGGCTCCGTAACTGTATCATACATTAAATTTAATTTTTGAAGCGTGTGCATAATTTAAATTTTCTGTTCTACTTCATAATACTTTAAGTCATTTCTTCTTAGAAAATAGACTTAATCATTTCTTCCATGAAAAATTCTGCAAACAAATAACTCATGTCAGTTACATAACTTTTATTCGCACATAAATAAACAAGCATGCAACATCTGAAAGTAAGAGAAAAAATACACAATAGCAATGTACATATTTGTGTTTAAACAGCTATTGTCTATTTTTCTTTTACTTTTTCATATTATGTATATATATTTTATGATTTTTAGTTGTTTCGTTTCAGCTTCTATGCACTTTGGATCTTCCATCAATGTATCTTTTCAGTATTCTTATAACTTTCTATTATTTTTCTTTTTATTGTTATTATTTATTTATTTTATTCTTTGATGGGACAAACGCATATAAAACTCCGAAAAGTACTTATTATTGTTATCAATAATATGATTTAACAGTTATGTTGTTGTTGGGGTATCACATTCTTTCCTAATTCTTCAAAGGCGCGACAACCCCATGGTGGGCCAAGACCTTCTGCCTACTGGCAAATATCACTTTCAATTCTTCTTCTTCTTCATTGGCGCAACAGCCCTATGGAGGGTCAAAGCCGTCTACCTACTGGCAGATATTACTTTCTATTCTTCTTCATTGGCGCAACAGCCCCATGGTGGGCCAAGACCTTCTGCCTACTGGCAAATATCACTTTCAATTCTTCTTCTTCTTCATTGGCGCAACAGCCCTATGGAGGGTCAAAGCCGTCTACCTACTGGCAGATATTACTTTCTATTCTTCTTCATTGGCGCAACAGCCCCATGGGGGGCCAAGATCTTCTGCCTACTGGCAAATATCACTTTCAATTCTTCTTCTTCTTCATTGGCGCAACAGCCCTATGGAGGGTCAAAGCCGTCTACCTACTGGCAGATATTACTTTCTATTCTTCTTCATTGGCGCAACAGCCCCATGGGGGCCAAGATCTTCTGCCTACTGGCAAATATCACTTTCAATTCTTCTTCTTCTTCATTGGCGCAACAGCCCTATGGAGGGTCAAAGCCGTCTACCTACTGGCAGATATTACTTTCTATTCTTCTTCATTGGCGCAACAGCCCCATGGTGGGCCAAGACCTTCTGCCTACTGGCAAATATCACTTTCAATTCTTCTTCTTCTTCATTGGCGCAACAGCCCTATGGAGGGTCAAAGCCGTCTACCTACTGGCAGATATTACTTTCTATTCTTCTTCATTGGCGCAACAGCCCCATGGTGGGCCAAAGCAGTCTGCTTACTGGCAGAGATTTCGAGACAGATGTTATCTTTTTACTGGGTAGGATTGTGAGTCCTTCGTCCAATGCTCTACATTCATATTAGACCGGGACCTACGGTTTAAAGAAAATTCCGAACATCCATGGCACCGCCAGGACTCTAACCCGAAACCTGTGGCATCGAGAGCTAGATCTCATTTTCTATTAGGTTGTAAATTTTAGTTTCACTTTTCCCTTTTATGTACTGGAGGATTGAAAATTCAAAAAGTGATCAAAAATTTAAAACTTTAGTTGTTTTAATTAATTCAATACATATTCTAAGACTTTCTCTAGTTATAAATGATCAAACCTTGAGTCCAAAAAATATTTTTTTTCACTCTCCGGAAAACTTTTACTCAATTTGTCAGTTTTGCTTATATCTATCTTATTTTCGGTCTGAAATGAATGAAAAGCTTATTAAATACTTCTGTGGGAATTAGAATTAAGATTTTCATATGCATATTCAATCAAACGAAAGTACAGCTCCAACTTAAAAAAAAAAAAATAATAATAATAATACGTATGCATTGCTCTACTTCTTAAGGTCAACGACCTCAAGTGAATCTGTCAAATATACGAAGGAAGTGCAGGCTGCCCACATGGAAAAAAAAAATTTTGCAAATAAACAGCACTTAAAAAATTAATTTTTACCAACTCATTGATAGTGGCGATAGATTTTCCAAAATCAGTTTATCATATCGAATATCTCTTGAAAAAAATAATCGATATCATCGATAATGATATTGATTATTTTTTTCACATGATTGAAGTGGATTTTTCAATTCATAGAGTGTACTCTAGTGAATTGGGATTAATTCATATGATAAAAAAAAAAAGCCTGAATAGATTATCATGCTTATTTTATAAAAATGGATACCAAATAAAATATTATTCATTAAATATTATTAATTATTCAAATATTATTCATTAAATAATATTCCCTCCGTAAAGCAATTTCTCCCTTCACCTTCCATCGGTAGGATGTTGATAACATAAATAACTAGAACATGAAAACCACCAATGTAAAAGAAAAATAATCTAATAGTAAATATATGTCGGACTCGTAACACAGTAGAAACGAGCAGAAGGACTCAAATTCAAACCGGCTGGTGGTGTTCGTTGTAATCACTGATTTCCGAAACGATTGGAATCGTTGTAGGTTACAACAAAGAGTGTAAAGCGCCTCGCATACTGAGTCAGGTAATCTGCTGGATATTTTCACGTTTTTCTCTCATATGACACGCAAATGTCGTATAGGTCCTCCAGAAAAGCAATATCCTCCTTTCATTGGTGGGTAGTTCGTGGCATACATAAAAGAAACCCGAAGCCCGCTGATGTTCATCACAAAAAATATCGATGGATAATCAGAATAGCTCCATTCTTGGCTCATTAATAGACGTGCGCTTGTTAGCGAGCAAAAGACTATGGTTCGATTCTCACTAGTGGGTTTTACTATCTAAATAGACTGGGTGAATATTGTAACAGATAATCTCGCATAAACAGTTGGTCTCTATCAATATGATACACACAATACTCTGAAAAATCTCATAGAAAGCGTTACAAGCATTAGAAACGAGAAGGCTCGATGGCGATTGCTACAATGTTTGTAAACATCTCAGACTACTTGGTGATATTTTTTCCGAGTTTTCTTCCATAACGAGATAGTTATCCCTAAAAGTCCTCCCTGAAGGCATCGGGCTCTCCTCATACTCGTTAATATTGACCTTCCTTCGTCACCTTAGCTGTTCATGGTATACACGAGGCCTAATGTTGTTGTTCCTTATCCCACTTGGTAGACAGCAATATCTAAATAAAGTCCAAGAACCTATGAGGTCTCATGGAAGGAGGGAAAGGCGGATAAACTTCTGTTGTGATGGAGCACCAGTAGGTAGAAGTCTGACTTAGCTCCGTGACGCTGATTTTCTACGGGATAGAGTTGTCAGCCATACGCGCAACGCTCTATAGTTATATTAGACCGAGACCTAAGGTTTAAAGTGGATTTCGAACCACAACAAACATTCATGGCACCGCTGGTAGTCGAACCCGAAATCTTTGGCACCGAACGACAGAACGACCTACCGATATTCACATATAGTAAATATTCCTTTATTATTCGATTTAATACTTTAAAAACACAAAAATAATAATATCTGTCATTCATAGTGGTGAAAGTAGTCCAGAAATTTCAAAGTCAGTTTACAAGGACAAAAAAATGACTCATTTTCAAGGTACTTTAGATATTACATATCGAGCTATGACCAGTTCTGAAAGTTCAACGAATCCTCACAAACATGTCTACATTAGAACCTAGTCCTGACCAAACAGCAGCAAAACACTGGATCACTCAACCTCGGAAAAAGCCAATTTTGGAAGCACTGCCCAACAACCTCTAGTGGTCGACGTACTCAAAGATCAAAAGAGAGAGGAACCTTTCCATATCAGGAAACAAAGTGTGACGTCCCATACTCAGCTTTCCAGACACTTACAAGAGCACCCCCTGTGGTGGTTAGGAGAAATGCATAGTAGACCTCGAGACTCTCACCCGAGAGGAAGTACTTTACAACCTGCGCTCCCTCTGATAAACGGTTAGTTTACTGTCTCTCACCCCGAGAGGAAGTACTTTACAACCTGCGCTCCCTCTGATAAACGGTTAGTTTACTGTTCACCCCGAGAGGAAGTACTTTACAACCTGCGCTCCCTCTTAAACGGTTAGTTTACTGTCTCTCACCCCGAGAGGAAGTACTTTACAACCTGCGCTCCCTCTGATAAACGGTTAGTTTACTGTCTCTCACCCCGAGAGGAAGTACTTTACAACCTGCGCTCCCTCTGATAAACGGTTAGTTTACTGTCTCTCACCCCGAGAGGAAGTACTTTACAACCTGCGCTCCCTCTGATAAACGGTTAGTTTACTGTCTCTCACCCTGAGAGGAAGTACTTTACAACCTGCGCTCCCTCTGATAAACGGTTAGTTTACTGTCTCTCACCCCGAGAGGAAGTACTTTTACACCTGCGCTCCCTCTGATAAACGGTTAGAGAGAGGAAGTATATTGAACGCAACCTTGCGTAGTAGTTGACCTACATACATCACCCAGGGAGGAAGTATATTGAACGCACCCTGCGCTACTTGAGTATCGAGTTTTCATTTTAGAAGTGGAATGCTTCCACGAATCTATAATTATACGCCTTTTAAATGTTTAACATGTTGTACGTTTTTAATTGTTTGAGTGGGGTGTTTGTGAGTGTGTCAATAAAGCTGTGTGTTTTCCAGCCTGTGCCTCAAGTACCACAACCCAACCATACCCAGTTGCCCAACCTGCACACTACAATAGTAAATAGTCATTTATTATTCGGTTTAATGTTTTTAAAAATACAAAAATATTAATAGATAACTCGTAAGATACTCATAGGTTTTGGTGTGGTCTGTCAGTCAGTTTACGTCATTTTGTGCACACTTTGGGCTAATTAGACAGGGACCTACAATGTAACGTAGTTTCTGAACCACTAACAAACATCCATGCCACGGCCAGGACCAGAACCCGAAGCCTGTGGTACCAAAGAACCAGAGTGATGGCCATTTGACCATCAGGCCGTCTGATATTTAATGTAATGAAAGTAGTCAAGTAATTTCAAAGTCAATTCTAACAAGGAAAAAAGAAAATGAAATAAAAAATGACTCATTTTCAAGGTACTTTAGACATTACATATCGAGCTGTGACTAGTTCTGAAAGTTCAACGAATCCCCACAAACATGTCTACATTAGAGCCTAGTCCTGACCAAAGAAAACAGCAAAACACTGGATCACTCAACCTCGGAAAAAGCCAATTTTGGAAGAAGCACTGCCCAACAACCTCTAGTGGTCGACGTACTCAAAGATCAAAAGAGAGAGGAACCTTCCCACATCAGGAAACAACGTGTGACGTGCACTACACTCAAGGTCTCGGCAGAGACCCACTTTCGTTTTCCCAATGTGACGTTGCTGCTGGCCCTTTTTGGTGAAGATAACAGAGACACCCAACCGGAAGGAAAAAATCAGCATGTCACTTCTTAGTTTCTTTTTATTTTATGGCGATTTCAAGAAGAAATTAATTGGATAAAGGTTACAAACTCCTTGACTTGGAGAAAGTTTATTGGGTCAAATGAACCCCGATGATTCACGCCGGGGTTGAGTTTCTGTTCACAGACCTTTATATGTCTATGTTGGAAAGAGAGATCCGTGGATGGTTTAGATGGCGTTGGTGATAGTTTTATTGGGGTTTGGCTTGGGTGAGATAGTGGGGTGGGAAGGCGGATTTTTTGTTGGTTGGAACTGGATCGTTTCCGTCTGCGTCTGTGTCTTATCTAGCGTGCGTAATACTTTACTATAACGGGTAGTTTTTTCTCTCTTCAAGGAATTGGGAGTTATCTGCAAACTTGTTTAGGATTCACCGGTTTTCAGTGTCTTATGTATCATTTATGTATTTGTTGAAAG
This sequence comes from Caerostris darwini, assembly GCA_021605075.1. NCBI lineage: Eukaryota > Metazoa > Arthropoda > Arachnida > Araneae > Araneidae > Caerostris > Caerostris darwini. Next base: position 146,112 of record BPLQ01004553.1, read on the forward strand.
AATGGCACATGCATTATGCAAGAGACGACAAAGAATATACAATGAATTCTCGATAAGTCTCACAGACCACGATAGATAATAAATTGGTTTTTCCCCCCCTTTTGTTGGATCTTTGGAAAAACAATAAGATCAAATATTTTAATGTAATTCTAATGTGATAGTCAAATAAATGACATAAAATGAAATTATTGCAAAGAAGGGCAACATATTTATATTTTTAAAAAAAAAAGTACTACATGTTAAACTCTCCAACAACACAACATTTGAAAATTAAGAATAAAAAGGAATAATTAATTTATTTTTTAAAACATTTTTAGTCATAATCTAATAAATATAATATAATAAAACAAATTATAATGAAATTCAATTAACTATACCTTTTTCAATAAGATTGTGGGATGTGCTGAATGAGATTTTGAAACTTTTTTTTATTGATTATATTTTGCTCAAATATTCATGCTAATGGGCCTGAATGGCTAGCGCTAAGTACGACAGGTTTCGGGTTCGACTCCCGGCGGTGCCATGGATGTTTATAGTGGTTCGGAATCCACTTTAAGCCGTAGGTCCCGGTCTCATGTGACTGTTGAACATTGGGCGTAGAGCTGACAACCCTACCCTGTAAAAAGAAAAAAAAACTCACGTCTCGAAATCTACCAGTAGGTAGACGGCCTCAGCCCACACTAGGCTGTTGCGCCAATGATGATTCATGCTAATACCACATTCCTAAATTTAACTTCCCATTTTACCTCTAATATAATAATCTGTTTGTTAAATATATATGTTAATTATATATATATATATACATATACATGTAAAATATATTTCATATTTATCTGTTCGTTAAATTAAGTAATGGAAATTGAAAATAAAATATTAAATTAATTAATTAATAAAAATAAATAAAAATATCACCACCACAACTAGTCAAAATCACCACGCCTTTCGCATATGTCATGATACGTAATGCAAAGGAAAAGTCACCCAACCAATTTGAAGCTCAGCCCTAATGCTCACCAGCAACGCACGTTGGTATTGGGCCACCAGTCGGGCGCCAACATCGTATATATATATACATTATATATATATATATATATATATAAACTAAAAGAAATGGGTGGGGGTTTTCTGATAATTTTTCCTGCTTTTAATCCTTTAAAAACAGAAAAAAATTGCAATAGATTGGCTTTAATGCAAAATTGGATCGAAGTAAATAAATTTAAATAAAGGAAATAAGTGGGTCCCGCCCATCTCCTTTATTTAAATTTATTTACTTAGAGCTGCTGTAATTCTTTATTTACAATTTGTAATTCTTATTTTAAAGTTTAAATACAATTTTTAATTTATGCTATCATAAATAATTTTGCTCTTTACTATCATAAATAATTTTCTTTGTGATTTAAAAGCTTTCAATAAAAAACTCCACTAACCAAATATAATATTCAAATATTTTCCTTTTTTTCAGTGATATTTGCTGATTGAGATTCATGTATTCTGGAAAAAACATTTTGAAAACATGGAAAAAGAACTACTGAAGAAGATATCGACTACTTCCATTTCCGAAAAAGAATAAGCTCCAGAGGTCGATAAACTGTTTGCACAGATATTTTAGAGAAATAAATTCTTGAATAAGAAACGCACTTTCAGTATAAAAAACGAAAGTAGGGGCAGACAGTGTTTCTAAATTTAAACTCGTTCAATCGATTAGTTTTAAATAGAAAGTTCGATCGAGTTGGTGGTACCAGTTCTTGCAACAGAATGCGCATTTAACAATTATTGTTCATGATTAAAAAAAGAACAGACGAATTACTTTGTATAATTCCATTTGATTTACAGAGATATGTCAAAAATAAAATCGTCAGAATTTGTAAGAATAGAATTTCTAAACAATTAATTAAAACAGACACACATACACACCATCTCACATTTAATAAATCTAGTTCTCTAATAGAAGAAGAAAAATTATAATTAAAAACTGAAAGATTATTTTTGGTACTTCTTCGATAGTGGTGGTGGGCCAAGGCCTTCTGTCAGATTTCGAAACATGAGATATTGCTTTCTTTTTACGGAGTAGGGTTGTTAGTCCTACGCCCAACAATCATATCAGACGCGGACCTACTCACCGGGACTCAAACCCGAAACTTGTGGTACCATTCAGCCATCAGGACTCTTTTTGATACTTCACTGCATACAAAATCACTGAATACGTTTCTGAAAGAAGTGACGGCAATCCATGCAGACATTCAACAAACACAACAACACTGGTGCCATAAAGCAGTTTAATTTCATTAAAAAAATTGGCAGAATCATATATTTATAACACTATTGTTACATTTATCGATTATATATATATATATATATATATATTTTCAGTGTTGAGGTAATTGTAGCTAATGTGCAGGAGGGCTGATCTTATTCACTGTTTTCAGAAAAGGAGATACTTGATGAGATCCATATAACAATGTAAACGAGTTCCATCGACAGTAGGATTGCCTCACATGAGTTTTCTTCCATACAACATGCGAGGGTAGTTACCCCTAAATTGATGTCCTGAGGTGATGTCCTTTCCTACTCATCGCACACAAAATATTGTCACAAATTTATGTTCTTCTTTTCTACCCAATTTCAATAATAATTTGTAGTAATTAATTTAATAATAGTCACCCGCGGGTCAGCATGACAACAGACTTGTGGACAGCGAGAGCAGCTTTGGGCTGCAGAAATAGTAAGACTGATTCTAAACTTGTCCAACAGCGTGAAACCAAAAGCCTTTATGTTATTTGCTGAGAAGTAATTTTACTGAGCTCAAAAACGAGAATTATAAACTCCAGATCCTACCCATAGGGGTGTTTTTTCCCAAGTGTGATGACAAAAATGTAGATAACACTGAATCTGTTACATTTCTGTCATTCTAATGGCTGCGGTCCTAAAGTCAAGCACTAACTATAATTTCCATTTCTTGTACTGAAAGATTTTCAGAATTTTTTATTCTGATCTTATTTAGTAATAATAATAAACTACAAAATTAGTTAAAATATTCATTTATTATTGAAAAAAAAAATTAAAATATGAGATAAAACATTCAATATTAAAACTAATTTATTAGACACATTTGCATGATTTAGACGTATTAAGAAACAAGATAGATAATTCGAAGTCGAAATTTATATAAACAGCCAAAGTTATTCTCCACCCTTTTATTATTATTTTTTTCTCTTACTGTATTTGAAATTTTAAGGAAAATATAAAGTCCTGTGCTAACTCATTCTTATAAGAAGTTAGAATATAACAAGTAAAAAAAAAAAAAAAAGTTTTCTATGCAAAATATATACTAGATTTTTTTATAGCTTATAGAGCTACTATATTCAATAAAAGAGAAAGACTATTCTTGATTAATGCAAAGAATATTTTCAATTCATGACAACAAATACAAGTTTTTCAATCCAAAGTTAAGCTCTTACTTAAGTCTCAGCACTTACTTGGTGGTTTTGAATGTATTTAGAAAAGAAATTAGTAAAATATTCATTTATTATTGAAAAATAAATACCAAAATATGAAATAAAACATTCAATACTAAAACTAATATATATATATATATATATATATATATATATATATATATGTAATCAGTCTATGCCCCTAATATTTTTTAATTTAAAAAAATAAATAAATAATTTTTGAATACTTTTGAATAATAGATGATAATTTCTATGTTGGTTTGCTAATTAAATAAACTTTTTCATATATTAAGAGACGAAGTTTTGAAAATAGAAATGTTTGATTTAGTATAGCTCAAATAGAATTTAATTGGAAATCTATCGTGGTAAAAAAAAAAGTATTTCCATCTTAAATATATCCTACAAAAATAAAAACTTAAATTACACTTATCATCATTGGCGCAACAGTCCCATGATATGACACGGCCGTCTACCGATTTCGAGACAGGAGATGTTTACTTTTTAAGGGGTAGGCTTGTCACCTTTACGCCCAACAGTCATATTATACTAGGACATACAGTTTAAAGTGGATTCCGATCTACTGCAAACATCCATATGGCACCGCCGGGACTCGAACCCGGAAAACCTGTGACACCGAGCGCCACTGCGCAAGTCAATAGGCCATCACGCCCCTAAACAATACTAAAATTTTTAATAATCTTTTCAATAATTTAAATATCTGCTATCTAATCCAGAAACATTTTTTTTTCTAAGAAAATAATTATATTACGATATTTTAATAAAATAATAATTATTTAATTATAATTAAGAATGTAATAATAAAATAATTATAAAAAATAATAAAATAATTAAACAAAAAATAATTAATAAAAATAAAATTATTACTTAATAAAATTAATATTTATTTAATAATTATTAATTTAATTGTTAATTAAATAATTATTTAACGATCATTTTTTTTGTATATAAATAACAATATATAAAAAATTTCATGAATAAATTTAACAAAAATTCATCTTTAAATTTTATGCCTTTTTATTTCAGGATTAGAAGTGAAAACTACATTTCTTTTTTAAAAAATGTGTAAATAATATTATTAATATACATTTTTAATTACATTAAAATCAAGTGTTTTACAAATAGGCCTATTTTTCCATAATAAAAATTCCTCATTTATATATATATATATATATATACGACTTTTGACGGCCTATTTAGGACTATTCCTAAAAACCTCTGAAATTCCACACTGAGTAAGCCTCAGAATTTCATGCAACCCACATCGACAAACAAACAAAAAAATGGCATCATTGCACCAGTCAATCCTCTTCACAACGCTGACGCTTCCCTGGAAAAATCGTGACGCCGCGATGTAATTTATTCTAACCGTAACCCATCGCAAAAACCTTCCCTCCTTCGAAAAAGAAATCATTCGATCACCGCCATTCATAGAATCCAGCCAGAGTCGAACTCGTGACACCATGACGTCATAGATACGTAAAGTGGGTTGCCACACTCTTGATAAAGAATATTTGCAGAGTATCGCGAAATCTCCCGATTCGGTTTTCGTCAAGAGAAGTTTCTTCTTTCTTATTTGTTTTAAGACTTTTGGAAATATTACTTATAGGGTTGGCATGCAGCGTTTGGGGTTTTTAGAAATTTTATTTGGATTTACTGGCTCATGCTTTTGGCGCGCGAGGATTTCGCAATTTTTATGGAGGATTTCCTCTGATAGAAAGAAGATATACGATTTCCTATTTATCGACGGAAGTGCCGTGTCAATGTGATTTCCGAAGAAATTTTTTTAAACACAAACGTCGAATTTATTCGTTTGTTTAAAATAATTCAATTTCAGAAGATAAAAATTTTATGATTTTTTTCCTCGCGGTATATATACATTTTATAAGAAATATTTATTATATCATAGAAGAAAAAGTTATTATCATTTAACGAATCATATTTTATTCTTTTGTTTATTCTTAAGTTTTTTTTAATTGTTGCCAATTCATTAAAAAATATTTGATTATTTTAGCAAACGATACATATACGTAACGTAATTTGATGAAGGACATTCGAAAAAAAAATTTTTTTAAGTAAAATTAGAACGAAACAATTTAATATAATCATATAATACTGTTTTATTTTGAAAACTTTTTCCACCATGGGGCTGTTGAATCAATTATACATATATATATTTGCTTGATGCCACAGGTTTTGGGTTTGAGCCCCGGCGGTGCCAGGGTTGTTTGTAGTGATTCGGAATCCACTTCAAACAGTAGGTGCTGGTCTAATATGACTGCAGAGAGTTGGACGTAGGGCGACAACCATACCCTGTAAAAAGAAAAGCTTCTCCTACCTCGAAATTTGATAGTAAGCAGAAGGTATTGGCCCATCAAAAGCTGTTGTACCAATGAAGAAGAAGATTATATTTTTTATTTTTTTATCAACAGTTTTTAAAATATGATTTTAAAAAAAAGATGTCGATATTTCACATGATTTAGTAATTAAAAAGTCAATTATAATTTTTTTAAAAAATGGCAAATTAATATTTATAATAAATCGGACGTAAAAATAAATGCTTTTTTATTATTACTGCAGTTAAATTTTTTATTATTTCAAAAAATTAATATTTTTTAAGCTAAAAATGTAGAACATTTATAGCTAGTGACAACAAATTGTTTTTTATGTCCTTGAAAATCAAAGGTGAAAAAAGAAAGAAAAAAAGATATTATTTGAAAAACTAATACAATTAACTTGCCGTGATATTGCAAGAATCATTTACAAAATAAAAGATTTCTTATCGAAAAATAATACCGTTAATGTATTGTTTGAAGGTGATACCGAATATTTACAACCGTTAATGAGATAAAATGTGCTGAGAAAGAAAAGGCGTTTAAAACGTCTCATTGTTTACAGCAGTTTTTAATTCTTTGTTGATATAAAGTCGGTATTGTTCAAACAGAAATATTAAGATTAAATATTAATGATAGGAAATCTATTGTTCCATTTTGGCTTCGCTGATAAAATTCGATTCTAAATGAACAAAACGTTTCCAAGAAACGACATCTAACTAGTTATGCACTAATAAATCCTAAACGTCATTAATTTTTGTTGACACTTAGCTCTTCGTAACTTGTATGATGGAATTATGAATATGAGAAAAAAAGTTTCTTTCCAAAACTCAATGTCCCTTTTAACTGGGGCTTCTGATAACTTTTAAACTGATGAATCCTACATTGATTTGGCTTGGTTTGTCGCTCTACGGTTATTTTGTGCACTGGGACCTACAGTTTAATGTGGATTCCGAACCACTCACAAACATCCATGCCCTCGCTAGCATACGAACTTGAAGCCTATGGTACCAATAGGCGAGAGCACGAATCCTACATTGAATATGATCGTAAGGGATTTGGTTTGGTTTGTCGCTCTACAGTAATTTTGTGCACACTTTGGGCTAATTAGACCGGGACCTACAGTTTAACATATATTCCGAACCACTACTACTATTACATAACATCACTGAGCCTAGAGCTGAGTTGTCCCCTTTACAGTTTGGGAATGATGTGAGTGAGAGTCTGACTTGGCTCCGTGAGGCTGACTTTTTAGGTAGGGTTGTCAGCCCTGCGCCCTACAGTCATATTAGACTGGTACCTACGGCATAAAGTGGATTCCAAACCCTTACAGACATCCATGGCACCACCGGGATTCGAACCAGAAACCTGTGGCATCGAACGCCAGAACGCTAGACACTCTTAAATTCAGGCCCCAATCCGAACCACTAACTGACATAGATGTTATCGCCAGGATTCGAACCTGAAACCTGAAGGCCTGAGCTCTAGCCAATTGGCCATCAGTCTAGCCATCATAAAGGGAAAGTAATCATTGCATAAACATAGCAATGACCAAAAAATTATAAATTTATAATAAAGTTAATTATTTATTATTATTATTTTTTTTTTTGTTTGAAGTAAATCAGTATTATTACATTCAAATATTTTGGAAGTAGTATACGTGAATAAATTTCCTAGAAATAAATAAAAAATAATTACAAGAAATCGACAGATACAAAAACAACATCCTTTTTTTCTGCAGTTTTAACATCCAGACATAATCCTTGTTATATAATTCAAATGACTTAAAGAAATTTTTATCTAAATGATATCTAAAATGGAAATATTACGCTCTTAACTAAAAATGATCAACGCCCTTTATGATATCATTCACTGCGGTTCATATTCCCTTTATGACGTCATTGTCGTAGCACGTGATTAAAAAAAAAGCAGTCGCAAGAGGAGTAGAGCTCCTAGTTAGATAAACAATATTGTTTGTGAATAGCTCTTTTTTTAAATCTGAACACGAGATAAAATAATTTTTGTTAGTTAATAATCCAAATAATTTTGTTTTATACGATGCAACTTTTTGAAAATTTTAAATTTTAATTAGCTTCTTTTATTTATATAATGACTATTCACTTTCAGAAAATATGATTGTTCATTATAAATACATTCTTCAAAATCTTTATTTCTCTGTTTTGTGGTACAAAAGTGTTTATTAAAAAATTAAAAAAACGATAACAAGATTTTGTCGAATAAATATACGATTTTATTTATTTAGTCTGGCTTTCGTTGCCACAAGTTTTGGGTTCGAATCCCGGCGCTGCCATAGATGTTTGCAGTGGTTCGGAATCCACTTTAAACCGTAGGTCCCGGTCTAATATGACTGAAGAGCGTTGACCGTATGGCTGACAACCCTAACCTGTAAAAACAAAACATCTCCTGTCTCAAAATCTGCCAGTAGGCAGACGACCTTGGCCCACCATGGGGCTGTTGCGCCACTGATGATGATGAGGAAGATTTATTTAGTGATTATTTCTATACATTAAAATTTATTTTTAAAAAATCTATAGCTATAATCATGTTTTGAATTGATTGTCATTATATAAGAATGCAATTCGAATTATTTATAAAAACAAAAAAATTTAATTTTTTTTATTCCATTTTATTTTATGTAGAAAAATTGTCAAGTTAAAAAAAAAAAAGATGCTTCAAATGTATAATATTTTGACATATTGGAACTTCTTAATGGATAATTGGTGATCCTTGTTAAAATTTAGAAACAATATTGTTTAAATAGTTAAGAAAAATGAAGGACAGTTTAAGTTAGCCTATTTTTAATGTGACATCGTTTGAAAATGGGAACAAACTAAAGTAGGCGAATATAAAATTAATCAAATCTTTATCCTAAAGTTGAAATTGGGTTTAAAAAAAAATATTACAAATTTAAGTTTAAAAGTTCTTTTAGTTTACTGAAGACTTTTAATAAAACTACTGAAGCAAAAAAAAAATATATATATATTTGTAAAAAGACGAAAAAATAAAAATAAAAATAAACTTCGGAATTTAGTCTATGGACTTCTTTGAAATGGGACTATTGATGCTGAACGAATGAGATGCTGAGATCTATTTATCTGTCACTCAAACCCAGATCAGCTCTAGAAAATCGGGAAATACCAGGCTTTTCTTTAAATTTATGTCGGGAAATTTTTTTCTTCTGTCTCCAACAACAACAACAAAAATTTTCCTCTTAAAAAAATGCGACTGAAAATGTCAAATATTTTATCATAGCCTTTGAAATGGTAGCTGAAAAATCTATTTATAAAACTCAATTCTTTCAAAAGAGTGTTTTATGTTGATAACTTGAAATACAAAGAAGAAATCAAGATTTTAATAACTCCTTAAAAAAGAAACCTTTTAAAAAAAGAATAATAAAAAAAATGAAAGATTTAAAAAAGAATTAACATGGTTGGCAATTGATTTTTATTTCATTTTGTAGGCGGTTAATTTTTAGAAATAATCATTTAAAAAAAAATAAATAAATAAATAACTATTTGGAACAAAATTTCACAATGCATTTCTATATCACCATATAAGGAAGGAGAAAATAATATTAATAAACATTGCATATACATGCTCATGACAAAAAAAAAAAAATCTTTTTAAAAGAGTGCTTTGTGTTGATAATTTGAAATCCAAAGCAAGAATTAAGATTTTAATTAATACGATTACTGTTATCTATTTATCATGACTTTTCTTTCCTACTGCCTTCACATACCATTGAGTAGGTAACTGGACACCTTTATTCAACAATGATGAAGATTTTAATAATTACTTATAAACTGAACCTTGTTTGAAGAACAACAAAAAAAAAAAAAAAAAAAAAAGGGATGAAAACAGAAAAAAATGGTTTGCAATTGATTTGTGCTTCATTTTGTTGTCGATTAATTTTTAACTATAATCGTTTGCAAAAAAATCAAACAATAAATATTTGGAACGAAATTTCCTAGTGCATTTCTATATCGCCATATAAGGGGAAAATAATATTAACAAACATAAGTAATGACTAAAAAAAATATAAATTTAAGATAAAGTTTGTATTTTATTTATTATCATTAAAACAAAAAACATGGTTGGCAAATGATTTGTGATTCATTTTGTTGGCGATTAATTTTTAAAAATTATCTTTTGCAAAAAAAATCAAACGATAACTATTTGGAACGAAATTTCATAGTGCATTTATTTCCATATCGCCATATAAGGGAAAAGTAATATTAGCAAACATTGCATATACATAGCAATGATTAAAAAAATTATAAATTTAAGATAAAATTAGTACTTTATTTGCTGCTATTAAAACCAAAAACATGGTTGACAATTGATTTGTACTTCATTTCGTTGGCGATTAATTTTAAAAATAATCGTCTGTAAAAAAAAAAAAAAAAAAAAAATCAAACGATAACTATTTGGAAGGAAATTAGCAAACATTGAACAATGATTAAAAAAAAATTATAAATTTAAGATAAATCATAGTGCTATCACCATATAAGTAAAAAGTAATAGTAACAAACATTGCATATACATAGCAATGATTAAAAAAACTTTAAATTTAAGATAAAGTTAGTACTTTATTTATTATCATTAAAACAAAAAACATGGTTGGCAAATGATTTGTGATTCATTTTGTTGGCGATTAAATTAAAAAAACAATCTTTTGCAAAAAAAAAAAAAAAAAAAAAAAAAAAAAAAATTCAAACGATAACTATTTGGAACGAAATTTCATAATGCATTTCTATATCGCCATATAAGGGGAAAGTAATATTAACAAACATTGCTTATACTTAGCAATGACTAAAAAAATTATCAATTTAAGATAAAGTTAGTATATTATTTATTTTTAATATTTGCTGTAAGTAAGTGTTATTACAATAAAATATTTTGGAAATAGTATACTTGAATAAATATTTTACAAATAAATAAATATTAAATGTAATAAATCTACAGACACAAAAACAGCATTCATTTTTTCTGCAGTTTTAACATCCAGACATTTTACCAACAACTGCTGTTATATCGATCTAGAATAGGAGTACTAACACTTTTTATAACACCTATCCTTTTGTTAGTAAAAAGAAAGCTATGGACTCTTTTTTTTTTTTTTTTTTTTCGTAAAAAAGGTTACAGAGCCCCCCATTCTTTTTCAGAATATTATCTTTAAATATGTAAATAAAATTACAGTAATTCAGTTATATTAAAAATTAATTAACAAAAAATATGATTCAATAATAATCCATGTGCTTTTTTTCTAAACACATTAATTAACAATAAAATATGTTACAAAATACTTATTCAAATTTTATTTTATTTTTTATTATTCAGATTATATTACAAGATTTTAATTTTATTATTCCTTATCAATCATTTATTATATTTAGTTTTTGTCACAGATATAACTAATGCTATTATAATTCACTGTAGTATATATGAGAGATGCTAGGAATGAAGATAATGACATTTTCTCCTCCAATTTCACAGAAATCGTAGATCTTGAATGAAATGCAATTTTCTTGCATCCTTAATTTAGAATAAAATCTAGACTTCTACTGTAATGAATGGAGATATCAGCTACTAACACTAAACCATTTTCTACCAAAACAAATTTTTTAACAATGTGTATTCTAAATTCTCAGCTATCAAACTAGTGTTACTATTGATTAATATGACATATTTACTAGTGTAAATATATCATATTAGTCAATAGTAACACTAGTTTGATAGCTGAGCTATTAGTCAATAGTAACACTACATTGATAGCTGAGCTATTAGTCAATAGTAACACTAAATTGATAGCTGAGCCATTAGTCAATAGCAACACTAGTTTTAATATATAGTTTCATGTTTACTGATTTTAACCAACAGCTAAACATAAAAGATAAATTTGCTCAAAGCTAACAAATGACGTTAAGACTTTACGATAACATAGAAAATTAAAATTTTTGTAAGGATATTTACACACTTTTGTATGGACAATTGTTACTGATTTAAAAATTACATATAAGGGAAAGCTTGTTTGGTTTGGTTGGTCGCTCTACGGTCATCTTACACACACTTTGGGCTAAACAGACCGGGACCACAGTTTAAAGCGGATTCCGAACCACTCACAAACATCCATGCCACCGCCAGGATTCGAACCTGAATCCTGGGATACCAAAAGCCAGAGCACTAGCCACTTGGCCACCAGGAAATTTGCTTGAAAAGAATATAACTTACATTGCTTGTTTCCTGATTTAGCGTTTAAACAAAATTATATAATAATAAATTCAAAATTCAATTTGTAAATTGAATTAAAAAGAAATCATAATTCAATTTGTAAATTGAATTAAAGAGAAATCATAATTCAATTTGTAAATTGAATTAAAAGAAATCATTAAAAATCTTTGTGATTTCAAAGAAAAACAATTGAGAAATAAAATAATAAGCATGGTGTGAAAGAGATAAGGAATATATAAAAGCTTTCTGAATTACTTATTGGAAATTACAACAAAAATTAAATTTCAAGCAAGTTGAAAACAACTCAAATATGCATGCAGGCATATTTAAAATAACTTTCATAAATGTAACAGAAGTTTTCCAAAAGTTTATTTCCTTTTAAATTCAGTTTGATAAGACATATTCATGTAATTCAGACAAAATTTCTAAAAAACTCTAGATGTATTACAAAAAATGTAATTCATCTGAATACATAATTTTTTTTAAATAAATAATTATAGTATATATTCGATAAAATTCATATATGAAAATTTATTAAAACCAATTTCAAAAAAGAAATAATTGTTCTCTATCTGCATTCAGTCCAGAATGTTCCAGAATGTGTTTCCACATAAAATATTCGCGCCAAGTCACCCACATTTTATTCTTTTCAGTTCAGACATAAAAGACCCTATATTTATTTCCCCTCCTTGAGACAAAACAAAAACAAAAAAATATTTTCCAACCCCGAAAAATGACAACCCAAAAAGTCTCTTCTCACCACAATTCAGACGACTGACTCAGGTCGAAAAGGAGCACCTGCAGAGGTCACGTGACCGAAAAAATCCCGGCTTCTACGGTTGCCAGGAGCAACGAACCCGCTCGTCTGAGCGAATCGGTAGCTTCCAGAAAAATTCTTTTCAGAACTTTGCCAAAAAATGTCGGTCAATCGTCTTGCGGTATTCTTTATTCGTATTACTTTTTTTTGATAGATATTGACCGTGGCCTAAATAATGAGGAAAATAAAATTAAAAAAGTATCGATTGAGGGTGTATGGAGTGGGGATGTCTCACACCCGCATAATAAAGATAAATATCTGGTAGACGTTCGAGCAATGACTCGGTATTCTTTTTAGTTCGACAGATTTGGTACTGCGATGGGAACCTTGAGCAATAACAATTACGTCTTGTTTACCTGTAGGAAAAAAGGACACGATTGTACTCTTTCCTAAATAATATCAAGGGTTGTTGGAATTTTAAATGGTTCGAAACTCGCCAAACGTTTAATCATTAAAAATGCCATTAAAAGAAGTTCTTTTTTTTCTTTTTCCTGGCTAGTTATAGCATTTTAAGTACACTTTTCTTAGTAAAAATATTATTCCTTTTTAAATAAAAAGGCATTAAACTTTTCAGTTTTTTTCAATATAGAAAAAAAGAATTTCTTTTCGTAAAACTTTGTGCATTTTAATAAAATCATTGGTATAAAAAATATCGTTTGGTTAAAGTCATGGTTATCGTTTGGTCGTTGCCCTTTGCAATTTTAATCGTTTGCAATAAGTATTGAATTTAAAAAAAAAAAAAATCAATCAATACTGTTATAATAATAATAACATTTATATATGGAATGTTTTTTTAAAAATATTTCTTGCCTTATTTCAATAATGATTATCTTCTCCTCTTTACGAACACATTCCAGAACTTCCGAATGGAATGTTCTTATAAATATAAATTCATTCGTGGCGATCGATTCCAATTTTCTTCGTTTTAGTTGCCTGCTGAGAAAATGTTTTTATTAAATACATTCTATAACGAGGTAACCTTGCCTTGCTTCTTCAATATATTCTGTGTTACAGGTGAATGGCTGCGAACGTAAGATTTTCAAGATATGGGTCTTGAACTTTATGTTTTATCTCGCTTGAATGTGACTCGTTCCTCTCATTCGAAACGAACGAGTTATTAATATTTGAATAGGAAAAATTCTTCGTTTCTAATACGATTAATTTCAAACACTAAAGTTAAAAATTTAATATTCTTTTGGATTATGAAACAATATAATAAAAGATAACGAAAAATGATGATCAATAAAAATTAATTTCTTGTAACAATCAAAATATAAATTTTGTTCTTCAATAAAATGTATTGAGATGTGAGCTTTATTTCAATTTTTTTTTTTTTCCAAAATTTTGTGATTGTTTTTAGAGATTTATTAAATTGCAAGTAAATTTTTTATAATAAAAATTATTTAAATTTCTCATAAAATCTTGTATTTTAGGAGATGTGTTACTACAATATTCTCGATAATTATAATCCAGGGAGTTAAAATTAATGAACTTAATAGATACAAAAATTAAAACTATTAAAATGTGAAGAAAAAAAAGAACTTAAAATTAAAAAAAGTCTCTTCTATTTAACAAACATAAATAAACAAATGGGAAACTTTATAAACTTTATGTATGTTTTAAATTCATAAATGTTATAAAGGCTATTGCTTTAAAAATTGCATAACCAAAAACAAAATAAAACATTTTTAAAACTTACAAACACGTACGTAAAATCTACTTTAAAGAAACCTTATTTTTGACTCAACGCCAACAGCATGGATTAGAAGTTCTATTTGTTACCCGTAAATCCAATAAACAAATGTGCTTTTACGCTATTCGGGCCTTTATGTGTCAATCTGATTTAAAGTAACAAATGCTGAATATTTTTCAAAGTCATTTGTTTACAATAAATGAAATATTCTGCAAATAAAAAAAAATTATAAAATTTAGAGTAATTGATTCATTTATTTCTCTTAACAACTGAATTAACTGTAGTCTTGCTATGTTTATTTTTTTAGTTTATATTAAAAAATTTGTAAGCAGCATTGATTTCCTGTTTGGTGTATTCTTGTTTATACAATTCATTGCTTACAAATATGATAGATGATTTGATAATGGTTAAAAATAAATAAACACAGAAAGAAATGAAAATTATTAATGTTTTTATTTGTGAAAATATAAGCAAATTTAAAATTAGCAATAATTTAATATCGTCCTCTTCAAGTTTACTAGTTTATTTTGTTTGTTTATATATTTAGTATTGTTATTATTTATGTTCATTGTAAGTCATATAGTATCCTTGTAAAGAAGGTCTATAATATGTTTTGTAAATGAAAATTGTTATAAAACAATTTAGATATTTTTCAGTATATGATTTTTAATTTTTTTTCTACAAAGAAAATGTAATTAACTTTAACTAGAAATGATATTTCTTTAAATACAGCTACGAAGAACCTAAATTTTAAATAAGGTAATTTAGTAACTCAGTAATCGAAATCAAGGCCAGTTCACGTGCCAAGCCTACACAATATTACTTTTCTGGTACGTTGCCAGAATCTCTGTGAAAAAAAATTCCTTTTCCTATATTTACTTAGCAATTAAACACGAAAGATATCTACTGGCACTGCCTTTTTAAAACGACGAAATATAATATAAATGTAATTATAATTGAATTATAATGTAATTATAATAAATATGTAATAACTATAATGTAATTATAATTGAATTTTTAACTGAAAATTATGTAGTTTTTATTTTAAGATGTGTAATTCGTTATAATTTTGCTAGCATTAAAAATATTAAAATGTAACAAAATAAAATGGAAATGCAAGAAAGTTTAGCGCAAGAATAATTGGTGAAGGAAAAAACATTGAAAATTTATTTATTAAAAATATTACGAAGAAAAAAATTAATAAAATAGCTAATAACAAGGAGAAAAATAAAGTTTATCTATTATATTACATTATAATATTGTTATCATAATAAATATTTGTTCTAATTTTCAGACTATAATTTTCATTTTAATCCCCAAAACTTATTAATAAATAATTATCTTTCGTCATAATAATACACTCTTCAAAATCACCCAATCAACTGATTGCTTTTAAAAATAACAGCATGGTTTTTCAATTCCTTCTATTAGCTCACACTCTCCCTATATATATCTTGTTCAAATTTTCAATCGTTCATAAAATACTTTTATTCATCCATTCTAGTTCAAATACATTTTTTTTTTAACTTGTAGTGGATGATACTGGATGTTAATACAATTTTTTCAAATATTAATTCATTGATTAAATTTAATTAATTAATTTTAGTTTTTTTTAGATTTAAGTTGCATATATCTACCAATAGATGGCACCAGATAAACTTAAAAAAATGAATGAAAATTATTTATAAAAGATTTTCTGCAATATAGTGAAAAAAAAGTAGGAATTGACTTAAAAAAAATTTTTTTTTTATATTATTTGTTTTAATTTAATTATATTATAGGCATTAATATATGAAGTTAAATACATTTATTTTATTAATACATTGATGTGTAAAATTCACGGATATTTTAACGCTGATCCTGATCGTTGAAACTTTTGTTTGATTTATGACCAAATGATTACTCCAACATTGTCAAAATGAGCAAAGGAAAAAAAAAAGTAAAATTCTAAAGATTTAAAAATAATTTTTAAAAAGATTAAAATTTATTTTATTGTGAAATTTTATGATTAAAGTTCTCCATTATGTAAACAGGGTGGATTTAATAGTTTTTCGTTTAAAGGAGAAATAAGCAGTCGAATCTTTTGAACACAACTGTCATGGAATAACTATAATAAATTTTATTTTATTCCAATAATTATATCAAGTATTAAAATGAAAAGTATATTTGTTTTTAAACTGTCTTTCATAGATTTAAAAAAAATTATTGAAAGATCACAGCACTTATTATTTTAAGAGCTTTCGTCTATTTACGCCCTTTCGCTTAAAATGAAATATTTGTTCGTCGGTTTGATAATTTCGCTGATAAATAGAATAAAGTAATGATTCATTTACATATCTTATCTTTCAGACGTTGCTGTATTCCACAAGAAATATTGCATTGAAATATTTAATTTTATTTAATCTTATCTTTTTTTCAATATTTTTAATTTTAACTTTATATATATCTATGTATGGAAATAATATATATGTTCTTCAGCCAAAATGAATCGATTTGCCATTTTGGCTGACAAATTGGTATCACGTCTCTTCCAGACAAAATTCGTGTAGAATGTTCTTGAGAATTCTTTTTATATACATATAAGTTTTTAAGTAGATACAGTTGTATAAACATTAGTCATACTCACAACTGAAGAAAGTTGCTTTTGGATGATAGTGCAACTGTACAGATTGGATAGCAATCTTGGATATTTTAACGCTGATTCTGATCGTTGAAACTTTTGTTTGTTTAGTGACCAAACGATTTCTCCGGCATTGCCAAAAGAAGAAAATGTAAAATTCTAAAGACTTAATTCTTAAAACAAGTAATTCTTAATTTTTTTCATTCTTAAAAGGATGAAAATTTGTTTTATTGTGAAAATTTATGATTAAATGTGTTTGAAGGGCTTCAACATGTAAATTCGTAATTAATGAACTTCCTAATTGTCGAAGCAACACTGTTTATTTCATGGCACAAATTGATTCGAATCTGGTGATGGTCTATTTAGAAGTGAATTATTTCAGAAACAAGAATACTCGATGACGATTGTAAATGAGCATCCCACATCCACAATTTAGAAGTTGAATTATTCTGTATTCGACAAAATTTGAAGGACTTCAACCAGGCATGTGAGATTTTTCTATCATAATCTGCACCGACTTTCCTCATTCTTCAAAATAATGTTTACTGCATACGATATTAGCAGGAATCGAACCTTTGACCTCTCACAGGTAGCAAATATTCAATTACCACTACCATGGTTGGTTTGTCACGATCATTTTTTTGCACACTTTGGAGTAATTAGACCGGGGCCTATAGCTAAAGAAATTCAGAACAACTAGAAAACATTCATGCCACAGCCATGAGATTCGAGCCTAAAGCCTGTGGTACCGAGGGCCAGAACTCTAGACAATTGGCCGTCAGATCGCACACTACGATGGAGTACAGTCTCTTTAAACAAATACTTGTTAAAAATCAAATAAATTTCTTAATTAACAGAAAATGTTTTATTTATTCCGCGGTGAAACCAAATACCACATTTATATTTATTTACAAAAGCCGATATATATATATATATTTTTTTTATGGTTGAAACTACAAAAAATATTAATTTTCTTAGGAATGCCAATAATTTAAACTGAACAAAGGGGGAGAAAAAAAAAAACATGCTTTGTGCTAAAAAACCCTGTTTGTAAATGCTGGAATTCGAAATTTCATGTGGTGTTTATATATCAAGGACAAGATGGCCGAGTGACTAGCTCACAGGTTTCGGGTTCGAGTCCCGGCAGTGTCATAGATGTTTCTAGTGGTTCGGAATCCACTTTAAATCATAGGTCCTAGTCTAATATGACTGTAGAACGTTAGGGGTAAGACTGGCATCCCTTAAAAAGAAAGAAACCATCTCCTGTCTCGAAATTTGCCATTAGCAGACGGCTTTTTCCCACCATGGAACTGTTGCACCAATGAAGAAGATTTATATATCAAAATACTTAATTAAAAACTGAATTATAAATCATAAATTAAAAACTATTTATATAATTATTATTTTATCTACTAAAATATCATAAAGATTATAGTAACATTCTTGTTTAGTTTAGTTTATATAGATCTCACCCCTACCAATAAGGTGTCATTTATGATCATCCAGCCATCTGACCATCAAGTTCAATCCAATTCAAGATGCCTCAAATAACAAGCCGAACAATAGGTGGCTATCACTTACAAAGAATGGCTTTTGACAAAGAGATTAGCCAAAGCGATAGCGGTCGCCTCACAATAATTACAATCTAAATGCTACCCAGCAAATCAAGTGAGACAAAGCCATCTAAGGAACAAAAGCTTGTTAATGAATTAATTATTTTAACACATAACCTACTTACTTAATTAAAGTTTTTTGATACGATGAGTTTTGATTCTTAAACAATCCAGCTTTATTTTTCTTTTGTGTGATAAACTTCATTAATGAATGAGATTCTAATTTTTTTTAATTGGATCAATATGTAAACAGTTAATTTATGTAGTATGTATATTTTTTAGCAACTATGGAAATATAAAATTGCTAATTTTTCCTTTTGATTTTTTTAACATATACACACTTATAAATATATTAGAAGAAACTTATTTATTTATCTCAATAAAAATATTTAAAAATACTGTTTCTCTCATTTAATCCTACAATTTCAATAATTAACATGAAAAAAAAAATCATTGAAGAAATATCTATTTATAATTCAACTACCGATAGCATAGGATAGTAAATATACAGTTTTACGACGAAACAAACGAATTGATTTTTTAAGAATTGAGCTCCGCAGATCGATGCCACATGGTTCCAATCCCGGCGGTGCCATGGATGTTTATAAAGGTTTGGGATCTACTATAAGCTGTATTAATTTGATAAGGTATTTTGTGCACATTTTATGCTAATTAGACTGGGACCTATAGTTTAACCTGGATTCCGAACTACTACATCACACCACATCACTGTGCCTAGAGCTGAGTTGCCACTTTACAGAAGAAGTGTGATTGGGCTATGTGATGCTCTACGGTCGTATGAGACCGGAATCTACGGCTTAAGATGGATTTCGAACCACTACAAACAGCCATGGCACTCCCGGGGCTCGAACTCGAAACCTGTGGCACCGAGCGCTAGACACTTGGCCATCAGGCCCCCGATTCCGAATCACTAACAAACATCCATGCTACTGCCAAGATTCGAACCTGTAACCTGTGGTACCAAGAGCGAGAGCCCTAGGCACTCGGCCATCAGATTACGAGATGTTTTCTTTGTCACAGATTAGGGTTGTCAGCCCTATGCCCAGCAGCTATATTAGACCGGGACCTACGGTTTAAAGGGAATTCCACTACAAACATCCATGGCACCGCCGAGACTCGAACCCAAAACCTGTCTCACCGAGCGACACAGCGCTAGTCACTCGGCCATCAGGTCCTTTGTATTGAATAAACTATGCTTACTTTTTTTTTCAAAATACAATTTTGATTTAAAATGATTTGAAAATATATTATTTTACACTTATAGAACTTAAATGGTAGATTAATATTATAATAATTGTAATATGCTATAATTGTTATAATGTATACTATAATAATTGTAATAGCTGCAAAAAAATATCCGTCAAAATAGTCAATTTTAACATACTGCAAAAGAAACCATAATTTAAACTATCAGCAAATTACTGAGTCAGATCCTTCTTTTCTGGGGAAAAAAAAATAACTTCTCTTATTACAATTATTACGAATCGAGTAAATTAATAAACCATAAATATGAAATAAATTTCTTTGATTTAAATTTCTACCATAATTAGTCCTTTCTTTATTGAATCTAATTAATTAATTTTTTTCTAACTTAGAGTGAAGCTTATTCAAAAGTTTACTGTGCGAACTTCTCGTTTCGAAAACATACAGAATAACTTCCAACTAATTTAAACACATTATTCAGCAATCAATTTTTGTTGTCATTTAAATCATTTGCTCAAAGGCAATAAAAAATATAACACATTCTAAGAACAATAGAATCTTGAGTAGTTGAAATTCAACAAGATAATAAAATAAACATGAAATAGAAACTGCTCGTAAATTTTTGTTAGAAAATTATTATTCCTTCTCGATTTATGTCAGGTTGTGTTATGCCTTATTCGAGAAATGTGCTTTTCGTCAGTACGGTTTTAAAAATGTAGTTATTCCATCTTTTAAAGATTAATGATTCTGGAATCATAAACATTTCAGCGCATTTTTAGATATGGCCCATTTAAACTTTAAATAATCCGTTAAAATAATAATTCAATGTTGAAGCAGTAATAAATAAATAAATGAAAAAGGATTCTATTAGGAATCGAATTTTCTAAAATTCCACACACAACTTCGTCTGTACTCTAGGATTTTATGGTATTAAAAAAGTAGGAAAATAAGATAGGAAATAGTGCAACAACATGCTCATCATTATTTCAGTTTTTTTATCATAATAATTTATCATAATTATTATCAATCATTAATTGTATTTATAGTATGATTTGAGAATTCTAGAATTCTTCTTTCACTTTGCAATTCGTTTTTTCTCCAAGAAATGTATGAAGTTAAAAAAAATAATAATAATAAAAGAAAGACAAGAATTAATTGCAAGAAAAAACCGAACATTTATAATTAATTGTTATTATCACTTAATATCAGTTGAATAATATTTACAAATTAATTATTTTATCAAAATAATAATCGTTAATTCAAATAATTACAGTAAGAAATTTTAACAACAACAACAACAACAAAAAGATAAATATTTATTTCTGACAATATACTATCCATAAAATCATTTAATAATTATTCAAAACAAAAGAAAAAATAAATAAAAATACTTAATTATATATTTATTAGATCGTGAAAGAAATTAATAAAAAACGTCGAAAAAGGACATCACTGACCCACACTTCCAAAAGCAACATCCATATATTTTATGGTTCAGTTTAGTTTGTCACTCTACAGTCATTTTTTTGCACACTTTGGCCTAATTAAACACCAGGACCTACTGTTTAACGTGGATTCCGAACCACCAACAAACATCCATGGCACCGCCAGGATTCGAACCTGAAACTTGCTGTACCAAATGCCGGAGGGCTAGCCAATTGGCCATCAGGTCGCTGCATTTTTATGGGTAATTTTTCCTTTTTGTATTTTAACATCAGTGGGCCTCATGTACCACTTATGTTTACATGAGGCCACTGCCTCACATTTGCGTATCGTATAGGAAAAAAACTCGAAAAACTCCTACCTGGCAATCAAAGCGAGATGCTTTTTACACATATTGTCACAATCGCCATCGAATCTCCTCGTTTCTGAAAGCAGTGACTACAACAACGCCACCAATTGATTCGAAATTTGGTCCTCCATTCAAGCTGCTCACGTTGCCATTGGGCCACAGTCAGCTTAATGTGACCCATGGGGTCGCAGTCAAATGTCAGTACCGCCACGGAGATACTGACTCACCTAAACAATCCTTTGTAAAATGATCAACAAACGTTGTAAAATTCATCTGCCAAAACTTAAATGTCCCATACGTTAAAAATATGTTTACATTTAACCCAAATTTAAAAAATATGATTTTAAAACTGATCGCAGAGTTCAAAAAATAAAAATAAATTATACCAAATCATCACAATTATATTAAATTATGATGAGCAACTATTTTATTTCACCACATCTACGAGTACGATCCGTTAATAAATTTTTTATACTAATTAATTAATTTATTTTGGATATAAGAAACCAATTAAATGACAATAATACACAAGTATTATATTCTTGAAAAGAAATACCCAGTTTTAAAACTATCTTGTTATAGAATAATAATAATTTTATAATTTAAATTTATAAGTGATTATTCAATGCTATTTATTTTTAAATTTCTTTAAGCATAAAATTTTTTATATTGAAAAATTCTTAATAAAAATAAAGCCACTTGATTGTTTAACATTGAATGAAGACATACTTAAAAAAAAATATACATATTGTATATAGTAAGTTCTAATTAAGATATATTTCAAAATATTTATTTATAATTAAATTCATTATACCACGTTTGGACAAAATAAGTTTAGATAAAAATTAAATAAATAATTTTATTATTTGAAATCTCATGCAAACAGAAACAGAGCTGTCAATTTTTTTCTTCTTTTGGCGTTATCAATAAGTCGCCAAAAACGCGATAAACCCAATCTCCTGATAACAATTACATTTCCGCCACAATCTCTGGATGGAGTTCCTGTTCAATACAGTTTGCCATATATGGTCACATTGAAAATATTTCTCCTCCCATTGGCTGGAAAGTATTGGCTAATCTGCATAAAGTTGGCTTTCGACCAATCACAGCGCCGCTTTAGCCAATGGTGGAAAGGTGGACAACGGAGTCATACCATATATGGTAAAGAGTAGAAATCCAGCTTTGCTAAGGTACACGTGCCATAAAAGCCGGCATCAGATCTTTTAGGCCACTGTTAGTCGAAGAGAAGTTTGTACGTGCACACTGTGGATAGTTTCGTTTAGTGTAAGTTCTGGTTTTTGCTGAAAATTTTCAATCTATTGGATATTTTTATATTTAAAGAGTGGGTGAGCTTTATAAAAATGCATATTATTTATTTCTATGTTTAAGTTTTAAGTATTTGTAGTAATAATCTTATTAAATGACAATTTGACAATCGGTCCTGTGACCCAATGGGCGTGTACCGATAGAAATAGAATGTTCATTTTATGGCTGTTGTCAGCTGGAACATTCAGAATTGACTATTTCTAATAAATGTTGCATTGAATTTTTCAAATTATATAGATGTTAAAATATGGCAATAATATTAAATGTATCTGTATTTTAAATTTACGTTGACTTGACTTTTTACTTTTAACCGTAAAAATTGTATGTATTGCTAATATTTTTATTTCGTAATTTAATGTAAATTTTAATTAAATGATGAAATGTTGCTAAATGTATTCTAATTCGAAAAGTAACTTAATCTAAAAGTTGTTATTAATGTGTTCTTGTTAATCTCTGAATTATTATCGATACTGTATTCTATCTCGTGTTTATAGAATTTGTAATCTAAATGACGTGTTGAGGATTATAAATTCTGTGTGTTAATTTGTTTAAAATCAGAGTTTCAGAAGTGTATGTCACTTCTCGTTTAGCTAATATTTGTCGTAAGTGGCTCCACCTAGTAGACTAAGGAGTAAGACTTTCTTGAGTTCATAACTTGCTAATCTTCTAGAATGTAATCTTTATTTCGAAACCAAGACTTAAAATAATTGACATATTTCAATTGTACAGAGTGAGCAAGTTTTAGCTAATGCTTGAAAATTCGTATGTAAAAAGGTAATGTAAACTACTAAAAGCTTTAAGTTGCTACATAAAGATACCTGTTTGAAAGGGGGGGGTCGATGATATTTTCAAATGGACATTTATTGCCGTCATCGATTGTACGTTTTTGTAGTATGTTGCTTTAATTTATTTTTTTCCATTTAAAAATTAAAGTTCTTGATCTATCGGTCACTTCTATTCGTGCCGTGGCGTAGACACCTCTTAAGATTATGTTTTTATAATGGAAAGATTTCTGATGTGATGTTAATAGTTACTGCATGAAAAGCCTAGCCTCTATAGAATTTTTTTTCTTTTATAGGTTCTCTACTATAATCAATAATCATCATGTGTGACGACGATGTTGCCGCTCTTGTTGTAGACAATGGATCTGGCATGTGCAAAGCCGGATTTGCTGGGGATGATGCACCCAGGGCTGTCTTCCCTTCCATCGTTGGTCGTCCTCGTCACCAGGGCGTCATGGTGGGCATGGGACAAAAAGACAGTTATGTAGGAGATGAAGCTCAAAGCAAAAGAGGTATCCTCACCCTGAAGTACCCCATTGAACATGGTATTGTCACAAATTGGGATGACATGGAGAAGATCTGGCATCACACCTTCTACAATGAGCTCAGGGTGGCCCCTGAAGAACATCCAGTACTACTTACTGAAGCCCCCTTGAATCCCAAGGCTAACAGGGAAAAGATGACCCAAATCATGTTTGAAACTTTCAACACTCCAGCTATGTATGTAGCTATTCAAGCTGTCCTGTCTCTGTATGCATCTGGTAGAACCACTGGTATTGTCCTTGATTCTGGAGATGGTGTGTCCCACACTGTACCAATCTATGAAGGTTATGCCTTGCCCCATGCTATCTTGCGTCTTGATCTTGCTGGACGGGATTTGACAGACTACCTTATGAAAATCCTTACTGAAAGGGGTTATTCCTTTACTACCACAGGTAATAGAAAAACTAAATTGTCTTGCCTCGTTTAGACTAGTTAAAGATATGAACTACTTTAGACGAGAAAGACCTGTTAACTTTTAATGTAACTATGCAGCTAATTTTGAATTAAAATTAGTATATTTTTACTATAACGTGTATATTTATAATTTTGTTCCTTTGCAGCTGAAAGAGAAATTGTCAGAGACATCAAAGAAAAGCTGTGTTATGTAGCCTTGGACTTTGAACAAGAAATGGCTACTGCTGCTTCTTCATCTTCCTTAGAAAAATCTTATGAGCTTCCCGATGGTCAAGTAATCACAATTGGCAATGAAAGATTCCGTTGCCCTGAAGCTCTCTTCCAGCCTTCCTTCTTGGGTATGGAATCCTGCGGTATTCACGAAACCACCTACAATTCCATTATGAAGTGCGACGTAGATATCCGTAAAGATCTCTATGCTAACACTGTATTATCTGGAGGTACCACCATGTATCCAGGTATTGCTGACCGTATGCAGAAGGAAATCACTGCCTTGGCACCTAGTACCATGAAGATCAAAATTATTGCTCCCCCAGAAAGGAAGTACTCTGTCTGGATTGGAGGATCCATCTTGGCTTCTCTATCTACCTTCCAACAGATGTGGATCTCTAAACAAGAGTACGATGAATCTGGCCCAAGCATTGTCCATCGTAAATGCTTCTAAAAAACTCTTTAAAAGAAAAAAATTAAAAAAAAAAAATTAAATAACAGCTGCACAGAACTGCTCATGTTCTTCCCTTCCCCAAAGAAATTTTAGTTGACTTTTTCTCTGGTAAAGACTGCTGCAACAAAAGGTATTAAGAAAAATTTGTACAGTTGTGATACTGTTCCTGAAGCGAAATTGCCAAGACCGAATTGTCAGTGGCCACTTTTCCTTGGTGATGCACTTGACTCGTACAAAATTACTTACTGCTGTACCAGTCTTTTGTCTAGATGTATTTATAAATTGTGTTGTATACTGAGTTTAAATACAGGCGTTTGTTTACTTTTATGTCTGTTTCTTTTAATATACACATATAACATAACACCTTCCAATAATTGAAGTAATGGTAAAAAAAAAAGCTAAATTATGTTTTTTAATGATCCTTAAATCTGTAGGAGAGGAATGGTAATTACTTTATTTCGAAAATATCCCTTATTCATTAACATACATAAGTTAAGGAACCTTTAAAATATTCCAATATTAGCCTTCAGTAGATAATCTTTTCAATATAGCTTAATATTGAAGTTCATATAGCATTCAAAGCATGTAACTCGTTAACATTCTTAAGGGGGCAAGATAAAACTAGAGATCAAAAGTAGCTAGGCTTTCTTTTTAATATCTATGTTTTAGTTATACATGTAAAATGAATTAACAATGACACGATGGAAATTCACGAAGGCCGTTTCAATTCAGTGTAATAAAAACAAAATTAAAGTTTTATTAATTTGAAGAAAGTTAAAGAAATTTTTATTTGTAAATTGGGTTTTATGGGTATTTATATATAATAGCATACAGCTAATATTATCCTTACTTTATTACATTAAGAATTACACATGCATTTCATATAAACAAGATGCCTTTGATGCATGTATATTTTAATGTCATAAAACTTTACTTTAAAAGAGATTTAAGTTTAAATTACTAATTTTTGATGTCTTTATAAGTGAACTCACCCAAGAACCATTTAAAATTAGTCATTAAGATAATCGCAGGGGTGGAAAATCTGAGCCAAGCTGCTCCAAAATTTATACCTTGCTATATATAAAAAAAAAACCCGGCAAATTTCGCATTTCTGTGCCAAAAATGAGATTTCTTTATTTTGATTTAGTAACGCAGAAAAATAACCCACTATGAATGAGCTTATCTTCCAAGATCTATTAGAGAGGGTAAGAATTAACCAATGTTATAAGATGTCTGCTTTTTAGGACGCTTTTCCTGGCATTGGATTTATGTCAACATTTGTTACAGGGCGAAAATTCTTTTTCAATGATTCGAGGCGATATTGTGGCGCCATCTATTGTTCTTCACAGGATACCTAATTTGCTTGTGGACATGCACTACTAAATGTTTCAAATGTATTAAATTAACTCAATTTTATTAATCTTACATTTGTAAATTATTAACCACCAAGCCAAAAAATATCCAGATCTTGGCTAATTTTTAAATTATTAAAAATAAAATTTGTCATTTGTAGTATTACAGTAATTCTATATTTCCCATTTATTATACATATTTGTTTTTCTACAGAAAGTCTACAACTATGTTATATCTAGAAATATTAAAATTCCTAAAAATAAGATTTGTTAAACAATATTTAAAATGTATTTGACATTTGAACAATTACATACAGATATATAATGGATATTCTCCTTATACATGATATATTGGATTTAGTTATTTTTTTAATCAATTTTTCTCTATTCTTACAGCTTTGAATATTTTGGAATTAGTAATGAATATATTTTCGTGTAACATTTTATACATATTTTTTTTAATTGGATACATATAATTTTAGATTTAAATTTGAAGCTAAAAAACACCATTTTGCTTATGTTATTATAAACATATTAGTAAAATGGTTAAAAGTAATTATACAAATAGAAATAACTTTTTCTTCCTCAATCCAGAGTTTTGATGTATCATTTGATACTTTTAAATGAATCTTTTACTTCTTATTACCATTTATTTAAAATAATTCATATTTTAATTTAAGATGTTTAACATAAGAATAGCATGCCAAATTAAAATTAGAAAAATTTAATATTTTTTCTATAAATAATTTAATTTGAAATATATTAAAAATTGATACAACATTTCCATAAAAAATATTCATTGCTAAGAATTTCAAAGTTGCAAGAAGGATAAAAAAAAAATTGCTAGCTGTTAAAAAATATAAATATATCCATTACTGTAATGTGTCCAATTCAATAATGGATGTTTATTAATATACATTAAATAAAAAATTATTTTTAACATTTAATACTAATTTTCTTCTTATAAATACATCAATAAATTTGTTTATTGAATTTTGAATATCATACAAAATGATTGAGATTAATTCATTGCAGTACAAATCATGTGATTTTATTTCATATCAATCATACTATTGTTAAATGATATAAAATTAATTAGTATATTCTTTGAAATCTGAAGAACTATTAATGTAAAAATATACTGCTACGAATCCACTGAAAGCTGCTACAAAAATCATTTTTTGATTTTCCACCCCTGATAATCATTTAAACTAAAATTTGAAATTCAACTGAAAAATTTTATTAAACACTGTGTGATTTTTTTCATGAGACTTTTTTTCTAAAACAAAAATTCAGTGATCAAATGATGGCTTAAATATAAATGTTTAATAATTTATAGTGCTTTAAAAAATTTTTATTAGCTAGTTGCAAATTTATTTCATAGAAAGAATTATGCTTTTTTTTTTACAACCTAATTTTATATATTAATAACAAGGGGATGAACACAACTAAATTAAAAGCATTAAGACAATAAATGCTATTTATTTTTATTGAGAAAGGCCATAACAAGTAAAAGTGTTACTCAACATTCAGCTCAGTGCCTATTATTCATTAATGCAGTGGAAACATTTTCATTTAAAAAATATAAATTGACAATTTTAATATTACCACTTATATTATTTCTTTTCAGAAATACATACTAACAATATTTTACAATGAAGTACAGCTTACGTTTTGAAGAGATGCGTTACACTAGGATTATCTCAACTGGCAGCACAGTTTACAATTGTAAATTTTGTAACTCCTTTGAAAGATTGATTTTTACATGTAAATGTAAGTAACTTTAAAAAAGAAAATGATTATTCTGCAAGCAGCTCTCTTCTAGTTATATCTCGAGATAATACTTTTGTATAATAATCATTATTAGTATCTGTCTGGGAATAAAAGTACTTATACCTTTGAGATGTTCTTTGATTTAATATACTACAACTAATTTGAATATAATTTACTGCGATTAAATAATGAAACTTAAAGCAAGGAAAAAAACAGGTATCAGCCCCCCCCATTTCAACAACACACAAATATTGAACCTCTATTTGTAAAACAAAATTTGATAATTAACTATCATATCTTATGTGTCAGCAATATCCTGTTTTTATTCCAGTTGATCCAATATTGCATTATTAAATAGAATTTATAACCCTTTA
The DNA here is from genome assembly GCA_021605075.1 of Caerostris darwini. Classification (NCBI taxonomy): domain Eukaryota; kingdom Metazoa; phylum Arthropoda; class Arachnida; order Araneae; family Araneidae; genus Caerostris; species Caerostris darwini. The sequence continues at coordinate 175,157 of BPLQ01004553.1, forward strand.
TAAATTATATAAAATATTATTTGTTCAGATAGTTTTGTTTTGAATATAGCAGTACTTTATATATTCTGCGAATATCCAAGTGATGATTTAAAAAATATATATATGTTTAAAAAAAAATACTCTCTGAACTTAATTTTCTTCAAGAAACTTTGTGTTTGATTTATTAAATGATTTCTTTCTTTACTGAAGAAAAGACCAAATATCAAATTGAAACATTTCAGCCTAACTTGTTAATCTATTCGTCTTGAATAGCTGACATTTGCAGATTATTACAATAAACATGTATATATCTTAACGAGTACGAATATATGTATTTCAAATAAGAATTTTTAAAAAACCTTTTCAGTGATTTCAAATTTAAATAATGTTTAAATGTTTATACTTTCTTTATTTTAATAAAAGCAACCAATTGTTTACAATGATAAGTTTTTATTTCCTTCCATAAAGTCATTTGCAATTCATAGAAATGTAGATTCTTAGCTATGTTTCTGAAAAGGTTTATTCTTAATCAATTTCAAGTCACAAAAGATAGGAGTACGTCCTGATTGATAAGTGCTTTATTACACTAATTTTTGTTATGAAGTAATGAAAAAAAAAAATCAATGTAATTAAGAAAATGAGAGTGGTTGTATTCAGTTTCCACAACTTGAGAAAATGTGCAAGTTCATTTATTTTACTAATTAAAATTAATTTATTTCAATTATGACACTTCAGTAAGTCTTTTCTTAATAATTTAATGAAAATATTGCTATATTTGCAAAATTCTGGATTCAACAGACATCACAATCCAAAAAAAATTTGAGCAAACCCATTGCAAAGACTTTTCAATTTCTTCTCAGAATCAAATTTAAAATTATAACACCCAGTATTATGTTAATTAATCATAATAAAAAAGACTCTATTATAATACGATATTAGTGTTGATACTTTTAAGTTTAAAAATTTATTAGCAAAAATCCCTGGAAGTCAAAAGAATATACAAGACTGAAATGCCCCCCCCTTTTTTATGTATATTTTTTGTTACTGTTTGGTGAAGATACGCTATAAGTTAAATTCAAAGAATTTAATTTTAATATTAATAGCAAATTGAAAAATCCAAAATTTGAAAAAAATGGCATCTTAAATAAATAATTAAGGCAAGAAAGTAAAATTTAAAAATGGTTAGTGAAATTGTTTATTTTCTAGTTACATTTAAACAAAGTATTTGGTAAGTATACAATTGTATATCAACATAGATTTCAGTTACAGAATGTAATGAATTCTTTACACAAATTACTATTTTCTAAAAAAAAAAAAAAAAAAAAAAAAAAAAAAAAAAAGGAAAAAGAAATAACTACCATATAAAGAATGGAACACATTTGGATAGATGTGTGGAATGATTCAATATACATATGTTCGGTACACTGAAAATACTGAAGGCAAATTACCAAACTATAGGACAAAACAATTTATTTTACTAATGTAGTACATCAAAAGTAAATTGATTAGACAAAATTGCATTTTGTTACGAGAGCAGTGTTTGGTATGAATAATCTAATACATTTTGTAGGTGAAAGCTATTTTATTGGGATAATAAAAAACACAAATTAAGAAATGACTTTAAAGAAGCATTCAAAATTATTAAAAAAAATCTTTAAAGTAAATAAGGCTCTTTAAGAAATCATCTTAATTTACATAGTAGGAAATATTGCCATCGTAAAGAGAGAGAGAGAGAGAAAAAATTAATAAAAAAAAATAAAAAATAAAAAAAATTAAAATAGTACTATCACAGTCTTAACTACCTTTTATTAATAATAAAACAGAATGAATGTACATATAACCATCAGTCAATGAAACTATAGTTTACGTATCAAGTTTTTAGGCCAGAAACTATCAAAAGTGAAAATATGACGGGATATAAACAACAGATTAACATGAGGAAAGGAATTACAACTTAATATAAAAATACAACGCGACAAAAACATTTTGTTGTTATTTGCATAGCTTTTTATACATGCATGGCACGGGCAATGCAAGCAATAGCATGCAGTTTCAAATCGAATGAAACGTTTTTTGTAAGTATGCAACAATTAAAAATTTTTTGAAGTCACAGTTGCTTTATACATTTTATCAAAAGATGTGACTTATGAAAGAAAAAAATTAAAGTGAATATTACAGTCTGTAAACTGAAGCTCTTCCATGTTGTTGAGGTTACTCTAAATCAGGAAGTTCTGAAAGAGAGGGAGAAAAAACAAATTAACTTTAACCATTAAACAGGAAAACAATGAAAGTCTATTGCAACTACTTATAATGGTTAGTAAAAATTTGTAATATATTTTAAGAATTGATATTCTTAAATTTGAATATTGCATCTTAATTACATTAGTATGCCTTATTTCTAAAAAAATTAATAAAAAGTTGTATTGGTTGGAAATTAATTTAGGAAACATAATTAATTATTTTGTTTCCAATTAATATAGGAAATTTTCTGAGATGTTGCATCCCGACATACTAAGATTCTTCAGTTTTTTTAATGTCATTTTCTAATAAGTATTTACTATGCTTCAAAAAGAATCTCAAGTTGTTTGGTTAACATTTAGTTTTTTTCCCCTTCTGCATTAAGAAATCTGAAAACAGGAAGAAGCTATCCGAATCTAACCCATACTTTCACTGTCTGAGTCGAGATCCAAGTAGTTGGAACTTTCGTTTTGGATAGATTTACGCCACAAAATTAAGTTGTCATTTAGAATTAATAAGAAAAGAAAAAAAACCTAGTCTTCTTGTGGCTCTAACACTAAAATGAAGTTGTCACAAGTAAAACGGGCTTAGTGCCGAATCTATACTGATATATGATTTCATTTTATTTTTCTACCTGAATTATTCATTATAGTTAAGCAAAATTAATTGTTATGCAAATGTTTAGAAGATTCATGCTATATCACATGAATGAAATAAGACATCAACTTAAACATACCTTTTAACTAATCAATGAATTTTCACAACATTTTTATCTTGATTAGCCTTTTTACAACCATAATTAACTTTGTTATTTAAACATCAATTTGTCATAAACTTGGCAAAATTTATCACAATTATTTTACAAAAACATGACATTTCCACCTATTCAATAGCAAGAAAAGGCACTATCTAAAAAATTACAGTTTATGGCAACTTGTGTTTTTGATGAGGCTTGGATTCAAAAAAAGAAGTTGCAATTCTATTTTTAACTTACTTATAACATCTTATTTTAGTTTTAAGCATGAATTTTATTTGTAATAAAAATGTTTGCATTAAAGATAAGAAAACCAGAAATTTGTAACCTTTTAGAAGGAAATTATGAAGATATCAAATCAATATATATATATATTTTTGTTTCGCGGGAATGTCAATATCAAAAATTAATTTTAAAAAACCTGCTGTAATCAAACAAGAAATGTATTACAGGACGCTATTTCCCAATATTATATAAACTTTCATTTAAAAATTATTGATACATGCATTTATTTTCTAATGTTGATCCCAGATCATACTTTATCAGCTTAGTAACAAATTTTGCTGTAATGTACCAGGATGCACCAATTAAAAATGATTTTTAGAGGTACTTTTCCCATATTTGCAGATTATATTAAAGAAAATTCAGAAAACTGAAGTAGACAGTCTGATTGGTAATGCAAGTCAATATATTATAATCAACCCCCAAAAGTTATGGGAAATTATGAGGGGAAAAAAAAAAAAAAAAGGATATAAAAATATATATTCTGTTATACATCATAATTTGAATTCACAATCTAAACTAGATTATTATTGCTGAGCATTATCTAAATTAAGAAATCGGTAAAAAAACAACAACTTATAATTGGCTATTTATACAGGAATAGCTAATAAACATTAATTCACAATCATAAATTTTTTTCAAAATTAAAATGTCATACCTTCATCATCACTATCTGCAGCCTCATCATCCTATTTAAAAGAATATTGAAATTAGTAAAAATTACTTCTATCAACTTAAAGTTTTATTTTACAAGTGAGCAACACTAAAAGTTTACTTAAGCACTTTTGTTAACTTAAAACAATTTTAAAATATCTTACACAATTTTTAATAACTGTGCAAGTTGTTTTGGCACAGCCAGTTAAAGTCTACATGATGTAATTAATAGTTTAACACCTTTTTCAAATTTTATAATTATTCTAAAAACTACATATTTACTCTCAAATACATTACTATACTCTCAATTACCAATATTTAACACCTACTTTCTTTCATACACTAATAAAACATAGGTTTACAATCATATATTAATGAAGAAAGCAGGAAATTTTATGTCACCAAATAAATTTATAAAAACCTTATTTATTCTGAAAGGGAGAAAAAAATTGGTGATAAAAATTATTTCTCAAACAATTTTTCAAATACATTTTAAGATAATTTGATTAAACTTTTTAAAATCACAAAGTGATAATCATAAATTCATCAAATTGTATTAAGTACATTTTTCATATTTAAAAACAAATTCAGTACCAAAATAAATCACTAAAACAAAGTAGTAAGAGACAGATATTACAATTTTTACCACTGTTATAAAAATTTTTAAAAGAATCAAATGACTAAAACAAATACATTTTATAAATCAATATTTATAGATATACATAATTTTAGTTCATTTTAAAATTCAAGATGTAAAATGTTGTAGAATTTAATTTTGTTTTTCAAAAGAAATAAAAACACTACATATAAATCTATAAATAACTATCCATTTACTCACGTAATTGAAGTCGCTACCATCATTTCCTTGTCCACTCATTTTACGCATCATCTTTAAGAGATAAAGAAAAATAAATAAATAAATAGACAAACAATTATAATTGCTTGGGAAAAAAAAAAAAAATCCAAAATATTCTGTTGACAATGTTAGTAGATTAAATTGGAACGTATACTTCAAACTACATTAATAACACACTTCCCATATTTTAAAATACAACAGAAATTTAAGTAATTGTCCAGATGATGAAAAATCATCATCTGGATTTGTTTCTTGTTAACACTCTCATGATTTATTGCAAAAAGAGCAGTTTTCATCTCAAATGCTTCCTATATGTTTAAAATTATATAAATGAAAAATAGTTTTAAAAAGATTTTATGTCTAATCACAAGAATATAGGTTGTCACTTTCTGCCCCATTGCAACCATATTTTACCACCACAGCTTTGAATTAATATCTACAAGGGATGTTATCTAAGGAGTAACACCTCACTTCTTAACTCAATGGAAAGATTTTCGGTCTATGAATTTATCATCCTCAGCACAAACATGAAGGTTTTGATTTGGCTTTGGTTATTGACTTTTGAAACAAGCTGCTCATGTTAGGAAATTCAATACAATATCCACCAGACTACTCTGGCTCTTCTGTAAATCAAATAGATTTAATTTTTTGTCTTGTATAAATTCATTGAAAATTTAAAAAATTATATCTGCAAAAACTTACACTATAATTATTATTATTATACCTATAACTTAAGCTTGTTCTATTAATTAATGCATCTTGAAACAATATTATAACATATTAAATAGTAAATGGCATTTTTATTTTTGAATAGAACTAAATTTTCTTTGATAAAACATAAGAACAGATTTTTGATGATAAGATTGTGGCAAATTCATCAATCTATTAGCTACATAATCAATCTTTGGTTATCCGTTAATCGATAGGTACTAAAAAAATAACGATGTGTAGATTATTTATATTATTGTGAAATTTATAATAGATTAATATTTGTTCCATTATTGTAATTGCTACTGTAATGGACAATATCTTGATTTAATGATTAGCAACAATTAACAGTCAGAAAAAGAAGGAATCAGGCTAATGAAAAAGGATTAATTATTGTAAGTTGCCAAAGAGATGAACTTATACTAAACATTAACATGAAATAACAATAAACACAGTACAGACTCCTCTCTTTTCTGAGAAATTATATTAGAAACTTATATTATGCAATGATTATCTAAATTTTTAAAAAAATATTCTTCCAATACTAGTAATTCTTCATTTTCTATTTATATAATTAATAAATCAAAACTTATAAAAATTTTTTAACCAATATGTTTTTATAAAAAAATTACGGATTCAGTGAATCTTACAAAAGAGGACATTAGTTAATACATTAAAAGAAAATAGCATTTTAAAGAGAAACTTTAAAAATATCCTATTATCAATATCATAAAAAAAAATTACAAATAAGCCATTTCTAAAAAACACCAATAAAAACTTGCATATGAGAATCATAAAAATTAGCAGGTATGAGAATTTTCATAATTTTGTTGAATTTCAAACATTCTGTCATAAAAAAAAAAAAAACCTGAAAAAAAGTTGCTTAAAATATATTTTTAAATTACAAGTATTAACTTATTTTCCATTTTCTCAAAAAATACGTAGAATAAAAAACTGCCAGTCTAACGATTAATTTTTAGAAAACCTTTCATATTAAATATATCAAAATACGAAACAATTAAATTAAATATTTTTAATTACCTCTTCGAAATCGGTTCCTTCACCTTCATCGTCAGAATCATCCTCATCCTTCCATTTATTAAAGTCAACTTTTAACCAGTGGAACTAAAAATATATTGATTTGATACTTTATATAAATGAAATATTTATACATATATATATATATATAATTTGCTATGTGAATTACATTTCTTCACTTTACAAGGAAATCAAACAAAAAATAATAACCATTCAAAGTCAAGAAATATTTTCAAATATTTGTTTCCTTCATATATTTAACTTTTTTATTTAATAATTCATTTTAACGAAACTCAACCAAGAAAGATAATTAGGTGATTTTACATCTAATTTGACTTATATTACATATATTTAAAAATTGAAAAAATATTTCATGTATGACAACTTGCACAATTTCTTGCATATTAAATTAAAAGGATCCTTAAATTTTTTTTTAAGAAAACCTTTATTATAAAAATCTTAAATTCATTATTAAAATAAATAAAAATTGAAAAAAAATATAATTTTATCATGAATTTCAATTTATTTTTTGTGAACATACTTTGCTGACGAATACATATGGGAGTACACTAATGTTAAATAACCTAAAAATTTATGAAGCAATTGGTCAGAATACTATATGAATAAGAATAACCACAGGAAAATACTAGTTTGATAACCCTTGAACTTCTGGAAATAGCAATTGTTCAAAATACTATAAGCAGCACAACTGAATTCAATAGCTACAGGAATATAATGAAGTTTGATAATCCTAAAACTAATTAGAAATAATGGTTCAAAACACTGCAAGAAACATTATTAAATTCAATAGCTTTGTGAATATACCAAAGCGAATTGTGAATATACTATTACTATAAAACAATTTTTGATAACAGCATAAACTGCAAACCAGAACATGATATTGAATTAGAACTTATGATGTAATAACATAAGAATAAAAACATGCTGAGAGACCCAATTCTTCTTAATACATATTACTTTTTTTCAATCAATTTCATAAATGAAAAATTGTGAACAATTTCTGATAAACAAACCAGCAATTAAAAAAAAAAATACTGTATGTTATGTTGTGATTCTTAAGGATGTTTTCATTTAATTGTATGTTTTTTAAAGCATTTGAATTTTATAGCTATATTAAAAGAAATTAAGTCAAAGTGGAGTAGAAGTTACTTAGTTGAATCTAGTTTGCTGAAAATTCTCTGAATTTAGAAACTCATTAAAACTTTTCTTAATGAAATTAACAAAATAATAATCATGACAATTTTACAAAAATCAGGCGATGATCACTCTATTAAAAGTATTTAAGTAAACTAAATAACATAAGAGATAGGCACTACATTTTTTTTTATGTATTTCTTATAAATCATAACGAATCTCTGAATGTCCTTTGTTTACCATATAGTAGACAGACCACAAACTTCCCCTTCATATTTAAGTAATCAATATCCATATTAACAAGGTATCTGTCTCAGCGTGTTTTTTTCCCCTCTAACAAGTCTGTATCAAATATGATATATAGTTTTATTTAAAATCACAATCGCATCAAAATTAGTATTTAAGCAATTAAGAAAAGAAACAGAATTATAAGGCAAAAGGAATAGACACATTAAAAGGTTTCAACCCACCTTTTTATCTTCTTTAAGTAATCTCTTCCAAAATTCTTCTGCTCCTTTGATTAAAACAAATTCAGTAGCCCTGCCTCTGACAGCATACTTGGAATCCTATAAAAAAAGTAAATTTTTTTAACTTACAAATTTCAATTTTTTTTTAGAATACAAATGAAATGAAATGTTTTAATGATGACATTTTAACCATTATCGTAAGAGTAAGAAATTATTATTACTATTTCTATCACTCTTAATCAACAAGTTAAAATTAATATTCAATAATGTTACCCAAACCTTTTTACCAACAGTTTACATGATAAAATTACATATTTTGTCACAACTTTCTTGACCAAAGAATGTATTTAATACCAGTCGCTTGGTTCAGTGAAGTGTTTTTTATTTTGCAGAACAGTTTATGACCTTTTAACTATAACAGGCGATTTAAACCATCTGCTTCAGATTGAAGCCCAGTAAATCTACATACAGTAATTTTACAAAGTTACTACTGATTCTGATTAGTAGTTCTGATTTTCGTCAGACCTATATGATATGTAGGACTGACAAAAATCAGTTAAGTCGGGGTACATCTTGACATATAAACTTACTTAACCAAAGACTAACGAAAATGCTAGTTTAAAAAAAATAGCAGTTCTATATACAATTGCCCTCCTATAATTTCCCCACTGTTAGGCAAATGGCTGTTTCAGCCATTTGCCTAACAATGTTCTAAAATATTCCATTTTAATTATTTTTACTATCAACAAGTGTCAACTATAGACCTTGCACTTACATTTACTTTATTGATGATGAATATCCCAGTAAATCTGATAAATATTTAAATAAATGAACATAGTTAAAGCATTTATTAAAGAATATGCGACCAGAACTTTCTTTTTATACAAGCATGAATACAAGTTGAAATTTATAGAGTAGACTCATCAACAATGAAACGACTTTCAAACCCTTATGAAAAATTCCAATGTAATAACACAGTAAAGATTGTATGATAAACTATTTTAACTCATAATAAATTTTAAAATATGCTAAAATAAGATAACTCCTTTTTTTAGTAGATACATATAAAATAAACAATGTATGACTTGATGCAAAAGCAATATAAATATTTAGCTTCCACCTACATATTAAGTAACACTGCCTTTCAAAAGTTAATAACATTAAAATTTATGATTTCCATGCATAATTTTATAAAAATTATTCAAGAAGGTGATATTGATACTTGAAAACAACAATAACTATGAATTGCATATACTTAATATAAAAATTGTAGAACTCAAAAATGTAAACATTTTAACTTGAAGTAACTAGATGATAGTATTAAATTCGTTTTACCAATGCACTATAAAAACTATCAATTCAAAAATTGTAAAGAAATATGTTGTTACCTATTAATGGAGATTGATAAAGTAACTTTTAAAATGCCGCTCAGTAAAATAAAATAATAAAGTTTATTAGTAAAGTATTGATTTAACAGAAATTAAATATATATATTTTTTTCTTTAGAATCCAGGATGCCTAGGGCTTTAATATACAATGATTGTTTTTTTTTAAAATTCTCAAAAAAATTAAAAACTAAATATATGTTATGTTTTTTTCTTTTTTTTTTTAACGTATTTTGCTCAGTGAAAATATTTTGAAATGTCATTATATGCAGAACAAATACATCCACTAATTATTTAAGACAAATAAAATATAGTTGATTAATTGAAATAAAAATATATAGTAATTATAAAAAATATGATAGTAAATATTTTTTTTATATTACATACACATATATATTATGCCTAAGAATTTTCAATCAAACAATATAATTGCTAGAAAACAAATGATTTCAGTTATATCAGTAAACATTTTTTCAATATCAGTATATTTATTATAATTTTACATGGAATAAAATTATCAGTCTGTCCCATTTATTCATTTTTGTATATAGAATTTCAAGAAAACTTTATTAAATGCTAAAATGATATTATACCAAAGAATTTTTACATTTAGCATTATTTTCAGATGAAGTGGCTAAAAGATATATGTGACTTGAACACTGACAAAAGAAAGACATCAAAAAGTAAGATACTGGTTTTATATTTCAATCTTACATAATTGAAAATGCATGGTTTAATTAAATCTTACAGAATACTTCAGCTTAATTTTTTAAATTGTTGCAACAATGAATTTTTTTTTTTTTTTTTTTTTTACAACTAGTGCCAGACATTTTTGCTGAAGAAAATTAACAGAAAAAAGTATAAAGAATTTTTTTTTTCCCTACCCCAGGACCCAACTTTTACTACTTTAAACCTTAATATATTTAAATTTTTATAAAGTCAATAATGCATCAAAATTTATTATTTCCATGAAACATCAATATAATTCTGATTGAGAAGTGAATATAATAAATATTCATCAAAGTAAAAAATTATCAAGAAGGTTACTGCATTATACTTGAAACAGTGAATAAGAAACTTATTCCAAATAACAAAATCTAAAATTAAAATTTTAAATTCATAAACTATAAAGAAATGTTGTTGCTTGCTTGACCAAAACATTAAAAATAAATATTTGGTTGATAAAATAACTTTAATGTAGCTGTTTTAAGTGAGGTTTCTTATGAAAAGCAAACAAGAAACAAATATTACCTTCAACAGCACTTGACGAAGTGTTTTTATATTATAACAAATAAGACTATATTTAAACAAATAGAATATCACAGCTAAAAATATAAAATTAAAACTTTCAATTCATAAATTTTAAGACATTGTCGTTACTTGCTTGACCAAATATTAAATATAATATTTGGTTGATAAAATAACTTTAATGTAGCTGTTTTAAGTGAGGTTTCTTATAAAAAGTGAACAAGAAACACATATTCAACAGCACCAAATAAGACTATATTTAAACAACAGCTAAAATTATAAAAGTAAATTTTAAGACATTGTCGTTATTTTTGCTTGACCAAAATATTAAATTATATTATAAAATAAAACATTTAGTTTCTTATAAAAAAAAAGAAACACATATTCCTAACATTCCTGATTCTTATATATAAATTTAAGAGAAATAACATTGATATAAATTTAAAAAAAGTCTTGATAGTAATCAATACTACCAATAATAAATTCTACACCAAAATTTTTCACTATATTATAAATTGATTTCACAGATATATCAAGTTGATCAAGTAGCCATTATTATAGATATCTAAGTCAAGCTTATTAAAAATAATTTTTTTTAAACAACAATTGAATAAATAATTTTGTTAAAAAACAAAGAATAGCTAAACATCTTTCTTTCTTTTTTTTAAAAGTCCTCTATCACCAAGATGTCTTTATTGGCTTGAAATGCACTCAAGCGGAGTAATTATTAATAGGAGACATTCTTGCAAAGTAATGTCAGAATTTGGAAACACATTAAAAAATAATAATGTTGTTGCTTGCTTGACCAAAACATTAAAAATAATGTTTGGTTGATAAAATAACTTTAATGTAGCTGTTTTAAATGAGATTTCTTATACAAAATAAGAAACAAACATTACCTTCAACAGCATTAAAGGAAAAGATTCTTATATTAAAGAAATTTAGAGAAAATGAATCATTTCCAAACATATTGATAAAAATTTAAAGAGAAATATTGAAAAGTTTTGATAGTAATCGATACTACCAACAATAAATTCTATACCAAAGTTTTTCACTATATCAAATTAATTTCAATGATACATCAAGTTGAACAAGTAGCCTTTATTGTAGATATCTAAATATAGGCTATTTCATTTTTTTAATCAGCAATTGAATAAATATTTTTGCTAAAAACAAAGAATAGTAAAAAATCTTAAAACTAACTCCTCTACCACCAAGATGACTTTATTGACTTAAACTGCTCTAATAATAAATTACTTTATTTAATAACTTTAACAAAAAAAGTTGCTTACTAATAGGTAAGTGATATAAGAATTTGAAAACACATTAAGTAAAAATAATGATTAATAAACTAACTTAAAAAAAAAAAAAAAAAAATGTCAATTACACAAACCAACCATCATTTAATCTTTTTATTTTTATATGAGCAATAAACATATGGTAATCATTGCTTAAAAGATGAAATCAATTTGTTTTCTTCTTAAACACACACATATATATAATATATTAAGATAAATATATATATATATATATTAAGTACAGAGATTTATAAGCAGGAAAACAAAGGATTCAGACTTAAATTAATGAATGATACTTTTACGCATGAACACAAGAGCAGCAGTAAGGACTGACAACCATTGAATCAGAATGAGGGAAAACTTTCCTTGTTTTACAACTTTCGATCCTAGCAAAATGATGACCAGTTCTGGCCATCTCAAACCAGCCATTGATTATTAGCAAATATTGGTCATTCAATACAACAAAAGTTCAAACCAAAGATCCCAATCAGAATGGGAAAAACATTTGGCATATTATTGTACATTTGCTGATAAAAAAAAGTCACTAAATTCCAGAGTAACAGAGAGTAAATTCCAGAGTAATTAAACAGTAATAGGACCCATTATAAAATTTTAACAATAAACTTGAAAAATATGCCATGAATGTATAAATGCTTACCATATTACTCAAGTATATGATTAAAATAATTTTTAATAAAATGAAAATTTTAATCTATAGAATAGATTAAAATATATAATCTAGAACTAACACATATCTCCCTAATAGCATAGCAAAAGTTTAGTGAGGAATCTTTCAACAAAATTAATCTCATATCAAAACCTAATTTTTTTTTTTTTTTACACAAATTATTTCAATAACAAATAGAATTTGGAGTTTTCAAATAAATGAAATTCATTTGCACTTACCTCTGGTTTAATTTCTTTAAACAGTTCAAGAGTGACTTCATAATCTTTATTCTCTGTTCCACCCTTACCCCTATAATGAAAAATTCAAAACTCATTTAAGCTATGCTACATAGTTGAATATAATCTATTGTTAATAAGTTAGTAAAATGTTTAAAATTTGGGGATTCTACCACAGTGCAACTTGGTTAATTCCGGTTTTGGCAATAAATTATTCAACTTGTTTAATTTTTTTATGACATATGGTATAGAGATTGGTCACCTATTTCTCACTTTATATTTTTGTTAAATAAGGTGATCTTTTGTTTGATTACTGCAATATTTTCCATTGTATCTATCATTTTAACATCATGAAAAAAATTAATATATTTATAAATAACATTTTATTTAAATTAAATTTCTAATAAACGGCAACTGTTATAAGGAAACTTTTTTTCTACAATATGTTGCAATTAGTAATCTTCTACAAGATATGAAAAATTATCATTAATTATTGAGGATTCTATGCAATGTGGGGCATTGTTACTATGCGTCCGTGGCTTATTTTCAAGTTACACACGCCCCCTGGGTAATGCAAAGTGAGTAACGTCTATGCAGCGCTTGCCTTAAGTCATCCAAGTGTCAACGTGTTTGCTAGCTGCATTAGAAAAAAAAAAAAAAAAAAAAAAAGTAATGCAGACACCCTACTGCCAAACCTACGATTCACACCAATATTGACAATATCATTTCAACCCAATTGGTTATTCGTTTTTACTGAAACCCTGACAAGTCCAATTTATGATAGATTTAATTTTTATTCACGTTTTTGACCAGTGCAGTTGTTTTATTTTGTTTCTTACAATTTTCTACATTACATTCATTTCCTCATTAAAACCAGATTAAAAAAGTATGCATTATTATTTTATTATATAAAAGTCTAATAAATTTATTTTTTAAGCCTAATTTCATAATCCATTAGCATTTGAAATGAATGCATCCCCACAGCATTTTATTAGTTATTTGTGTATTTAATTTATTTTATAATTTTAAAAGCACTAGAAAATAAAAATTCCTATATATTTTACTTATGAAGTGAGTAAATTAATAAAACAGGGAGTTCCTTTCCTGTAAGTTTTTAATATTGAAAATTATTAAAAAAAATAACATGAATGACTAAAGCTTCTAATTAGCAGCATTTGCAGTCCCAAGACTAGTACAAAGTGAATATTCTTTATCTGCTCCTAAGCTGATGTTCTAGGAATAGAAATGAAGAAACCAAGTGGAAAGAAACTTGAAAACCACAAAAAATAGGAAAACAAAGAAGAGGAATTAAAATAGTAGAATTATTTATGCATTTAATTATTAGATAGCATTTTTAGTACATTTTTTATTATTATTATTTCCTGTCACACAGGAAAATAACAATTTACACCCTGTTCACAGAGGAAATAAATAACATACCTTTGACAGTGACGAAATACCAATAAAATATAGGTTAATGGCTTTTAAACATCATAATTTAAATCTACATTGATGTCTTTATTCAAAGGTAGAAAATTTACGGAATTTAAGCTTTGCAAGAAAAGGAAAAATGATGTATTTTGATGCTTTCATAAATATTGAAATATTTTTATAAGCAGTAAAATTTCAGGGATGGGATGTGTCTCTTTTTTAAAATTAAATTTGTTATACATATATATTTTACAGATTAGCACTTAATAATATGGGGAATTAATTTTATGAATTCTTACCAATATTTTTTAAAAAAATTATACTACTTTTGAGAGCAAAGAAAAAAACATAGATAATCTGAAAAATAGTATATTAATTTACAATGATAGCAATTTTAAGTTTTTTTTTAATTAACAATTTATTATTAATGTTCATTAAGTAGTGAATAAAGATAGAATTCTACAATTAACAGAATTCAGAAGGAAAGTTTTCAAATATCCCTCCAATTATACTATTTTATAATTTGTAAAGTTTACATTTTAGGGTTTTAATACAGTACCAACACTTGGGTAGTTGCTTCTAAACATTCATTTTTCTTTCTAGGTATATTTTAATAAGCTGACGAAAGATACACATTACTTTTAAATATTATATAAAATGAAATAATTTTAGTTAATTTATACAAGACCAACTTAACAATATAAGCAAGGAAAAAATCAGCAATTCAAGAAAATTTCATAGACATGCCTTAATTTGATTAATAAAACCCAGAATCCTCTGAATTACTTAACCTACAGCATATTAAAAAAAAGTATCTTAAGTTGGTAGTCATGATTTTATATAAATTTTTAGGCAAGTATCTATTGCACGAAAACAGGTTGAGGTGCACTTATAAAAAAACAATCAGCCTCACTTCTGGAACAAAATCTTACCTACTACTATATGAACAGAAAAATAAAGATTACTGAATAATATAATTTCAAACAAATTTATTGCTGATTATTGATAACAATAATAAAAGGTAAATTTCAAATGGCAATATTTTAATTATAATTCAAATGCTTATTTTTTAAATCCTTACTTTATAGATCAGAAACAAATAAAATTGAAAAGCATTTTTACTTGAAATAAATTTTGTCTTTTTCAACTTTTATTGTAGGATTCCGACAATCTTCCAGCTGCACTTTGACATAAAGTAAATTTTTCCTTTCAGCCCAAAATACTGGGGGTGGTAATAACCTATTAAAAAAACATTTTTTTTTTTTAAATAAACAGTTGTAACAAAAAATTAAATACCAATATCATAAAGATAAGTAAGCATGAAAAAAAAAAAAATCATTTATCAAATAGTATTTATTTTCCCCATAATTAAATAATAAATTGTTAATATTCAAAACGATAACTATAAATTATTTTTAATGTTTGGTTTAATTTTTTAAAATGATAATGAAACAATCAAGAAGGTAAAATCCCCTTTTCCTCTCACACTATTAATCTGGAAATAAAATTGTTATATTAAGTGTATTTTATTGTTTACTCTGATTTCTCTTACTATATTAATTTTCTTTTACAACATACTAATTTATTTTTTTATCCTTAGTATCAACGTTAAATATAATAAGGAAGTTTTGGAATAGAATTAGAACTCTCTTACATTAATTTAGGATTCCCTTCAGATAAAGCTAATTATTTCTTTGTAAAATGAAGTTATCGTAAAAAATTGGCTCTGAATTTTAATTCTATTAATTCAA
The DNA here is from genome assembly GCA_021605075.1 of Caerostris darwini. Lineage (NCBI taxonomy): Eukaryota > Metazoa > Arthropoda > Arachnida > Araneae > Araneidae > Caerostris > Caerostris darwini. Next base: position 191,304 of record BPLQ01004553.1, read on the forward strand.
ATATAGTCAACTGATATATCAGTTAAAAACTAAAAACAAAACGATCGTATCTACAATTGCACAATAATCGTCATGAATTTTCGTTGCTATTAAGATCAGAAATAAAACTTCTTAATTAAAAAATATCATTCAATTTTAATCATAAATCAGACTATAATAATCAACTAGAAATTCTAAAAATCAAAATTATACATCGTGAACATATTCTAAGGTTTGTTCCCTCATGTTAAGCACGCCATCCTTTATGCACACTCATAGTGAAACAAAGATTAGAAAAATAAGAATAAAGTAAAAAAAATATAAACTCGCCTTTCTTCTCCCATAACTAATAGTTAATAAACAAGTAAATTACGGCAAAGAGAACAGTTTAATATGAAATTATTATATTTTAATAACAAATTAATTCTACTTTTTGTCACACAAAAACCGCTCGAAAAGCATGCGCAGTCAAAAGAGACGGTATTGCCAGATGTATTAATAAAATGTTCAAAGGAGATTGAATAACATTTTCATCTTCTTGAGACAACTTGCGAATTTTAACATACAACCTCTAGAGCTGAGCGTTAATTTTTTTATTTTGTGAAATCATAAGTAAATAATGATCTCAGTAATCTGTCAGTAGTGCAAAAAAAATCTCAGTAATGTTACAAATTTTTCTTTAAGTCCTGTTCGAATATATTGATATTTGGTAATTTATTTTTACTTATTTTCATTTAATTATGCTCTTTTTGATAGCCTCAAAGCCATATATGCTGACAATGCTGCGATTACAACTATCCATACTTTAAAGCAAGTCATCATTGAAACACTTCAAAAATATGCATACAAGCTTGAAAATTGAACCAGTAATTGGAAAATCAAAGAAAATTTATCAAAATTTGTTAATTTACTGTTTAAAAAATTATTAAATTAGAATCATTCAATGTTCTTCATAATTTTTTAACAATCAGCTCTTTCGATGCCAGGCACTCGAGGTAGAATTTAGACAGATGTCTTTCAGCTCCCAATTAAAAAAAAAAAAAAAACGGTTACGGATGCAACAGGGGCTAGGAAATCACTTCGATACCTCATATATTGAAAAAAAGAAAAAAAAAAACCCCAGCTTGGCTATCAGGCACAACATTTTGTTGAACAAATTTTATTTTTTATATTTACTCTTCTGTACAGCTGCCCATTTGGGCATGCACCAACATATGCACGAAGACATCTAACCTAAAAAAGCTACAGGGTTTTCAAAACAAGCACTCTAATAATATTATGGAAGCTCCCTAGTTTACAATGGATAATTAATATTCTTGGATAATTAATATTCATTTTTCGTTTCATTTTTTCGTTTTTGGATAATTAATATTCACAAGAATCTAAATATTGACACCATTTTTTTATTAAATTAATAATTTTTATAAACATTTTTTTATAAATGCTCTCCGATTTAAAATGAATTATTACATGTGTTACTACTATACCATCCTGTTAAAACAGTTCTTAGAAACGACTTCAAATAATTTTGTAATAGGATTCTTTGTTAATAGATTGTTGATTCATTCTTTCGACGAATTATTATGAAGCGAAAATTACTCACAAAGTTAAATGAAGACATTATTTGAACTTTTGAATGTTTATTTTAAGAATAATATGCCAAAAAGTACGAAAATTCCTTTGAGTAATTGTTTTGTTTTTTATAATTCTTTATTATCATTATTTTTCTTAACCTTAAAGTTCCTTATAATATTGTATAAGTTTGCTTAAAAAATACAGTGTAACTATTTTACCTAATTATTATTATTAAATATTACTTATCCTACATGTACTGGACTAAAAAAAATAAAGAGTGGATTAATAATCATTGTGAATCTTATCATCAGAGAAAATTCCTAGTGTAGTTTCACATTTCGTTGATTTATAATGTGAATCTTCGCAAAATGTCTTATACAACTGAGAACAGTTTTGATCAACCTCAAAATAGTTTTTTTACGTCATTAACAGAGAGATTATAGCATATATAGTTACTTTTCTTCACATAATTAACAATTTAAAAGTTAGATTGGTTGTACGGGAAGATGATATATTTAAAATCACTTGTGTTATCGTAATAAACAAGATTGATTAATCCACAAAAATGAAGTACAAATTATAAATTATTATTATTTTTTTGTGTGTGTCATGTCTGTTAGAATTTCGAATGATTCCTTTTGAAACATCATCACAAGAACTGTTTCTCTTTCTATAATTCAAACAGAAATAGGTTTTTGAACCACTAGCATCATTTTTCCTTAACATATTAAAAATCCAATATACTAAGGTAATCAATCATTCTTTAGATTCTCATATAAATATTTATGATACCACTATCACACAAGAATTTTTATCAAAGAAGACTGCAGTAGTTTTACTTTATTCAAAAATTAACCAAATCCTCATCCTTTTTTTTTCCTTCAGAATTTGGCCATTTTCGTCTTGAAAATACCAATCTGATTCCTTCCCAAAATATTGTTACAGAAATTGCTTAAAACATTCTTTAAAAGCAAGATTAAATGATTCAGGAACATGATGTATTTCGATATGGGTAAATGTGAAAATTCCTGATTTTCGAAAAGTTTCTTTTATTTTGATCTCGTCCTACAAAGGCGAAAAATAACAGTATGTTTTTGACATTGCAACTGTTCTTTCTTGTTTTTTCTAAGTTGATATTTATGTTATTATCCCGTTTTTACTCTTAAGAAAACTCATGAACCGTAGCCTAGAGACGACTGGCATCAGAGAATACAGGAAAATATACCGACTACGTTTTTGGACAAATGTTAATCAACTTCTGTCTCTATATTTTTTTAAAACAAATGTAGTGCTATATGCCATGATTTAAATTTTTGGTTTAAAGTAATTCGATAAGACCTCATCTATTTAAATTTCAAACCCCTTGTTTCTTCCAAAATTTATTTTAATAACAACAGAATAAGAACAGTCATGTTTGATGGTCAACAGTTAAAACCTTTCACTTGATTATTAATCCAGCTTTTGGATAAGTTGTTGTTTGTTGTTTCTTATCCCACTTGGTCAACAGCAACATCTAGACCAAGTCCAGGAACCCTTGTGCCTTAAAGTAAAGAACGTCTAGTGATAAAGGGTAAAAAATGCAGCTTCTTTTTGTCCTTGACCTTGCGGCACAAAGACATGGTGCACCAAAGGGAGAAGTCTGACTTTACCCCACTTGTTATACCTCCGGGCACTAAATACCGATTTTAGTCGCCTTTTACGACATACATGGGCTACAATGGGGCTATTCTAATCCGGAACCACACTGTAGCTGGATGAGTCACTTTGCCTATTATACATGCAAGCTTACACTTATTCGTTTCCCACACAAATCTTAAACCCATACACTTTCTATTGACCGAATATTATCTATAACTACAGTAGACACGTTAAACTATCATTTTCTTAAATTAAATAGTCAGAGGACATTATTGCTGAGATTCAGAACACAATTCTTTTTTTCTTCTTTATTGATTTGACTAATAACACAATTATCCACGTAAAAGGTCAATAAATTTTCTGTGGTTTCAGTTAATTTTTAGAAATTCTACATAAATCATACAGTAAATATGAGACTAATAAGGAACATCTAGAAGTAATATCCAAAACTACCCATCGATGACAGTATATTTTTGTATTTTCATAGTCCACTAGAAATCTTAAAAACTCAAGGTCTTTTTTTTCTTTTTAGTGATTTGTGAAAATGTTATATCCAACGTAAAGTCAACATATTTCTTACGAAATCGATTTAGGATAGATGTTATGATTTCTATAAGATTGAGGTGTGTCGCTAAACATTTGTACAATTTGCTTTACTAGTTTGTGTGGAACTCGTTTAAAACAGACCTTATCTAACAAGGGAATTTTTCTCTTTTACCACTGATCTGGTGGGGCGACGGTGTAAATTTTGCATTACTTATTACATAAAATTTGGGACGATTTCAGTTGTGCCAAACGACAACCAAATATTTAGAACATTTTTAAAATCCTCAATCATTCGATAATGCTAATTTTTTATGACCTAAAGATTTTTTCAACTAATTCATGGTAATCAGGTAAAAGTAAATTAGTGGTAATGTTTCCTCATACTACCTGTACTTCTGAATACCTGCAAAGAGTTTGATTAAAATATTCTTTTATATCTTTGGATAATTATATTCTATTTTTGACATGTTAACGGTTCCGAAAAGTCTAATGCACCCTGTCACCAAAGATCAGAAAAGCACAGGTAGAGACGCAATCAAAACAGATGATTTGCATTTCTTCAGATGAGCATTTTTTCCCCTTGTAAGTGTTCGATCTAATAAAGTCCTTATCTGCATAGGTCTCATTTTTAAAGATATGATCAAACGTGAATTTAACAACAACAACCTCACCAATAGATAGCTTAATTTAAGTAGAAACTTTTAAGGAATTTCCTATTTAATTAATTACACAAGTACCATTAACTTTAAATTCTTATAATCAAGCATCAGCGACTTGGGTGGGTGTGGAACCGCGTGCCGTTGGCAAAATTTGGGACTGAATTGTCTAGAACTGACGGGTGATTGACGCCGTACTTGCAATTTACTTTCATATCAATGCTATTTATTTCAACAAAATAATTTTTATGAACAGTTACCTCAATTTTTTACAGAAAAAACAAGTAACATAAAATTTTTTTTTTAAAGTCAATTCCTACTTTTTTTCACTATATTGCAGAAAGTCCTTTATAAATAATTTTCATTCCTTTTTTTTAAGTTTATCTGGCGCCATCTATTGGTAGATATATGCAACTTAAATCTAAAAAAAACTAAAATTAATGAATTAAATTTAATGAATGAATTAATATTTGAAAAAACTGTATTAACATCCAGTGTCATCCACGATAATTTAAAAAAAAAAAAAAAAAAAAAAATGTATTTGAACTTGAGGGGATGAATAAAAAGTATTTTATTAACGATTGAAAATTTGAACAAGATATATATAGGGAGAGTGTGAGCTAATAAAAGGAATTGAAAAAAAAAAATTGCGTAAGAGTAACTTAACAATTAAAAATGTATAAACTCAGCAATCAAACATTTTACATAACTCTTTATGCTGCACAAATCATCATAAATTGAATGAGCTAATAGCTTTATAATAATAATACCACTGTATAATTTTACAACCAAAGATTTAAGCAACGGATCTGAGAGTTGTTTATAATTATTTAACGTACCAATCTTATTTTGGGGGATCTGATGGCTGACTGACTAGCGGTCTGGTGCCCTTTGCTACAGGTGTCGGGTTCAAATCCCGGCGGTGCCATGGATGTTTGTAGTGGTTTTGAATCCTCCTTAAACCGTAGGTCCCGTTCTAATATGACTGTTGGGCTTAGGGCTCACAACTCTAAAAAGAAAACATCTCCTGTCTCGAATTCTGCGAGTAGGCAGACGGCCTTGGCCCACCATGGAGCTGCTGCCTCAATGAATATGTCTTATTTTTGTTCGTTCTTTTTTTTCTCTAAGAGGTTATCTGTCTTTAAGGGTAAATTTAGGGAAACAAAAAAGGATGTTTTTTGCTACTTAAACATCTATGCTTGGGTTTAGACTGGTTCGCTGAACCAGTTAGGGTTCTTTGAAATCAGAACTGAAGCTTTATTACAATTTTTTGATGTGCTCGCTTAATTACAAAATATAGAGAAATAAAAATTTTTCAACTTTATAAAATCTCATAACATTAACATAGTACTTAAAAGTGGTTAATAATTTTAATGCAGTAGTAATTATTAGATCCTCTACTTTTGTCTAGTTCTTTTGAGGCAGCTAGATGACCAATTGGCTAACGCTCTGAACGTTGATATCATTGACTTCAGTTTTGAATGCTGGTGGTGGCATGGATGTTTGTTGGTGGTTAGGAATTCACATTAAACTTTAGGTCCATGGTCTAATTAGTCTAAAGTTGCTCAAAAGGACCGTAGAGCGACAAACCAAACCTTGTTTTATTGAGATAGAACTATTGGATATTTTACAATTGTTATATATACAGTATGAGTCTGGATTCTGCATAATAGAACTATTATACAGTATAACGCAGCCACTATCTGGAGAGAACTATTATACCCACGTTTTAGAGCTAACCACGTTAGTTCGAAGGTTACCAAATTGATAACCAAATTAAAGCAAAAAATCGTTATTGAATTAATACTGTAGCATCATTGAAATATTGCTGAATGTTACTTTTAAGAATGTTAAGCTAAATGAAGAAGCTAGATTATATAGAATTTTATTTGTGAATAATTATTTTCGTAAGGCGATTGTTGTTTGTATGGGTTGGCCAATACGTTCTCCGGACTTGATCCCAATTGAGGGTGTGTAAATAGCTGTATTGCTGAATTGAACTTATTTCCTGCCACCCTCCAAAATTGTCTTGACCCTTCATTCAGAGCTGCTTTGATGCAGCCATGGCATTTGCTTTCAATGCAAGTTTAAAGAACACCTTGAATTTGAGCATAAAACATTGTTCCATTGGAAGGCAAACATTGAGACTTTTATAGACATTTCCCTTCGAATGGAACTTGTTTGCTTTCCAATGGAGAGATGTTTTTATGCTCAAATTCAAGTTTTTTTTTTCCTATTCAAATTCAGTGTTATACATATATATATATGCCTGTTAACCCTGTCAAAACCGATATGCTTGTTAATTTATGCATGTGTATGCTTGTGCTTATGTACCTATATGCCTGTTACTTTGTTTGTATAATGCCTGTTAACTCATTCTTAACTGTCTGTATATTTGTTATATGGGATTACACTCCATAATGAAATTCAGAGAATAATTTTCGGTATATATATATATATGTATTTTTAACACAAAATAGTCTATTATTGTGCTTAATTTTTGAACATTGTTTGATTAATGTTTTTGCTAAATTTCATCAGATTCCAATGTATAGAAATTTCACAGTCACAATTTTTCAGTTTTCCCTTAATTTCTTGGATTTTTCTTAATTCAAATTTTGTAGGCTTGGCTGATAATTTTTCTCAGGTAACTAAAACAAAACATATTATACAATTTTCTGAAACTAAGTTTCTAACTTATATGCCTGTATCATATCTGTTATCCTGTTATAAATTAGAAAATAATAATAAAATATTTGTGTGTTTAATTTGATACTTCGACAAAGGGCAGCACATGTTCTATTCTACTCTTCTGTATGGGGTAATTTTGATTTATTTTAAAATAGCACCATCAACAGTTGTGCTTTTTAAATATTTGTTGAGGCATATATAAATGTTTTTATCAAATTTTGAATTATAATAAATAGTTTATGTTGATCTTTTTAATTATATAAAAAGGCTTTATTAAAAGTTATAATTTAATAAACTAATTATTTAAAATAATAAATAAAATAAAATCCCGTATATTTAAATTGGGAAAAATAGTATTTGTGTTTAATTTCAAAAATGTTTTAATGATTAATTAAATTAGTAAAATTGGTGGAATAATCGAAAAGTTATTTCTGAGAAATAATAATAATTTAAAAAACAAAACGTTTTGGTTTATTGTTTAAAAATAGATGGCGCTCGTTTTAACAGACAAAAGTTTAAACACTGGTAGCTGAAATCCAACTTCATCTACCGGGAAGGCACGGTAAATCCGTTCATGCGTCAGTGTAAACGTTTCAAGCCGTAGAAGGTTGTGTATTTCTCTCTCTTCTCTAGCCGTTTAAATGAAAATGTGATTAATTCGTTGTAAAAATACAGTTTTTTCAGTTATGCTTTAGTTTTGAATTGAAAATTCAATACCTGTTGAAAACATAAATTTGGAATATTTCTAAAGACATTTGCTGAAGGACATCATGTTTGTGTTTACTTTCCAGCTGTAACCGTTTTTTTTTCTTACTTTATTTTGCATGAATATTCAATATTGAAACAAAGATGTCATTTCAAGATTCATTTTGGGTAAGTGTAAATTTTATTTATGATGTTATAAAGGAATTTTTTTATTTTTAAGATGCACTAATTTATGTGTCTTATGATTAATATTATATTTGGTTTTACTAGAAATATTTTATAAGTTGAACATATAAATTTGTTTAATTTTTTTTTTGTATTTTGTTTATTATTATTATAGATAGTTAAATTTAATAAAAAGTTAAATAAGTAATACATTTTGTAAATTATTTTATCATTTTTCTTCGTACATTACCATTCATATAAACATCTTATTTTTTTTAGTTTCTATGAATTCATAATAAAATTTCTTCAGAAAATTTACATGAAAAAACATTTTTATTGTTTTTAAATATTAAAAACTAATGAATTAAAACTGTAAACGGTTTTTATAATTTCTTATAAATTTATCATACTTTCATATGATAAATTTATAAGAAATCATATGGTAAATTTTACATGACTCATGATTTAAAACACGAATTACGTTTATTTAATATAAAATAATTTATTTATTTTGAAAAATTTTTTATGACTTTATATTTAAAAATTCTGCTATTTTTTAAATGTCAACTCACTTAAATAATATAATTTAATATTTTTAAAAATCTTTCCTGTATTAAAAAAATTAAATTTTAATATTTATTATTATTATTATGATTTTTCTTAATAAAAATAAATAAATAATGTTTTCTGTTTTGTAGAAAAGTTTTCAAAAAGTTTTTTAAAAATCAATTTTTATTTCGCATCGGAATAGTTATTTCGAAAATTAATTTAATTACATCGGATTTTAGTTCCTTTTTCAAATAACAGGTTTCATAGAGGGGTGGACCTCACCCCTCTATGAATAATTTAGTTTATTTAACTTTATAAAAATATAAACTGTTTTAAAAAGCGATATTTCGATTTTTTCCATAAAAATTGCCGTAGTTAAAAGAAAATAATATAAGAAATTAAATTATTTATGAACTATAAATATTGTAAAAGTTTGCTTTAATAATATTTGTAATTGTATAAGTTATTTTTTTTTTATTTTTATATTTAACTATTTTTTAAATGTATTATTTATTTTAATTAAGTACATTAATTATTTTTGCTTTTAATGTTCGTAAGAATTATTCCGATGATTGCTGATTAATATTATTTTTGGTATTTTTAAAAGTTTTAATAATAACTAACAAAATACATAAATAAAACAAAAAAATAAATAATAGACATAAAACAAACTTAAATAATAATGAACATAATACTAACAAAATACATAAATTATTTATATAATTTTTGTTATATTTATGTGTACGGTTTTTTTTTATGTAGTTAAAACTGTAATGTTTTTAAAGTCGTAGAAAAGTCTACTTTTTTTCAAATGCGAAGAATGTTTATTGAAAGTAAATGCAGTCAAGATCAGTCAATTAATTTTGTTCTTTTACAAATTATTACAATAATTTGATAAAAAAAGATATAGTTCAAAGAAGCCGTAGAACAGTCTTTTAGAATCACTCCCTTATAAGTGTTATTAATTTCACATCTTATTGCAAGTGTTTTAATGCGAAAGTCTCAAGTGAATAATTCTCCTATCAAAAACCTTAAAGCTTTGTCCTTGCTTATGATAGCATTTCGTCACTGTAGTGTGCTGACGAATAAAATCTGATTCATCGTATTGTTAATATGATGTAAATAATGTAATAGTACCGGATTTTTTTAAATTCTTAAAAAGAGAAACATCGTTTTTTTAATTATATGAAAACATACGTTATTTATTATTATTATTTTTTTTTTGTTGAAAAAGAAAAACCTTATCTTCTTTCATATTGAATTTTTTCCTTAAATTACTTTTTAATTTTATTCCTTAAGTTTAAATTAAAAAGCGAATCGGTTTTAGTTATTTTTTTATGAAATTTTTTATCAGTTACTAATAATTAAAACTTAACTTTTGTATTTTAATTAATTTACTAATTGCTTAAGAACTTTTGACCCTTCAAGTGTCAAAGAACAAGAGGCCATGAAGTGAAAGATTACTCATATCTGGGTGGTTATGTGTAAGACAACCCACATCATACCGCGCTATTTATTTCTCAGTTGAATGCACCTCTCTGTACAATTTTTTTTAATAGGAATCACAACTTTATTTTTTTATTAACTTGGTCTACGATTTTTTTGTTATATCCAGAAAAATGTTTTAACAGCTAGATTGAAAACAGAATCCCCAAGAAAAGTAAATACAGATTTGCAATTTCTATGTGAAATTGCTTCTGACATAAATACTTAAATTCAATTTTTAATTAATATTTAAATTTTTTTTTGAACATTTTTTTATTCAGTGTTACATTTTTTTTTAAAATCATTTTTTAAGAAAAATGCTAAAAAATTAATATTTTTTTTTAAAGAAAAAGCGATAATATATAAATAATATTTGAAATAGCAATTAGGATGTGAAAATGCAGCGAACATTGGAATGAATTTTTTACGTCATTTTGGTTCAGTCAGAAAATTTCTTCGAAAGATATTCCTTTCAATTTCTGAATTTGAGTAAGAATTTTGTAAGAAATGTTTTTGAAAATGTTTATAAAATCAACTAAAATAAATAAAAGTCGTTTATTATACGAATACACTAATTATTAACTTTTACTAAATTGATAAAATCAAATAAATGGATGAATATTAAAATTTAAATTTAAATTCATCTATTTATTTTATTTCAATTTTTTTTGGAACTGATTCTAAGACTATTTTTCAGATTTAGGGCCTGAATGGCCGAGTGGCTAGCGCTCTGGCCAATTTTCAAAAGAAAATATCGGAATGATATCCATATCTGATTGCGTGGTACAACAATGGGTTAATATATATATATGCATAATTTTATTTTAATTGTATCGATATATTTTGCCTTGTTAATTATATTAATTCCGGGGGGCCTGATGGCCGAGTGGCTAGCGCTCGGTACCATAGGTATCGGGTTCAAATCCCGGCTTGCGCATGGATGTTTGTAGTTGTTCGGAATCCTCTTTAAACCGTAGGTCCCGGTCCTAATCGGATCGTAGAGCGTTGCGGGGGCATTGTTACTCCGCGTCCGTGGCTTATCTTCAAGTTACAGGCGCCCCCTGGGTGGTGCAAAGTGAGTAACGTTTGTGCAGAGCTTGCCTTAAGGCACCCAAGACCAAGTGTCTCAGTGTTTGCCATCTGCATTAGAAGAAAAAAAAAAAAAAATTTCTGATTTTTTTTTTGCTTTTGAAATTATGATTAAAATAAAGTTTCTAATAAATTTTGAATTCCTGCAAATTTAAAATTAGATTTTTTTTTGAGATTTTCATTCCCATCATGGAATTTCCTCGCATATTTCCTCCTTTTTAATGGGGCGAAAATGATGATACAATTAACCTTCCAAGACAATAAGGCATCTATTGAAAGTTATTTTGCTTACAAACTTTTTTTTTATAAAGTTCACTGACTCGCCTACTGGCTTACCGATAACTGACACATACAAAACGTTAAAATTATCTAAAAGTGAATCTCTTTTGACTACCTACATAACTTACGAGCTGCCCTTATGTAGTAATAAGCATTTCGAATGCCCCCAATTAAATAGATGGTTAATTCATTTCTATTGTTATCTTCTATTGAAACCTACCCTCTGACGAAATGCCATTTGCAAGATACACACACGGCTTCGTTGTAACTGTATCTGTAACCGATATATAAATTGTTTTGATAGATGTTGCTGATATGGTAGAGGGTTAGATTGTACTTGAATGTATATTAAGTTGCCGGTCTATTGATCTTCTAATTACCACATGTTGTATTCCTGATTGGCCTCGTCTTGTACAGCGAGTTCTGTCTGGCTGCTAAAAAATGTATTTGTGATAAGCGATTTAAATTAAGTTCGTTGCAACCTATTTCTTTTGTTTTTTTTAAAACGTTATCAATGGATGGTTAATGACGATCTGATCTTTGTTTGAATGTTTCTTGGCATCGACTGTTCCGCGAAATATTTGTTATTTCAGACCTAATTTCGTATACTGAGAACAGCTGCATAACAATATGAAAAATGACGAGGACATATGATGCATAATGTATGTACTCAAATTAAAGTACTGCAATGATTATATTGTTGTTGAATCATATTTTAGAATATGAAGTTTGTGTTTAAACAAGTTTCAGCTTTATATATATATAAAAAAAGGTACTAATATGTATAAATATTAACAGATATTTTTTAAACAAATTTAGCAATAATAATTTGTAAATTTTGGTAAATTCATAATTTTAATTAATTTGTTCGCTTTGAATTGGAATGTAAAACTAAATGACGATACATATAAATATAATTTTGAATTTGAAAAAAAATTATTTGAAAATATTTTTATTAGAAAACAATGATTCACCCAAAAGAAATGAATTTATGTTCTTTTGAAATCGTTTAAATAAGAATGTTCATAAGTAAAAATGTTCTTAAATAAGAATTTTTCTTAATAAGAATTTTTCAATAAATAATGAATGTGTATTTATGAAATGAAATATTAAAAATTGGAGAGTTTAAAGTACATATCTAAAATTTTAAAACAAAATTGCTTTAAATTTTTTTAATAGCGTTATAGAAAAGTTGAACGATAGTTTCAACATTACTTAGTACGGAATAATGAAAACGATTCCATTTTTTTCAATTCCTTCTATTAGCTCACACTCTCCCTATATATATCTTGTTCAAATTTTCAATAATTCATAAAATACTTTTTATTCATCCACTCAAGTTCAAATACATTTTTTTTTTGAACTTGTAGTGGATGACATCTGATGTTAATACAGTTTTTCAAATATTAATTCATTCATTAAATTTAATTAATTAATTTTAGTTTTTTTAGATTTAAGTTGCATATATCTATCAATAGATGTCGCCAGATAAACTTTTAAAAAAAATGAATGAAAATTATTTATAAAGGACTTTTCTGCAATATAGTAAAAAAAAAGTAGGAATTGACTTTAATATTTAATTAAAGTCAATTAATTTAATTAACTTAAAATTTTTTTTTATTCTACTTGTTTTAAAGATAACCCCAAAGGAAATAATAATAAGTTCCGAATAGTTCCGTAACTTACCAAACTATTAAAGGTAGTCTCTTTCCTGTTCATCTTTATTTTATTTTTACTGCTTATTATTTATATGACTCACTTAAAAATTCTAGGGTGCAGTAAAAATTTATTATTTTGAGCAATTAAAGAATTTATTCTTCTTTTGTTCTTACTGTATTTAGAATAAACTGTAACTTAATAAATTAAAACATCATCAGGTTTTATTTATAAATTTATGGGAGCTTTTTACACATAGATATTAGATTTAAGAACTGTCAGATTTAAAACGTTTATAGTTTATAATGCGTATCATACTACATCATTATGTTTTAAATATATGGCGCTGTTTATTATTTGTATAACTGACCTATAGAAATAAATTAAAGGATGTGTGATTAAAAATAAATTGTAATAAATAAAAATGTATATGAATTAAATCGGGATTCTATTAAAATCGTAGACGAAACCTTTTAATATTATTTTTTGTTGAAAATAATAATTATTTATAATCGAGTCAATTGCATTTAGGTTAAAATTATTTCATTATCTCACAAAAAAAAAAAAAAAAAAAAAAAAAAAAAAAAAAAAAAAAAAGCGTTTTTTTTAAAATTTATTTAATTAAATGTTACAAAACACTATAATATTAAGCAGAAATATAACTTTTATTTTTGAAACGACTGTTTGAAAATTACTGTAATTACTCTTAAGAGAAATTTGATGGTGTTTTTAATTTGTGAAATCAGGCGTTCAACTGGAGTGGAAACAGGATGTTTTCAATTGTTACACTTATTAAGCCTAAACGTGTCTTGGTGAACTAAATAATCTTTCATTATGGTTTTTGATCTTATACAACGTTTGAAGTGTTTAAAATTATGTTTTAAAACTGTAGTTATTTTCTCAGCTATTTTTAATACAGATATTTTTTTTTAAATCGAATCATTGTATTTTACTCTTTTGCATGAATTATAAAGTGCCCATGTTTAGTTCACAACTGGCAATAATTAATAAGATAAGTCTATTTTCCTATTCAGCTGTATTTGATTGACGTTGAAGATTTTAGAGCTATTTAGCCCCTGAGGGCTCCATCTCTGATATAACAGGAAGTAAACAGTTGAAAACAATTGAATATTGCCCAGTATAAATTTACAAAATCATGCAATAATTTACAGAAATATTAAAAAAAAAAAAAACTTTACACGTGCCTTTTAAGAACATTATTAGGAATATATGATTCACTCACCTGGATTGCCGTATTGTTCTGATTATCAAGCGTGTTAAAGTATTTACTGGAAATATGCTTAAGAAAATCAAATAAAGAAGGAATGTTAATAGCTTTAATAAGATCAGAATTACACATAAACTATTTAGCAGAGGTTATTTGGCGGATAGTGATGTTTTGTAAGGTTTCAATAGTTTTAAGATTAGATTTAGCCACTTAAGACCAAACCGGCCAAGCGTAGGTTAAGATAGGATGAAGAATGGTGGCATATAAGAGAAGTTTATCATCCTTTGTCATAGTTGAATTTCTATTAAGAGGATAGAGTTTACGGAAAACAGTACGAAATTTTGTTTTTGTATGGAAGAAATGTTGTTTCCAAGTTAAATGTGATCCAGAATAACGCCTATATAGCTTTATTTTATTTATTGACTCGCATTTATAACTTGGCCTTATCTTCAATGAAACTACGATCAGTTCTTGCTGAACGCTGGCGATATGTCATTAACGTGCCCGGCAAAATGGCGTTCCTCAAAACAACTTTCTATGACAAAAAAATGTGGCAAATGAAGAAAATATGTTTTATATAAACATGCTTAAATAATGTTGTAATTAAAAGAGATAAAAGAAATGTTAATTGAAAGGATTTTTGTTACTGCTGAGTAAGTAGGTGAATGATACAATCCTTTTTTTGAAAAAGCTGGCGATTTTGCTTAAGATATAATGACTGACGCAACTCTTGTAGTTTCGCACTAAAGTAGCTTAGAGATTTTAATGCTTGTCATGTAGTGTCCTTTCTTTCTTCATTTGGGTCAATCTCCATTGCAAAATCAGATATTTCTCGTGTCTTTTTTAACAATTCGTTTCACTTCTTGCAAGTTGAAGGTGTCTTATTTTCTTCACTGTCGCCATTTTCGCCGCCGGCCGATGTTACAAGATCATCCAATTCTTCATTTTTCGAATCGCCATTGTCGGTTATTTCATTGATTTTTTGAAAATTCCTTCTAATTTTACAATGAAAAAATATGCTTTTTTCATTTAATTAAAAAATAATTAAGAAGTAATTTTTTAAACTGAAATCAGAGAAGAAGAAAAAAAAATATTAATTAATTGAATAAAAATGTCATAGTTTTTAAGTTAGAAATTACATAAGCACAGACAGAGACAAATCTTTTGCTTTATATAATGTATACTATACAGATTATCTTATATTTCGTTTTACGAACTTTGGTAGTTGAATTTTTTTTTTTTTTTTCTGACTTACCTAAAATTTTTATCAGAAATATTATTTGATTGTATTCAAAATGATTGATAGTTAACTGATTCCTGTTTAAATAAATTTTATTCATAACATATATTTTCTTAAATAGGTTGATTTGGTAGTACACTTTGAGAGTTTGGTAGTTTTTTATTAGGTAATTTTCACTCAGTAATAAAATTTTAATTTACTCAGTAATGATATTTAATTGCATCAGTTTTTAGAGCGACACCAATAATTTTTAATATAATCTGTTTCATTATTCCATAATTCTGACAATTTACATACATTTTTAATAATTATTTTTTTATAAAAAATTGTCATAAAGATTATAATTTTTTTGTGTTAAGTTTCATTCAGGAAGTATATTAAAAAAAAAATAGTGCCGAAAAATATGCATAAGGAATAAAAAATATTCATAATATATTTATTATAATTTTAACAATATTTTTTACTCTTAATAAATTTATGATATTAAGAGTAAAACTATTTTATTGTTTTTTTTTAAATACTGATATTGACAGACATGAGTTGAATTTTTTTCTTATACCTTCTTCTCTCTACAATGTGGTTTTTAATAAATTTGAAATAATCTTCCATTTCCATTAGAATATCAGACTGTTTTTCAATAGAGCTTTTTGATGTATATATATGATACGTTGTTTTGATATTAAAACAAAAGCCCGTAGAACTCTGTGAACTATGGTCAGTTGAATGTCCAACTCTAACATCTCAAGTGGAACATTTTGGCTTAGATGAGAGAGTGAATAAAGAAAGCCTCATCTATTCTATTATTCTTTTCCCTCTTTCTTTAGTGTAACTGCTTAGAAAATAAAAAAAATATATGCTCTGTCAAGTCCACTCACATCACATGCGGCTTCTTCCAGATTCTAATAAAAAGTAATGAAAAAAAATATAGAAACATTAATAATGGAGCAACACGCGTTTTTTATTTGCCGATGCAGCTGCGCGAAACGCACACTAACAAATATTAAGATCCCGTTAAAAGTTCAGAAAAGGATCACTGGACCATGCAAGAATATGAAGTGTTCTTTTGAGAGAAAAGAGGAAGAAAACAATATGTACCAAACGATTGCGAACTTCCGTAAACACGGTTGAAGTTAACTCGCAGAAGGTGGAAGGTTTTTATTCCATTATCTGTCTGACTTGATAGGATTCCCGGATTATCATAGCGTGTGTTCAAGAGAAGGTAATCTCGTTAAAAACTTCCAGACTCGGCGGGTTTTAATGTCGAGACTCATAAAGGGCAAGGCAATCTCAAAAATTCTTTTTTAATGGCGTTGGGGAAGTGATTACGTTACTCTTTGCTTTGAACTGTAAAGAAGATATTAAATTAACCATCATTTGATGTCTGAAGAATAGAGGTTTTAGTTCGTGGAATGTTTAACTGTTGCACTCGAGTCAATAAGAAAAGCGTTGAGATAATACGTAGCTTTTATTCTTATTTTTATTAATTTTTTTTGAAGAATAAAAAAATTTTTTGTTCTGGAACTATTTAAATACATTGGCTTTCCAAGAACGACTATAATTGCAATTAAATTTCTATTTTTTTTTTTCAAATCTATTCAATGGAGCAATGGTTTTATTAATAAGTGCTTTGATAATATAACTGTTGTTGACTGACTTATTGCGTTATTTTACAGCCATTTTTTTAGTACATGTAGCGAAAAAACAATGGTGAAAGAATGCCATGAAACGTTATTATTAACGTATGTTAAATTTCCACTGCAAACTCAAAACAACAAGGGATACAAGAGTGGAAAAAGAAAAGATACAACAATTTTTTTTATTATCTATCATATTTTTATTATTTAACCAAAATAATTAACAAATTATATAAATAATTAACATGAAGGATCTTGTGTTTTTTTTAAATTCCTTTAAATTTTGTCATAAGTGCAATTTTTTTTAAAGCACTAGTTTTCGGTTGGTTAAATGATAATAAAAGATTTCTTCTGGAGTTTAATCTTCTGCTTCGACAAGATTTTTTAGAAAATGAATAAATGACAGAAAATTTTAGTTTAAATTTTAAATTTAAGCAAAACTAGTAAAAATAAAGTTCTGCAATGGGTACATGCCCTTATCTAAATAAATCTGAATATCTTTTGTGCATAAAATTACATCCTAATTATTCATAAAATTGCAACATTATTCAACATTGTAAAAATTTATTGATATAAAAAAAAAACATTTGCTTTAAATTTAAAAATTTTATTTTTAATTTAAAAAATTAAAAATTTTATTTTTTAATAATTAATTAATTTAAAAATTTTAAATTTTTTAAATTTTAAATTTTAATTTTTTTTTAAAAATGTATTCTTGATTAATTATTTTAAAGGAATTTTGTGTGTGTGTGTGTGTGTTTATTACAAATTTTACTCTTATAAAACTGTCTAATTTGTGAAACGTTATAAGTTTCATTTTATACATATGCATATACATTTTACTATATTGTATAAAGACAAGTTAGTGTATTTAAGAATTGAAGAGGAAATTTCTGTTGATCGTGATTGACTTAAATTAAAATGAGATGTCTAACTGCATGAAATTACCAATCTTATAAAATAAAAAATTCGTTCAATTGATGTCTAAATTCTGTAAACATAAAAATGGAAAAATAATATGATTTATCACAAATAAATCATTCTGTGAGAAAGCAATAATAATAATAAAAAAACAACAACTTTATATCAATGTTTGATTAGCTTGAGAATATTTTAAATAATAGATATTTGTAAACGTATAAAACGCCATTTCGATTAACATTTATACAACGAAATTTAATTAAATTTTTTTGCTAAATGTTTTATTTGCAACTGAAATTAAAGATTAAATAGTGCGTTACCATCAGAATAATGCAAAACCAATAACCAAAATATTGCGAAACCATCAGAATATTAGAAGTTTTTGCAATACCGTACGTTGAGAATATTTTAAATGATATATAGCGACGCATCCGTTAGCTTTTTCGAAATTTAATGAGCATGCGCGTTTTAGGGAGAATGAGCATTAACGGACGTCCTAACGGTAACCATCAGAATAACGTACGGTATGCAAAAACTCTCTATTAAGGAATGAAATCAATCTTATCCACTTGTTGCATTTAAACTGTGCTCAAAAATGTTAAAATACTAATTAATATTAATTATCTTTTTTGTTTTTTTAAATTATTAAAAAAAAAACAGTCTTTTATTATTTAAAGTTTGAAACATTATTTTGTAAGAAGTGCAAAAACTAATTAAACTGTTGGTTAAAATAAACTTTCTGAATTATTCTTGTATTGTAAAATAAATTTATTATATGAAATAACATTAAAACAGTGATAAGTAATATTTTTATGGATATTAAATATTGCTAAAATAAAATACTTTTGCTGGGTACGACAAATATTACTTTGCTTGTCATTTGAAAATACTGTTAAGGAATTAAATTCTTATGTAACGTCTTAATCTGATGTTTTGAAACCGTCATCTTACAACCATTTTTCGACAATGACTGTTGCCAACGCTTGATAGATTATTCTTGCAAATACATAATTCATTAACATCAATCAACTGATACATTTGTAACGTTCTTTTCTTCCTTTTTTTTTTTCTTGGACAAAGGCGTTTTAAATATTGTCCGTTATCTTTGGAATTTTCTCTGTCACAAAAAACCGTTAGAACGTTACAGTAAATTATCCTTTAAAAGGGCAAAGGGTCGCTTTTTCTATTTGTGAATTCAAATTTCCCTTGAAGCTGGTACACCATTGTCGCCGCCGTGTTTGATATTTATGATTCCAGTGTTCTAATTAATTTCCTGCCATTATTTTCCTCATTAATTGTCTGTCTTGATACAATTGAAAATACCGTTGAGAAGAGTATTTTTAAACCACTATTCCGCGGAACAATTCCTTTGATGTAATGGTGGCTAGGTCTAATTGTGTTACCGTTGGTTGAGTTCGGTGCAGCATTTAGTGTTAATTATTGTAAAAAGACGTTTCAATGTAAGTGGTCGTTACAAAGACTGAAAATGGTAAAAAAAAAAAAAGAATTTTTTGTTTGCTTTTTCTTCTGTTTAACACTTCTTTAATCGCTCATAAATGGAAGTAGGGTCACTGCACCCTTTTGAGGGTAGAATAACAAATATATTTTTTTCTTGGTACTTTATTTCAATTTTGCTTGTAATGCTTTATACAGAAGTTTTTATGCTTGGTGACAAGACATAAAACAGATTACTCAACTACGGAAATGTCACCCCTATTTCGTCTCGAATAATACTAAATCCTTGGAAGAAACTTTTTGTTATTCAAGCTATATTAAAATGGTTCTTGTTCTCGTCAAAATATGTTTTTGCAATTTTAAAATCCTTTATTTATTACAACTAGCAGAAAGTTCTTTTTAAAAATTTTATAACAGGAAAATTAAATAAAAATTTAACAAGGTCTTTCTTTTGACCTTGGTTGGCATGATAAATTACTTGATACAGTTAGAGTAATATGGTTACAGTTATTGATGCCAAAAAGAAAATTATCTTTAAAAGATGTTTGTTTTGGAAAAAACGTACTTTAAAGTAATATAATTTATACATAGACCATAAGTAACAAAGTTTATATATGCCTCAATATTTATTTTTGATGTTTTTCTAATACAATAAACAGAAACACACAAGGTAATTTAATTACCCCCAGACATTAACTTAAATCGAAAGCTTTTAGAACTAGTTTAATAGTTTGGATACAGCTCAATGGAAGCAGTGAACTTTTCCTGGATCTTAATGAATCTGAAGCCGGTTTCTTGTTCAGGGTGACGTATTAACTAGACCTTGACTTAATTTACAAAATTAAACAACGAAAAATGATTTTATAATGGTTTGAAAGGTGAAATATTAGTTAGCTTATGTAATGTAGAACATGAAGTATAAATATCTTGTTAAAAATTTGATAGTTTCTCAATTCTTTAAACGATTGTTCTATTAGTTATTTAATTCATACAAAAGCAACTTTTTATAATAGTTATTAGTTAGTTAAAAATAACTAATAATATAATATAATATAAATTTAAATCTTTTAGTTCTTGGAAAATTATCTGGAAAACTATTATCAGGAAGAATTAATTTGCAGAACAAGGAAGAGCAGTCAGTTATCTGGCAAAGAAGTGAGTTTACGAAACAAATTATAAACCAATATCCAACATTTTTTTGCTATTTTCTGCGAATATAAATATAGAAACTAAGATTCTTTATTTTGTTTTTGTTTTTATAAGAGATCCGCTTATCTTTGTTAGAGTAAGAATTTTTTTGAAGCACTCGATTTTTTTTTAAAGAATTGAAATTTTATCGATTGAGCCCTTTTTTAAATTAAAATTTTGTGAATGTTCTGAAAAATTAACTAAAATTTATTAAAAATTAAATTCTGCATATTATGTGAAAAAAACAAGTTTTGAAATTTGACATTTTATAGTGTATAATATCATATGGATATATCCATATAAAACAAATCACGTTTTATTTGTCTGTCCACATTAAATGCTTTTCTTGTTTTTATTTTGAATTTTATAGTAGAAATAAGATAGAAATATAGAATTATAGAATAAGATAGAAATATATATTGTGAATATAGAAATAAAGAATTCTGCTTCGTTGTGAACCTATTTCGAATTTCCTTTTTTTCCTTTCAATATAAATTTTAAAAATAATTATTCTGCTATTGATTTTACAAAAAAATTGCATGTTTTCATGTTAAGCCAGTAAATGGTCATTTAAATTTTATTAATTCCATCTAGGCATGTGATATCATGTGATTTGTAATCAACCATGTTTATTTTTGTCATTCTGCTAAAATGTAGGTTTATGGAACTCGCCATTCCGCGTCATTTACCAAACGATCTTATCCATAAGATATTTCGTGCTACGAATTCGAAGAACACGTTCTTTAGAATGTCGCACGCGCGTCTTCAACTGTGACAAGAGCAAATGCGATGTCTAATGTGCCAACAGCACTTTTAAGACTTGATTATTGTTATTTTTTTTAAATCTTCGAAGTCATTGTCTAGAGCAATGAGCCGTTAAAATGGAACGATATTTTCAAAGCTTCGTTCTTATTATATTGTAGATATCGTTTGGCTATTATAACTGCTTCTTATGAAATGCAAATGTAAAGTATCGTTTAATTGTAATCGTTCTATTGCTAGGCAACGAAAAATTACAATTAGTTTTGAAGATAGCAGTAGTTATTGGCAATTATGTAATAGATATATAGCGAAAACAAATTTTGTTTAACATAAAGAATAATTTTACGATTCTTTTTGTTAAGAAAGATGTTATTTTGTAATGCTTATTGTTAAATGAAAATCTAAGTTACAATCAGTAAGAATGTATTATAAAAAAATGGATGGCTATTATGCTAAATTTTTTTTAATAAAATGTTTTTGTTGATGTAATTAAAAAAAATTGCATTAGATAATAGATACTTTTTGATTTTTTTAAACTTAATTTTTATTTGTTAGTTGAAGGATATTTTGGGTAAATAATGTTTTTATATTACATTTTACAGTTGTTAAAAAATACTTTTAGAAAATTTTGTTTTTAAATGAAATCGTTATATAATTAATTTATTTATGCTATTTTAATAAAATGTGGTGGAACTAAAAAAATAATAATTTGAAGACATATTTTTATTTCTTTTATTACTGCATGTTTTTGTAATATTTTTTAAATACAAATATTTATCACATTTCCTTGTGCATAGTCACAATTCAATTATTAAGTATTCATAAACATTTCATTTATTACAAAGTTAAAAAATAGCGTTTTCAATATTTAATTTTTCTCGAATTAGCGAATTTTCATCCAATAATGATATGAAAGTATGAATATGTAACTGTTCAATATAAATGCTGGGGTTCTTATTAAACAAATTCTAATGCCCTCAGTAAAATTATCAACATCTTCATAACATTTTGGATTAAAAATTAAAATGATTCACAGTTTGTTTGCAATAACTTAGTTATTTGTAGTAACATTTTAGGAATTAATAATATTAATATTATAATATAAATAAAATAATATATTAATATTAGCAATTAAATTTTTGTTTTTTAATAATAAATTAATATAATATGTAATATATAGGAATTAAAATTTTAGTAATATAATAATATATAATAAAATATTTAATAACATTTTATAATATTTTAAAAATTAAAATTTTTTCCATAAATTTAGAATTTACTGGAAGTTTTATCATTATATAGATAAACTTGAATAATGATTCATTTTATTTAACTTGTAAATTAGAAAAAAAAAATTTTTTTTTGCAAATTAATTTTAATTACATACATTTTATGTTCTGTCATATTCCTGAAGGCAAGATTTATATATTCTTCGAAGTTAAAATATTTATTTACTTATTTGCCATTTTTAAATTATTATAAAGTTTTTAAATTGAGGAAAAACACATCTTCAAGACATTGATCTTCAAATGGATCATTTTCAATTATAGGCTTTCATGAATAATAAAATAAACGATAACAAACGATAAAGATAACAAAAATAATAATATATAACGATAACAAAAATAAACTCAAGGTGTAATCTTTTTATTTGATTTTACAATAGATGGAAGGATGCATCTGGCATTAAGTTAGATGCACACAACTTTGTTATCAGTCAGGTCATAGATCTTTTTCAAGAAAAAATAAAATAGGAAGTGAAAGTTGTTTTATTTTAGTGAGAATAAATCATCCAAATGAAAGCTGGCTTTTGAAGCTTATGATAATTCTCTTTTAAGTCCATGTGTAATGATTCGTGTCCAGCAAGAAGCTGCTTTTTCATACTACTGTGAAATTTTACTATGGAATGATTGCTTTATGATGGTTAAAGCCTCTACAATACGATTCGTGAAAGAACGTGTTAAGGTAAAAAATATATCTCGTAAAACAACAAGAACAATTTGAAGGCAAACTAAATTCGTTTTTAAAGCGAATTTATTCTATTTCTAGATTCAGAATTAAAATACGATCAATTATTACATATTACAATGCAAAACATTAGTTGTCTTTGCGTTTTAGGAATCAGAATTTTAAGTTTTTTTCCTTGAAAATTTTTTTTTCTAATCTTTTTTCGAAATTAATTTTAATTTAATAAAATTAATTTAGATAAATTGAAATTATTTTATTACTTAATTGACCAATAAATATGTACTGATAATATTAATAAATCGAAATAAAAACGATTGGTTGGTCAACACTAAAATTTATTATTTATAATTAAGACGGAACTAATTTATTTTATCTAATATTTAAACATCAATTATTAACAATAATATTTTTTATAAATAAAAGAAAACAATAAATCGCTGCATTCAAAAAAATTGCGCCTTTTTACTAAAATCTGTTTAGAAACGTAAATAAAATACTTATACATTTAAACACGTTAAGAATTAATATGTAGACTTGATACGACACGAAAATCTTTTATAAATATTTCGTTATAATGCAGTTATAGTATAATTAATAAAATAGAACAATAATTTTAAAGTTATTTAATGCTATATTATTATTAATTAAATATTATTAATATAATATTAATTATTATTAATATAATATTTAATTAACTATATTAAATACTAATAATAATGTTATTACATTAAATGCCATTTTAAGTACTGCACAGTAACCAGTATTTGAAATATTTAAAAAATATATAAAAATAGTGGAGAATTTTGTCAAAAAAAACCAAAATTTGTCATCTGTATTTTTCTAATGGAATAATCATTGATCCTTGCGGAAAAAAGACTTATCAGCATAATATCCGGTTCTAATCAGATACTCAGATATATTTTATACTTATTGCTAGTTTGTTTTTTATTTTTATTTATTTATTTTATTTCCTTTAGTAGTATTTCGTTAGTTGGAAAGTTGCAAATTTATAAAAACGATTAATAGTAAAGTATTTTATATAAATATTCTTATGCTTAGATTAAAAAAAAAATAACTTAAACTATTAACAATTAATGAAACCTTTAAAAAAACAACTTATGAATATGTTTCAAACTGAATAATTGAAATTGGATTTAGTTGCGCGTTTGTTCTACATATGCAAGAGGAATAGATGTATCGAATATTTTGCATCTTGAAAACAGAATTTTTAAATTGAAATATTTGTTTTTACAATTTTTAATTAAAGATATCGCTCCATAAGTATTTTCCTTTTTAAAAAGTAAAACAATAATTTGTAGTTTATAAAATGATATTGAAAGTTTTTTTAAAAAAATATTTGCTGTGGTTATTAATGCAATTTTAACTTTGTAAAATTAATTTATGCAAGTTAAATTTATTTAATACTTTATTAATGTTAACAAATACTCATAAAAAATTTCTATGGTTTGTGCACCAACAGTAACAACCGCCTTTTATGTGTTGAATCCATTCTTTTGCAGATAAAAAAAATTACTAATAATAAAATAAATAATAATAATAATAATAAATAAAATAAAAAAATACTATACATTTTAATCTATAAATAAAATGTATAACATTTAAAAATCATACTTTAGTATTGTAGTAAATATATTTATTTACTGATAGTGATTACTATCAGTAAATCGTAGTATAGTATTTTAAATAGTCCATACATTTTATTGTATATATTATTTTGTTATCTATAATAAACATGCAAAGATTAAGCATCTATATTAATTTAATAAAACTCTCAAGTTTTTCTCGTGAAACTTTATTTGTGTAAAAAGAAATGTGTTTTTGACTTCTTATATTTTGGACTCCTTTAAATTAATATTGAAATTTATTGTTACTTTATAACCTTTAAACCCTCTTCTGTTCATTTATATGTTCTTATTGTATGAGTTTCGACTATATAATGACAATATATTCGACTATATATTGATTACATATTTTTATTATATATTGATCGCAATATTTTTAACAATTTAAAAAAATTATATTATTCCAAATTCTACTTTATTCATTGTCATGAGAGGAAAGATAAATTCTTCATAAAGAAATGTTACAATTGACCCTCTTTTTAAAAGCCAGAATTATCAAAAACAGATTTCTAACAGACCAAAAAAAAAAAAAATATATATATCTTGATTATTCTGCATGAAAAGAGTTGAGTCTGAAACGGTTTCGTGAATAAGAACATTAACGAACCGTTTCGATAGATTCCTTTTTTTTTTTTTTTGTTTTGTTTTGTTTAATTTTATTATTTCGAATACTGATTTTACTTGATATGAAAATACTAATTATAAAACAGGATCAGTTGTTTAAAATGAGCATCCTAATTTGGTTACAAAATAACACAAATGATCAGAACTTGAACTCTCAAATGTCATAAAGAATAAAAATTATATTCCCTAGTTCAATAGATCTGCATTTGTTTGATTATATTTTTTTAAACTATAATTCTGCTTAAAATAAATAAAAAAAAAGGATTATAAATAATCTTGAAGGTCAACAGTTTATAAATATTTAGTTTTGATATTAAAAGATCTTATTTTAATTCATTAGTTAAAGTATTAAAATAAATAGATTATTATTGTGCTCGAGTTAAGGCCATCTTAAATCTAAAAGTAAATAAAGTCGATATCCCTCCGCTGGGAGATATAGTTCTTTATTTATAATTATTGGTAGAATGGATAATTATGAATTTTGAATATTCAGATGATGTCCTGTCCCTTTAGTCAGAGTCAAATTCACAAAGTAAAAAAAATGTTGCTATTAACTAAACCCAGCTTGTACTTCTCGAGCGGTTCTTATATGAAATTATTTAGAGATAATAATCAGTAAGTAGAAGGCACATTTGTGTGATTTAAATGCAATATTTTTGCTCTTAAGAAATGGCATTGATTACGGATTTCACCATATGTGAAAATCTAAACTAATTTTTTTTTTTTCTCTTTTTAAACTTTTGATCCTCTGAAGATGATTTAGAAGATAATTTTAGAATAATTTTTCTCTGAAGATAATTTTAGTTAATTTTTTTTCTTAAAGCGAAACCATATTTTTTAAGTGTTAAAAACTTTTTGCCGCCCGACTCGTGGCTCAGTAACAACGCGCACCGCTGGTGAGCATTAAGGCGAAGATTCAATTCTCTGGCTCAAAACACGAAGAGACTCGATGGCGTTTGTAATGTTCAGCATCTTGTCTCGTGAGTCGGACTACTTGGTGAAAGTTTTCCAGGTTTTATCCCATACGATACGCAAATCCGGGGTAGTTCCATCCTAAAAGTCCTCCCAGAAGGCGTGGCCTTTCTTCAGCCTCATGGACCCAAGTCAGACTTCTACCTATGGGCTCTTTATCACAACAGGAGCTGCTCCTTCCTTCCATGAGATCACGCGGGTTCTTGGACTTGTTCTAAATGTTGAGTCTACAAGTGGGATAAAAAAAAAAGACTGTTTACCAGCGCCATCTGGTGGCAAGATGATGCTTAGTGCTAACTGCACTCTTTGAGGATATTAAATTTTCACCAAAGTTCAGTTTGTAAAGGATTAGATTAGATTTTCTACTTTCCCTAATGATTAAATGTTGAATTTAATGTTATTATCTGAGGATAATAGAGAGTTTTTGCACAGCGTTTTTTTTATCGTCCTGTATCTTTTTCTCCCTAGCGCGCATGCTCATAGAAAATTGTGCATGCGTATCTGTAATAATGTTTCCTATGAGCATGCGCGCTAGGGAGAAAAAAATACCGGACGAGATAAAAAAACGCTATGCAAAAACTCTCTAATAACATTAAATTCAGCCTCATGGAGCAGAGGATGTATCTGAGGATATTTTTATAAAAATTTTTATACATTATCTTTGCTGATATTTTAATAAAAAGTGAAATTAACCAAAATAAAAAATATATACAGTTTCACAGAAGCCGGACAACATCGGGCCATATCTGCTAATTGCGGATAAAATAAACCAAAAATTATACATTTAATGAGGAAACAGTATTGCGTGGCGCCAAAGTGATTCCACTGATTAAAAGAAGCGTACAATTTTCTTTTATTAAAGGCTAGCACAAAGGAAAAAAGTTCGAGAAATGAACATTTATAATTTTTATCTTTTTAATTTCATATTAATTTTAAATTAAAAAGTAATGAAATGCTGTGCGAATACACTAAGAAACTCTATTTAGAGAGTTTATACATTCCTAAATATGTTTTTTTTTTTAATTTCAGAGATTAATATTTTGGTTGTTGAATTCTTATGCATTAATTGTAATGTAAACAACGATTCGAGTTCAAAACATTAATGACGTGGGCTGCATTCTGAAGAAATGATTATTATTTTGACGAGTAGGATGAGATATAAGTGCTGTTTCTTAAAAAGGTGAAGATCTTAATCTCCTAATAAAGAATTTTAAGGCGTACTTTAACAAATAATAATAAAAAAAATTAGGCGAATGACTGACATTTTTACTGGCACGAACTCTGACGAATTCTTTCATTTTTGTTATTACATTACTTTATGCATCTCACTTTTTCAAATTAAACTTGTTATCGTTGGGAAGAATAACAATCTGATTAGTTGCTATGTGATTAGCAACCTACAAAATAAGAAAAACAGGAATCTTGCTCTCTTATTTAATTTGTTTTTACAATTTCTGTAATTCCTTTATAATTTTCTTTGCGATATTTGTTATTTGAAAAAAAAAAAATCACGTATATTAGTGAATTAAATCCTATTATAGAGATGAAACACTGTAAAATGTAAAATTATGTATTTGAAACATCAAACAAAACAGGAATGGAGTATATTTTTATGCGTTTTTAATTATGATATTTTAACTAACAATAGCTAATTGTTTATTAGTAATAAGTTACAGTCAATATTGGAAGATATAGTTTGCCAATAGTTAGAACTGGAAACGAATATATACTGGAAAACGAATAAATACTGGAAAACAAATATATACTGGAAAACGAATAAATACTGGAAAACAAATATATACTGGAAAACGAATAAATACTGAAAAACGAATTTGCCTTTCTTTGGTTTCTATAAATTTGTAAGCATAATCCTTTTTTAAGGAGGCTGGTGGCCGAGTGACTAGACCGAGGCCGAGTGACATTCTTTGTGCCATAGGTTTCGTGTTCGAGTCCCGGCGGTGCCATGGATGTTTGTAGTGGTTCGGTTAAAGTCCCATGTAATAACTCTTGGGCATAGGGCTGACAACCTTACCCCTTAAAAAGCAAAACATCTCATGTTTCGGAATCTGCCAGTTGGCAGATAGCCTTGGTCAATTATGAGCTGTTGTGAAATTGAAGATTGGTTTGATTTGTCGTTCTACGGTCATTTTATGCACACTTTAGGCTAATTATATCAGGAGTTACAGTTTAACGTGGGTTCCGAACCACTAACAAACATCCCTGTCACTGCCGGATTCCAACCTGAAACCTGTGGTGTCAAAGGCCAGAGCGCTAGCCAATTGGCCATCACGCCGCGTGCTATTGAAGA
This sequence comes from Caerostris darwini, assembly GCA_021605075.1. Taxonomy (NCBI): domain Eukaryota; kingdom Metazoa; phylum Arthropoda; class Arachnida; order Araneae; family Araneidae; genus Caerostris; species Caerostris darwini. The sequence goes on from BPLQ01004553.1 coordinate 220,260, forward strand.
AGAAGAATTTAAAAAAATTTTTTTTAACGAATGCCAAACTTTTTCGATCATAAAGTGTTTTTTTTTAATATTCAATAATTAACAAAACATTTTAATCTTTTAAAATCTGTGTTTATTAACTTGTTGAATTATCAGAAAAATAAACAGATTAAAATATAAATCTTATAGTTTAAATACATTCAAAGACGTTGCTGTGTTTTCAACAAATTCATAATAAATAGTTAGAATATTAAAAAAATTGAAAAGTAATTCTTTTTATGTCTACAAGGAAAAGATGCTTATGTTTCAAAATACTATTAAGTTATTATACTAAAATTTAACCATGCAACTACATTTCACCGAAAAACTTCTACTTGCATAGCTATAATCTCACGTGGCATTATTATTGTTTTTTTTATTTATAATATCTCCGAAACAAAAAGAAAGTGCAATTCTTTCATATTTGAATAAAAAATTTGCATCATAATCTACTCAGTACTTCTCAGGGCATGTTAAATTAGGCGTGATGTTGCGAGAGATTTTCTTTAAGTCTTTTTTCTCTCTTAATCATGGGATATTATATTGCATGCTATACAGCTTTTGCTTGTTAACTGTTAACTTTTTTGATATGGGGTTTTATTCGTAAAATATTTATTTTATGATGTGTGATGTTTTTAGATATTTGAGATCTAAATCTTTTCTAATATAGAGAAAAAATACACAATAAAATTCTTAGTAAAAACGTTTTAGCAATACTTTATAATGCATGTTTATATGATATGAAAGGTTAGTTTTATTATCAAATACAAATTCTTCAGTATATTTTTCAATTTTATTTGAATGCTTAAATTTCCTAAATTTTGTTTGAAGGTTTAAGTTACTTTTTACTTTTCTTGTCAAGTTAAAAAAAATTTTTTTTTTATTGGTTGAAGTCAAGAAAAATAAATTTATTTAAAAAAAATCAGGATCGTTATGTGATTAAAATACATTCAAAACATTTTGAAATGTTCCACATTAAAAAAATTCAGATAGAATATCTTTTTTGCAATCAAATATATTTCATCACAATGACATTAAATTAGTTTTCTTAAAGGCTGTTAAAAAATAATGAAAAAAGAATAAAAAATAAACTATTATTAATATTTTTTTCATAAGTCAAAAACAAATTAAGGCTATCTTGCAATATTATGTATGTTTGATATCAGTTTATTTTCTTCTTTTACGTTATTTGTTAAAAATATAAAAAAAGGAAAAAACATGTTTAATGCAAATAGCTTTTTTTTTTTTTTTTTTTTTTGTTTTTTTTGGATTTCCTTGCTTTATGTTTCATTTACTCTTTTGAAAATTTTTCCTCAATATCATTTTAAAATAGCATATAAAAAGAACTCTCTTTTATCATATATAAATATATTCAAGAATGGACAAAACCCGTGTTGATTTATTTTTAGGGTTTTCCAAAACAGGATTTAGAATGTTGAATACGAATTAATAAATTATTTATTTATTTTTCATATTCATTTTACTTATCATAAATTAAATCATATACGTTCAGTTATGGCGTTATTTTTTGCAATAGTAACATTCTGATATTAAAAATTCAGAATTCTTAAAACTACATCCCTAATTTCTTTTTGAAAAACCTTTTATGGAATAAAATTAAAGCAATTAAATATCTTAATATTAAAAATTAACAAAATTAATAGTAAATAATTCTATTTGGAGTTTTTTTCAAAAATTTTGCAGTATAGAAAAAAAAGTATTTTCTTAGTTGCCTTCAAATCTACTTACTTATAATTAAAAAAATATATACTTCTATAATTTTCTTTAAGAAGAGAGAGTAGAGCATACCTATATTCGTGACAATCATATTTAATTGTTTTTTATATTATCTTAAGATCAGGATGGAAAACTTGCTAAATTTTTTAATACGAAAAATTAATCACGTGCTACGAAGCAAACTGTGTTGTCATGTCTTACGAAATTCATACTCGAAATAATTGTGAATATCTGATGAATATATGAATTAATCGAGGATATAAAGGAATAATCGAATATATATAATTAATCGAGGATATCTGTAGAATATATCGAGAAATATATGAATTAATTAAGGGTATAAAAGAATAATCGAATATAAAATTAATCGAGGATATTTAATTAATATATGTATTAATCAAGGATATAAAGGAATAATCGAATATAAAATTAATCGAGGATATCTAATTAATATATGTATTAATCAAGGATATAAAGGAATAATCGAATATATAAATTAATCGAGGATATAAAGGAATAATCGAATATATGAATTAATCAAGGACATAAAGGAATAATCGAATATATAATTAATCGAGGATATCTAATGAATATATGAATTAATCAAGGGTATAAAGGATTAATCGAATATATGAATTAATCAAGGACATAAAGGATTAATCGAATATATGAATTAATTAAGGATATAAAGGAATAATCGAATATATGAATTAATCAAGGACATAAAGGAATAATCGAATATATAATTAATCGAGGATATCTAATGAATATATGAATTAATCAAGGATATAAAGGAATAATCGAGGATATCTGAAGAATATATGGAGGAATACATGAATTACTCGAGGATATAATATACAACATGAAATAATATAGATAGTATTTGAAATAGAAATTTGCAAATCGGCAAAAAAAATTTTCATTAATGAGAATCGGGTTTTATTATGTCTAATACCAAGTAAGCTTTCATATGAAGTATTTATTCTGACAAATAAATTCAATGAATTTTTACTAAAAAAAGAACAAAGTATAATGAACACTATTTTACCTTTGTTTAAGTTAGTCACATTATTTCACGTTTGTACAACAATAGCATTCCACTAAAAATCCCTTTTGATGCCACCATGAATAAAGTCTTAACAAATCACTCAAAGTGGTTCCGGAAAAACACAATACGGAAAAAGTCTTTGCACATTTTTAAATTAAAAAATAAATAAATAAACCGTAACAGTATGCCTCCTCTTACTTTAAAATTCAATTTAAATTTTTTTTTCTGCATTTTTTAAAAATACTCTTATTTGATGCGTTTTGATGCTCATGGATACTTTTTTTCCCTGCAAACTATTGATTTGTATCGACAAATTTGTTATGTTATTGCTCTAATGCAGCTGGCAACACAGAGATAATTAATCTTTATGCCATAAGCAAGGGCTGCACCGATGTTACACACATTTAGTTCTACCCAGGGGGCATGTGTAGCTTGAAGATATGCTACGGACGCGAGTAACACTACCCTCCCTACGCTCATTTTAGACCGGGATCTACGGTTTAAAGTGAATTCCGAACCGCTACAAACATCCATGGCACCGCCGGGACTCGAACCCGAAACCTGTGGTATCGAGCGCCAGAACGCTAGCCACTCGGCATTAAAATTTATTATGTATTTCCTTTAATAAATGTTACAAGTTTATTTTTAAAATTAAAGAGATTTTTTAATTTTTGAAATGGGAATTCGAGATAATATAGTGTTTTGAAGATTTGTTTTTTTATCTTGATTATAAATTCCCGTGTAAATTTAGTTGGTTTTCTCAGTTGCAGAAAAGGAGACATAGTTTAATGATTTAAAAAATTAATTTAAATGGTATAAGTTAAAAAGCCCTTGGCGAGTCTAGATGGTAAAGATACGCTACCAGATTTCAACCTACGCATAATTGATTTTGTTGTCATCACTTTGTACATCCAGCTTCGAAAAGAACATGGATCCCCCTTCAGGTTATTGGTCTGTACGTGACATGACCATCAAAATATTGAAAAACGAACATCCCTAGAGCGTGCAGAGGTTAAAGACCTACACCAGAGACTACCACCATATTTCTGTGAGTTACAGTATTATTAACGAGCTCAATTGTGGCGTAAGGTCAAAGCTTTCACGAAAAGTGTTCGTTTTTTTGTTGTTGTTGTTGTTGCTAAATGGCCTACCGACTTAGTAATACAGATTTTGACATTCCGGAATGTTTTTTTATCATCCATGTCATTGCTACGCTTATGGAATATTTTTAGATTCTGGAAGAACGTTTGATGAATATGGATCTGGAAAGATTTGCGAATTTTTATATTAAATGTAGTAATACGTCCTTGTCGGTTTTTTTTCCTTTTGTTTTTTTAAATCTTGGTCATTAAATGTGACTTTTGAATGCTCATCCGTGAGGATTTCTAAGAGGATTAATTTCAAGGAAGTTTTCGTATGCTGACCTGAATTGCTTCGATATCTAAGTCGAGACCATTCTTCAAAGAATGTTTATGCTCTGGAATGAAATCCAAGTTTAAATTGCGATTAAAATATTTTTTTTTTGATATCTAAAACTAAAGATTTAAAACTTGATAAAATGCAAAACCAACATTCCGTTTTAAATAAATTTAAATAAATTATTTATTACTTTAATGCCAAAAAGAAGTTCATATATTAAAGATAGGCCATTTTTTTTTAAAGTTTAAGAATGATTTTTTTAATTAACCACTTATACTACAAATTTATGCCACTTTTCAGTCCTTTTAAAATATGGTAATATGGATATCTATGGCGAAAAATAACTATTGATCCGCGATCGTAATATAGCGCTCTTTTTAGTTATTTAAATAATAGTGGCTAAAAGAACGGATCTCAAAATAAGTTTAGCAAAACATTTCCACTACTACTACTATACACTGCACGACATCACTGTGCCTAGAGAAAACATATGCACTTCAGAATTTAATAGCAGGTTAAGTGTAATACAAAGTAAAAACAATAATACTTTAAAAAATCAGAAAAATATGTTTTATGGAGTGAATGCTGGCCATTAAATAAATCGGAAAAAGATAAGATGTTGATCTTCAAAAGAAAAATAGAATAAAATGATTTTTTGGTTCTGTTCAAAAAAAATGCCTACAGAATACAATATTGTATGAAATTTTTAATACATTCAAAGAACTCTGCATTTGGAAAAACAGTGAAAAATTATAACGATTGATATCTGGGACACATTTTAGGTATAACGACTCAAATCCAACTACAAAAGTCATTTTTTCAACAACAACCCGAATTTTTTACGTTCCACCAGATGGGTTGATTCAGTCTAAAAGAGTATTTTAAAGGGTCTTTTTAAACAGATTAATTTATTTAAAGTTTAATAATAAGTATTTTTATGGAGACTGCCTTGTCCTGTAACAGGCTGCCAGTTTGACGAACATTTTAAATATATATATATATATATATTATATAAATAACGATTGATTATGTGTATGGTATATATATATAAATTATCATGCAGTTTTTTAAAAATTTACTCTGATATTGAATATACACAGTCAGTCACATTAAAAGGGACCACCACATAATTTCGACGTCATCGTGAAATAACCAATCACAGGGGCCTGAATGGCCGAGTAGCTAGCGCTCTAGCGCTCGGTATCACATGTTTCGGGTTCGAGTCCCGGCGGTGCCATGGATGTTTGTAGTGGTCCGGAATCTGTAAAATTTATTCCCGGTCTGCTGCCTTCATCAGACAGAAGATGACCATAGAATAAACCAAACCAGACCAATCAAAAATTTTAGGTAAACATTGCTAAAAGTGGAGTGTATATAAATAATTCTAGTATAAATTTTAATGAAAAATTCTATAAATTTCAACATAGTTACTTATTAAAAAATATACAAGAGTGTATATTCTGGCTTTTGACAGGTGATCACATTAATATGACTGAACTGTGTATTATTTCTAATGAATGCATATTTCATTTTTCCAGCCAATGGAGGGGCTAAAAGACATGCATTTGTTGAAGTTTGAGTGACTGACTATGCAATATATACTTTGTAATAAATATAATGTTTTTTATTTGTAAAAAAAAAAAAAAAAAATGTTTGAATACAATATTTCACGCCAAATCTGTTCACCGTGAAGTACAAAGAAAAGTGAAATTCAAGTTCAAGGACTTCTATATGGAGTAAAAACTACTCTATGATTCTAATCTTATTACCTTATTCAAATCTTCCAGCTTCTGTGAGGTGGAACGGTAAATACCATAATCTGAGTTTCGATAAAAATAAAAAAGCCAGCTTTCGAAAAAGAAATTAAAGTTTAAAATGTAAAGAAAAGATACAGGAACCATAGTACAGTAAACCCTCTGTTGATCGACTTCTTTGGGCATTTCGAAGTATGATGATCCTGTGTGAAATGAAACGATAAATCCTGCTGCTATTTCTTTAAACATCAAATTAAAATTTCCTGACTCCAGCCCTAAGGCAGCTGCCCGATGGCCAATTGGCCAGAGCCCTGGCCTTTGGTACCACGGGCTTCAGGTTCGAATTCTGGCGGTGGCATGTATGTTTGTGAGTGGTTCGGAATCCACTAGAAACTGTAGATTCCAGCCTAATTAGCTTAAAGTCTGCACAAAATGGCAGTAGAGCGACAAACCAAACCAGCCCTAAGGTAACGCGTGCAGCTTGTGGCCAGAACTCAAATTCGAATCCGTTGGTGGTGTCTGATGCAAGTATTTCTTTCAGAAACCAGGAGATTCAATGGTGGTTGTGACTACATGTGTTTTTTCTTGACCATAATTACCTCGCAGAAGTACATAGTTCTCCTCCTCCCGTACAACATGCAAATGAGAGATAGTGAGGTCTTAAAAAGTCTACCCAGATAGCAATGTCTTACCATCACCACCTGCCGGTAGACTATTCATAGCATGAAAAAATCTTTATGCTATTTGAAAAGAGAACCTTAGTATCATTATAACATTGTTATTTCAACAAAATCGAAGTAAGGTTGTATTCGAATAACTGCTTTTTAAAAGATGATAAAGATTCTTCTTAAAGGGCGCAACAGCCCCCTGGTGGGCCGTCTGCCTATTTCAGATTTCGAAACAGGATACATTTTCTTTTTCATGGAGTACAGTTGTCAGCCCACCGCTCAAAGCACTTACAGTGTTAGTAGACCGGGGCCTGAATGGCTGAGTGTCTAGCGCCCTGGCGGTTGGTGCCACAGGTTTTGGGTACAAGTCCGGGTGCGGTCATGGTTTGTAATGATTCGGAATCCACTTTAAGCCGTAGTAGGTCCCGGTCTCATATGACCGTAGAGCGTCAGAGTCCAATCAGACTTCTCACCCACATCGTTCCCAAATTGTAAAGGGCAAGCAACTCAACTCTAGGCATAGTGATGTGGTATGGTGTAGTAGTAGTAGTAGTAATAGTAGTCATAGTCATAGTAGAGCAGGACCTACAGTTTAAAGTGGATTCCGAACCACTACTAACGCCCATGACACCGCCAGGACCTGAGCCTGAAGCTGGTGGCACCGAGCGCCAGTGCGCTAGTCACTTGGCTATCAGCCCCCACGATAAAGATTACACCTTTTATAAAATGTATATAAAGTATTAATAACTGAACCGAAAGCATTTTTTTTTTTTTTGTCTCATCTTTGACCAGAAAAATGATTTTATTAGTTTTTCTTTTTAATATATGCTTCAAGAACTTCGAATTCAAGATATTATTCTGAAAAACAAATACTACAACGTCATTTTAAAACTGCGTCATAGTTTTTCTTATCATTTGAAAACTGCTTTGTTAAGTAGAAGTTTATTTTAAACTCCACTCCTTTGTTTTCCGTTTCGTCTAAATCTATTGTTCTTTTACGATATTAGTTTTCGACTTTTTTTTTTTTATATAGAAATCTCATACGTAAGATTTTCCTTTTTCACAATAGTTGCAGACTTATGAAAGAGCTCTTACGTGTTTCAGTAAATTTGGAATATCGAAAGTTGTTTATTTCCAACTTCTTTGTTTCTTTTTCGTAGTTTTAATATGAGTTATGTATTTCGCTAAATCATTAATTATTTATTATTTTGAGTATTCTTCGAAATATTAAAAATAGTAGAACATAACTTTAAAAAACTTTAACATACTTTTTCGATAAATGTCTGTTGGTTTTTTGGTCTTTTATTTTCACAATTCATTAAAAATATTTTTAAAAATATAATTTAGTATGATTCACATTAAATGTTTTATTTATTATATTATTATATTAATTTTATAATTATATTATTATATTTATTAATATTTTATATATTTATTATATTATTTTCATTTATTAAATTTAAGAAGCTTTTTTGTATTTGATAAACATAAAGAATTATATTAAATTCAACTAACTCCCCAGAATTACAGTCCATGTTGGGCCATGGCCGACTGCCTACTGGCACATTCCAAAACAGGACGCGGCTTGATGGCCAATTGACTAGCGCTTTGGCCTTTGGTACCACGGGCTTCAGGTTCGAACCCTGGAGGCTGCATGGATGTTTGTTGGTGATTCGGAATATACTTTAAACTGTAGGTCCCGGTCTGTTTAGCCCTCGTGTGCACAAAATGACCGTAGACCGATAAACCAAAACAAGTCATGTTTACGGGTTAGGGTTGTCAGCCCTGCTGTCTATGGTCATATAAGACCGAGACCTACGGTTTAAAGTTGGTTCCGAACCACTATATACATCCATGCCAACGCCGATGGCTTGAACCCTGGACCTGTGCACCGCGACCTAGAGAGCTAGTCACTCTCCCATATCAGGACTTTTTTAAAATTAGTAAATTTAATAAAAACGTTTAGTAAAAAATTTAAAAGTAAATAATTTAGTAAATTCTTAGGTACTTATGATTAGATAGAATAAATACAAAGTTCTATAAAATATTTTGAATTATAAACTGTTTTTCTTTATGCATGGTATGTTGTAAAAATAACGAAATCTGATAAAATTTGTATTATAAAAAATCTTACTTTGTATTATAAAGAAATTTTCTTATTTAGTTCCAATATCTAATACAGATATTGCAAACTTATAAAAAAAATCTTTTTTTATAAAAGACTTAAAATATTTTCTTCTAGCAACTTGCTGTTCTTCTGTTAAAAGACGAGTTCTTACTAAAGAAATTTATTTATAAAATTGCTGGGATTTCACTTTATTAAAAATATTCGAGTGTTAACGACACGCAGTGTTTTCAAGTTGTCGTCCCCCCCAGCACTTATTAGCGTTCGATGATTCTAAATTTTCATAATCGAACAAGAACCAGTCAGTCTGAATGGCCGAGTGTCTGGAGCTCGACACCACGGGTTTCAGATTCGAATTCTGGCGGTGCCATGGATGTTTATAGGGTTCGGAATCCACTTTAAACGTAGGTCCCGGTCTAATAGGATCGTACAGCGTTGTCTTGAGGTTTAGTCAGTCTTCAGCCCTCGTGGTTCCTCGCTAAAGTGAAGCTGCATATTACCCTTAGCCATGGCCCAGTCGCTTGCGACGGGGTGTTCTGGACCTGGTGTAGGCTTTCCGTCACGAGGGGGTTGGTAACAACAGTACAAGAACCAGTAATTTTAGCATGATATGGATATTTGTGCTCAAAACATGCAGATCGTTAGTTATAAAGACAAAATCAATGGCAGGCTTAATATTTTTTTCTCAAATTATTTGTTTACTTGCTTATGTATAGTAAACAAGAAGGCCAAACATGATCAAGAATAAGATGGTATATATACACTGAAGTGACAAAAGTCATGGGATACCTCTTAATATCGTGTCGGCCCTCCTTTCGCCCGGCGAAGTGCAGCAACTCGACGTGGCATGGACTCAACAAGTCGTTGGAAGTCTTCTGCAGGAATATTGAGCCATGCTGTCTCGATAGACGTCCATAATTGTGAAAGCGTTGATGGTGCAGGATTTTGGGCACGAACAGACCTCTCGATGATGTCCCATAAATGCTCCATGGGATTCATGTCGGGCGATCTAGGTGGCCAGATCATTCGTTGGAATTGTCCAGAATGTTCTTCAAACCAATCGCGAACAGTTGTGGCCCGGTGACATGGCGCATTGTCATCCATAAAAATCCCATCGTTGTTTGGGTACATGAAGTCCATGAATGGCTGCAAGTGATCTCCAAATAGCTGAACATGCATTTCCAGTCAATGTTCGGTCCAGTCGCACCAGAGGACCAAGTCCATTGAAAAACAGCCCACACCATTACGGAGCCACCACCATGAACAGTGCCTTGCTGACAGTTACTGCCACACTCGAACCCTACCATCAGCTCTTACCAACTGAAATCGTGACTCATCGGACCAGGCCACGGTTTTTCATTCATCTAGGGACCAACCGATATGCTCAAGAGTCGCTGCAAGCGATGTCGTTCTGTCAGTAAAGGCACTCTAGTCGGTCTTCTGCTGGAATAGCCCAAGAAAGCCAAATTTCTCCGCACAGTTCTAACAGACAAGTCCCGTGTACGTCCCACATTGATTTCTGCGGTTATTTGACGCAGTGTTGCTTGTCTGTTAGAATTTACGACTCTTTGCAGACGTCGCCGGTCTCGGTCGTTAAGTGCAGGCGGTCGACCACTGCGCTGTCCATGGTGGGATGTTATGCCTGAAATTTCATACTCTCGGCACACTCTTGACACAGTGGATCTGGGAATGTTGAATTCCCTAACGATTTCCGAAATGGCATGACCCATGCGTCTAGCTCCAACTAACATTCCGCGTTCAAAGTCTGTTAATTCGCGTCGTGCGGTCATCATCACGTCAAAACCTCTTCACATGAATAACTTGAACAGAAATTAAAGCTCTGCAAAAGCACTGCGCATTTATACCTGTTCTACGCGATGCTACTGCCATCTGAAAATTTGCATATTGCTATCCCATGACTTTTGTCACTTCAGTGTAGAAAGAAGAAAAAAATTGTATATATAGATGGTAATATATAAAGTTAAAGAAAAAAATAGTTGATTACTGTGGATAACATAAAGAAGAAAGATATATAAGATAGATAGGGGATATATGAGATATAAATTTCTCTGCATTTTATGCGATATAGATTTCTCTGGCCAACCGTGATCAAGATTAAGTTAGTATATATAGAAGGAAAAGATGGTATATATAAATGGTAATAGAGAAAGAAGAAAAAGATGGTAATATAGAAAGTTGAAGAAAAAAAATATTTGATTACTTTGGATAGCATAGGGGATATAGGCGATATAAATTTCTCTGGCCAATCAGGATCAAGATTAAGTTGATATATGTAGAAAGAAGAAAAAGATGGTAATACCGAAAGTCGAAGAAAAAAAATATTTGATTACTTTAAATAACATAGGGGATATACGCGATATAAATTTCTCTGGATTTTTTTGAAAATAATTAAACAATTTTATTGAGGAATTCTGAATTAGATTTCCATTCTTAATTTTAAAAAAAATATCATCGAAAATTGTTTGGAATTACTTTTGCTTATAATATGACCATTTTATTAAAATCTTTTTCCCTTCTTATTTGGGTTTTCTTCTGATTTGTGACTTAAAAATTTATAAATTTTCCTTTGGATTTTTTTTTACTTATCGTAATTGTATAAATCGAAATAGGCGATCATATACCTCAACGCCAAATCAAAGCTAAGATCTACTTACTGAAAGAAGATTAATTAGAAGTTCGATGTCATCTTTTGGCTTCTTTGGAGACAAAAAAATATATAATAACTATTATTAGATAGAATCAAATACAAACAAAAATTTATATTCAAATTCTTGTGTTTTAGAGCATATAAAATTGGTTAATAAATTCAAATTACTATCTAAATTTGGCTTATGCAAATTTATTCACTTTCGATTTACCCGAGAGTGCTACTTAAAGTTGCCAAGACTATAATTTAACACTTGTGCTGAATATTTATCTGAAATAAATCTTTTTTTCTCTTTCTTAAAGATGCTTTTTATTTATTTTAGCTTAAGTGATTTTTGACCCAAGGCGTCTTTTATTGGAAAATGATTTTCTACCAATGCCTGATTTGTAGCCTATACTTTTTTTGCAATTGATGCTTATACTTCTCAAATTGATTTAGGAGAATTGAAACATAAAATTAAAATTTGAAAATAATAGTAATTAGTTTATTCTGCTGAGAAAACAGTAATTTTTTTTCTTCTGAAATATGATCCAACTACAAAATGCATTTCGTCTCGTTTCAATTGATGCTATTTATTGGAAAAGAAATTAACCAGATTTTTTTTTACTAAAATAAAATTAAGCCCGAGTGGCTAGCGGTCGGTACCACAGGTTTCGGATTCGAGTTCCGGCGGTGCCATGGATGTTTGTAGTGGTTCGGAATCCACTTTAAATCGTAGGTTCCGGTCTAATATGATCGTAGAGTGTTGAGGAGGTATTGTTACTCCGCGTCCGTAGCGTATCTTCAAGCTACACGTACCTCCTGGGTAGTGCTAAGTGAGTAACGTCGGTGCAGCGCTTACCTTAAGGCATCAAAGATAATTATCTAAGTGTTTGCCAGCTGCATTAGAAAAAAAAAATTAAAATTTTATAAATGCTATTTGAAATTAATTATTACTATTTTTTACGCTATATTTATATTAAATATATGCAAAAAAAAGTCAAATCCTAATGCTGTATAATGTAGTGGTATTCAAATTTTTTACCTTTCCTTTTAGCGAGAGAAAATTCTGTCGTGTCCAACTTTATCTTTTTTAACATTAACTATCATAGCAATTTTGATATTTCACTTTAGAAACTCATAATTAGTAGGAATTTTTAAAGTATTCCAAATATTTTTATTAGTTACAATTAATCAGCTATTTTGAAATGTACAATAAACATTTAGATATAACCAAACATTTTAATCTTATCTATCACCGATGAAATAAATTTGTATTTAAAAATTGTTTGGTTTTTTTTTGTTCATCTGATTTATAGTTAGAAAATTTTCTTTAGATTCTTGAGAAATATTGGCTTCTGACTTGAAGTTGATACAAGTTCCCTCCCCCTCCCCACCAAAAAAAAGGGAAAAACATTCGTATATAAAATATCTCTTATCGTTATTTCGGAAGGAATCAGAATTTTCGCTATTTTTCATATTTAGAATTCTCCATCAATCAGAGACTTAATTGTTAATAATTTTGTAGTTAATAATTACAATTAGTGCTCACCAAAAAAATTCTTTGAGTTATAATTTCTTTTTACAGTGCACATGCCTAGTTAATAAATATCTCATGGTGTCTGAGTATTTTCAAACGAATTCGGAAAAAAATACATCAGCTAACGCACATTTATCAGAAAAGTATTGCCAAATGTCTGGTCAAAATCGCCAAATTGGCTACATCTTTGTCTTTCGTGCTTTTGGCGTCAAAATAATGTGCTTTTGGTATTAAAACATTCAATCCATTATATCAGATGAATTAAACAGTTTAAAGAACAAGTAATTTTAAATAAAATATCTAATACTTTATTAATCAGAGACCTAATTGATACTAATTTTGAAGTTCTTAATAATTACAATTTGTGCTCACCAAAAAATTCTTTGTTTGTTTGTTTGCTCAATTTCTTTTTACAATGCACATGCCTAACTAATAAATATATCACGTTTTCTGAGTAATTTCAAACAAATTCGGAAAAAAATACATCAGCTAACACGCAGTTATCAGAAAAATATTGCGAAACGTCTGGCAAAAATCACCAAATTGCCTACATCTTCACCTTTTGGCGCGTAATGTGCTTTTGGCTTAGAAAATAATAGCGTTAATTGTTGTTTGGCGTTAAAATAATGTGCTTTTGGCGTTAAAGCATTCAAAGCATTACATCAGATGAATTAAACAGTTTAAAGAATAAATAATTATACAAATTAACAATTTAATAAAAATACTGAATGAATATATTTTTTTTTTGTAATTTTTTTATAAAATTTACAAAAAAAATATTCATAATTATAAAATCTTCTTTTACACAAATGCAACATGAATAAAATAAACATGTTTTCATTTACTAATTCATTCAATAATTGAAAACATACATATTCCTTAAAAATGTAACTTTCAATTTTCTTTTTTCTGAATTCATTTGAGTAAACAATTTTAAAACGTTATTTATTTAAGACTAATTACAATTTCCTCCATTCCGTCTTTTAAATCCGTCACATTACTTCTACAAACAAAAAAACACTTCCTACCGCGTGTAAAGAAGGTTGAAATAAAATATTGAAAAAACAAACAGATCCCCTACCGGCATTTAAATGCGTCTGTTCGCACAAATGTTTCTATTTTTAACCTTCACATTTCGAATTCGATTGTTCTTGACTGTGTAATACCTGGGAATGACGACTGTGTTTAAATCGTACCTGTTACCTTTTATTTGATAAGCTTCGGATTAAAAATAAAAAGGGATTATTAATTAAAACAGTGTTACTCGGGTGTTCTTCTTGTTTTTTTTGTTTTTTTTAAATGATGATGAAATGTTTGTATAATTAAAACTGGCTTTGAATCTTGAAATAGCTGATAAGATGCGATATGAATCAGAATAAATTGAATATAGAGCAAGGCTATTGTTATGATTTACGTTTTTTTATCAACTACTTTACATATCCGGTACGTTTATTATGCAGAAGTTGAGTATGTTCGTTTTTTGAAGTATTTTTGAGTGCGTGTCTGGAGTCGTTAGAGCCGTTTTTAAATAGGTGTAATTAAAATTTATAGAGTATGCTAATGAAGAAATCGCCTAGTGTTACGATAGTTATTAAAAAAATTAAAAATTTTAATTAGTTGCGTGTTTATTAATGCAATTTAATTAGAATTGTAAAATATTTTGTTGAATAATCAACTAATCTTATCTTTGGGTAATTTCTATTTATTTAAAAATTCTTCTTATTATTTTTGTATAAAAATTTCTTTCTGTTTATGTATTAGTGTATTTAAAAAGGGGGGAAAAGTTTGATATTTTTAAAAATATTATATTAACAGTTAATATTTTTTTCCTCTTTTATTTACTTTATATGGGCCTGATGGCCTAGTGACTAGCACTCTGGCGCTCGGGATTACAGGTTTCGGATTCAAGTACCGGCGGTGCCGTGGATTTTGATGGTGGTTGTCCACATTTTAAACCGTAGATCCCGGTCTAATATGGCTGTTGGGCGTAGGGATGGCAACTCTACCCCGTAAAAAGAAAATATCACCTGTCTTGCAATCTGCCATTAGGCAAACGGCTTTGTCCCGCTAATGAAGGCTCTGTTGCGCTAATGAAGAAGAATTACCCTTATGTATACAATGAAAAATGCAATGGTAGGAATTGATTGGAGGACATTGTTTTCTTGATTAAATTCTTCTTTCAGAAGGATTACATTTTTCTACAATAAAACATTTATTTAAAAACTTCCTCGTAATAATTCTGCACTGTCAAATTGGTTCAATTAACTAACTCCCTGGCACTGCAGTCCATGCTGGACCATTGCAATCTGCCTACTGACTGTTTCCGAAAAAAGGAGATATTTTCTTTTTACCGGGTAGGGTTGTCAGCCCTACTCCCAACCGTCATATTAGATGTTGGTTTGCAGTCATATTATTCCCGGCGGTGTCATGGATGTTTGTAGTGATTCGGAATCCGTTTTAAGCCGTTGGTCCCGGTCTCATATAACCGTAGAGCGTCACATAGCCCAGTCAGACTTCTCTTCTACCCACAACATTCCCAAACTGTAAAGGCTCGTTCCCACCGAGGCGAGAGACGTGAAGATGCAAGAGGCAAGCGACAAAATTTTTTCGACCCCTTCACAGCGAAACGTCAGAAATAGCATTACGCCTAGTGAAAAACCGCTTCGAGTTGAAAGTTGGGCAACTCCAAGCGGAGGACTGCAAACCGGTTTCAGGCGACCGCGGTGAGGCTAGTGATTGGTCAAATTTTTTTCGCTTGCATCTTGTCGCCTTGGTGAGCACGAGCCTTAAAGGGGCAACTCAACTCTAGGCACAGTGATGTGGTCTGGTGTAGTAGTTATATTAGTTGTTGGTTGCTTACTGTTTAAAGTGGATTTCGTACCATACAAGCATCCATGGCATTGAGCGGCAGAGTGCTAATCAGTCGGCCATCAGGCCTCCAAATAGGTTAAATAAAGATTCATTTACCAAATAAAGTTAATCGAGCAATGAATAAACATGAAGTCTTTGTAGCTTGCTATTTTTTTGCGCCATAAGTTTCGATTTTTTCTGAATATTTCCCAATGTTTTGAAATATTATTGAATTCCCCAGAACTATCATTCCATCTCCTACAAAAATGCTCATAAAAGCACTGAGGGATGAAGAAAATGCATGCCATCGTAATCTTGCTGTTTTGCCACATCTTTCGTGTTTTTTTTTTATTTTATTAAAATAATTTTGTGTTACTGTTAATCCTCTAATTTGGTACATGTAGTTTTGTTCGATAAAGGATAATCTGTGTTAGTGTGATTGTAACAGAAAAATTACCATTTTCTTTTTAATAATTCCAAAAAAATTCAAAGTAGGGTTAAGGTTTAATATCAACATTTTATTCAACCATAACAATTTTAAAGAAAATTCTGTGAGGTGATTTTTTCTTATTGTTTTTTGACTTGTGATTATGCATTTAATTTTGAACACTACAATAATAATTAATATAACTAACCATATAACTAATGCTAATCTTTTGCTAATTTATCCGCATTCAATTTATCAATGCAAATCTAAATTATTTCACACTAATGGATACTCATTCATGACTAATTGCAAATTGCTTGTATCGTTATTTCTTTGTTAGTTGAAAACAAACAAAGCAACATTTTCCTTTACTTTATCGATGAAAACAATTACTCCACTTTTGAAACTAGCATTTAGGAAACAGTTCCGTTATTTTAATTAGTGAATTTCAAAGACATTTCAACATTTAAATAGACTAAACTGGAGATTAATAATAAAAACATCGGTCTACCATTGCGAGAAATAAAAATTTCAGATAGCTTAAAAAAAGATTCTTGTTGCAAACAAAGCACCATTTTGCTTTAATTTTATCAATAAAAAACAATTACTCCACTTTTGAAACTAGCATTCAGGAAACAGTTCCATTATTTTAATTAATGAATTTCAACATTTAAATAGAAAAATGAATTAGGGGATTAATAACAAAAATATCAGTTCTACCTTTGTGAGAAATTAAATTTTCAGATAGCTTAAAAGAAATTCTTGTAATGGTAATATATTAGAACTTTTATATTTTTTATTACATTGACAGTTATGTATTTTTTTATTGTGGTAAATATTACACCATTCGTGTGCATATCTATATATGTATATATATATATGGGGTGTGATGCCGAGTGTCTGGCGCTCGGTGCCACAGGTTTCGTGTTCGAGTCCCGGCGCTGCCATAGATGTTTGTAGTAGTTTAGAATCCACTTTAAACCGTAGATCCCGGTCCAATATGACTGTCGAGCGTTGGGCGTATGGCTGTCAACCTTAATCCGTAAAAAAGAAAATCTAGATCAATCTGTCTAGAAATCTACCAGTAGGCAGGCAGATGGCCTTGTCCCACCATAGGGCTACTGCGCCACTGATTATGAATATATATATATATATATATATCGTTTTACAATCGTTTTTACATTGAAAAAACACGAGAGTTACCTCTTCTTTGAAAATATAATTGCATTTTAAATATATATTAAAATGTAATTATATTTTCTATATTCTTATTAAATATCCCCAAATGTTTTTACAAAAGGTGGCTTTGCTGTCGGACTCCAGGTCTGCCATACAAGCTATCGGATTATATGAAGCACCCTCCTCTAAGAATATCTTAAAATGTCAAATTTTTCTTGAAATATTGACGGTAGAGGGGTGACGCATCGTCTTCCAGTGGATCCCAGGACAGTGAAACATTTTAGGTAATGGTTAAGCAGATTTGCTGACTAAAAAGGGCACACGGATTGCAACTCATTTCATTCGATGAAACTTTTCATTCTATTCCTTTCCATACGTGCAACTCATTTTATTCCAAAAATCAAATTAGACTTAGATGAAAGGCATTACTCACTGTTCGTATCTACTCTAAGAATTGGAAGCACATTTTGGAACAGGGTATTTCGGACAAACTTCGTGAAAAAGCTGCCGCACAATTTAGACTTGCGGTGGTCCATGATTGTTTGGCGAACCATCTGCACAGCATTGTCATTTTTGATAGCCCAAATTGCCCGCTCTGTGGGAAAGACGAGATCACGAACAGCAGGATGTCCGGCCTTGCTTGGGGACTTGGAGGGGAAAAGAGATTGGAGTGCCAGAACTTTGCGGATGAGTCGTTGACTTTTTTCTCTTATTGTTTTCGTTTTCTTGTGTGTGTTTACACTGTTTTGATTTCTTATGAGTTTGTCATTTTCTCTTGCCATTTTAAATCAAATAAAAATATTCTTATTAAATATATTCTATTAATATATTACTATTATTGGGAGATGTTATCTTTTGTACCAAATATATGTAAACCATGACATTGTTGACAACATTGAAATATTGCGACATTGTCTTGCATTTTCGAATTAATATATTTATATAAAAAAACCCAGTAATTTAACAAGTAGTTAAATTGCTCTTTGCTCACAATTTTCTCAAAATTTTAATTACAGTACACGTCACTGAAGTTTAACCCACTTATGATAAATGTTGTGAAAACTAAGCAATACATGAACTATTTTTTTTTTCTATTCTCTATGATAAATTTTTCACATCGTTTTTACTGAGTAGCATAGAGGAGGGTTACATTTTTTTTATGAGAAAAAAATATATTTGGTATTGTTTGGTTTGGTATATTTGTTTTTTGTAGACTTTTTTTTATAGTTACTACTAATTCATACTAATAGTTACTAGTCACTAATAGTTCATACTATACCAGTAGCCGAAGACATTTATGAAACTACGTTTTTATTTATACCAAACTCTAACTACATGTACAAAATGTTTTGTGAATTAGAATAGCGTAGCTTAAAAATATTTCATGTATTGGGAAAAAATATTTCCTTTATTTTGGGACTGTTCTGCGAAACACGGACCTGACTTTCCGTGTTTCGCAACTTTTTTTAATCGCGTAAAAATAAATTTTTTTTTTTCTATTTTCTTATTGTTTCTCTTAATTAAACTCTTGCAAATGCAAAAAGTATGCAATTAAGTATGTATTTGGTTCTTATGGGTTAATTATCGTGCTTATTAGCTAACACTCACTAATTATGCATATTAGTTAAAACTCACTAATTCTCGTTCATATTAGCTAACACTCACTAATTCTTGAGCATATTGGCTAACACTTACTAATTCTTATGCATATGAGCTAACACTCACTAATTCTCAAGCATATTAGCCACAAATGTAAAATGAAGAAAATCAAACTCAAAATTTGTTTTAGAGAAACAGAGTAATATTGCGCCAAGGCGGAATATTACTCTGTCACTAAATGAAAAAAAAAAAGTTTTTTGAATTTTAACATGGAAGAAAAACTGTTATTGCGTATTATTTGGATGTTACATTTGTAATAAAAAAAATGAATTATAATGAGCACCGAAAAATTCTATTACTTTTGTTATTTTTATTTGAATGTATGTGGCACGTTTTTATTATTATTAGAAGTATATAAAAATCTGTGTTGAAAAAAAGATTTCAAATAAACAAATTTTCGTTTTGAATTTCAAATTAAAAGATAATTTATAGGGCGAATGCATACATTTTAAATTTTTACCATAAAACATTTTATTTGTTAAGAACACATGTCGACTATAAATAATACAATACAAAATCTGTATTCCATAGTGGTTACTAACTTATTTCCACGTAATGTATTTTGGGAAACAAAAGCTCACCAGAGTTCAATCTTTCAAAATCTTTTAAGCCACTTCTGGAAATTCTTTCTTCGAAAAGGAAGGTTAAAGATCACTATCCTGTTCCTGGAGCGTGTCTCCCCTTTTTTTTTGATGCTCAAGAAAACAAGAGCTCTGGCATTTGTAATACATCTGTAACAGAAAAGCGCACTGAATATGAATGATTATGGATATTTTCTGCTTGGGAAGTTAAGGCATAAGTTTGTTTTTTCCCTTTAAAAAAAAATGGCGCCAAAAAAAAATAATGGAAAACAGAGCGTACTTTTAGTGTTTCAAAAAAGTTCTTTATCAATAGAAAAATGTATGACTAGAATTTTTTTAATTGATAATATGATGACATTATTCGGCAGTCATTTGGATCTGATAGTTGACGACGAGATTCAGTTGATTTTATTTTTATACTACTGTGCCCAAAAAGTAAGATCAATTTTCAATTTAAAATTTCCCGGATCTTATGGAATTTCAATTTTTTTTCAATTCCTTCTATTAGCTCACACTCTCCATAAATATATCTCGTTCAAATTTTCAATCGTTCATAAAATGCTTTTTATTCATCCGCTCAAGTTCAGATACATTTTTTTGAACATGTAGTGGATGACACTTGATATATAGTTTTTAAAAAATATTAATTCATTAATTAAATTTAATTAATTAATTAAATTTTTTTTAGATTTAAGTTGCATATATCTACCAATAGATGGCGCCAGACAAACTTAAAAAAATGAATGGAAATTATTTATGAAGGACTTCCTGCAATATAGTGAAAAAAAAGTAGAAATTGACATTAAAAATTTTTTTTTTACATTACTTGTTTATCAATAGAAAATGCACGAGTAGAATTTATTTAATTGATAATAGGATGACATTATTCGGCAGCCATTTGGATCTGATAGTTGATTATGAGATTCAGTTATTTTATTTTTATACTACTGTGCCCAAAAAAGTAAGACTAATTTTCAATTTAAAATTCTAAGGAATATGGAATATAATTTTTTTTTCTTTTTTAGGTTGCTGGCACTGTCCTTGACATTTGCGTGAAATTTCACGTCAAAATATTCATTAGTGTTTGAGTTACGCTTGGCTTTGTCAGACGCTAAAACTGATTCCGGCGATTTTTGAAATGTCTGAATTAATTGAGCAAAGAACTAGCATTAAATTTTGTTTGCGGAATATAGAATGCTGCAGAAAGGCATTCGGTGAGCATTCCTATATCGGAGAGAAATGTTTAGATGCGGTATAAACAGTCCAAAGAAGGCAGAGAACACATTGAAGACGAAGAGCCCTCTGGTCGGCCATCAACGTCAACCGACGAAGCTCACGTCCAAAAAATTAAAGCTTTGGCGTTTGTTAACCGTCGATTTACAATTAGAGATCTTGCTGATGATGTTGGAATTTCAAAATGCCATTTTAAAAGATGTTTTGGGCCACAAACGCGTCAAATCTCGATTGGTACCGAAAACACTAAATGCGCTAGCTCACATTGCATTGATTCTTTGATGAAAAAATGAAACCCATATCGTTCCACAACCACCTTATTCACCTGATTTAGCATCGTGCTACTTCTATCTATTCCCTAAACTAAAAAGACCACTCCGGGGCCACCATTTTGAGTCGATTGAAGAGACAGTTCAAAAATCGCCGGAATCAGTTTTAGCATCTCACAAAGCCAAGTGTAACTTAAACACTCTATGTCTCTCTTCCCAGTTAAACTTACTAACTCCCTCATATTCTAGGAGATCCATTAAATGGATGAGCTTCGATTTGACAATAGACTAAATAGTCTATATGACAATAGACTATTTAGTCTATTGTCACACATGTATCTATGGAAAGAAACATCATTGTACAATGTAGTAGATGCTATGGATTCTTTCATAATAGCGAAACCATCCATTGATAGGCTAGAGAATGATATGATAGAAAATTGCAGATTCCTCTAGATTATGTTCCAACTGCAATGGAAATCACGCAGAATTTTAACGAGGATGTACTAGATTTCCAAAGAAAACCTCTCTTCAAAAGAACTCTAATCATCCAAGGCCTCCAAAGGCCCCAAAAGTAAAAATCAACACCGTGGAACCACTGAACAAAGTGCACTCTATGAAGAAACAAGCGAGATTCTACTCCACGAACTTGTCTTCCGCGTATGTCACCATGAATAAGAAATCCAATCTTTAAATGCTCCAGATCATCCTGAAATTCATTCATGTAGTTTTGACCTCATGTCGACTGTTTTGAAATTAATGAATTAATGAATAATAGGAAGGGGTAAATGGTCTCCTGCTGCTACAAGCTTTCAGAGCTGAACTCCCAGTTTGGAAGAAAACAGGAAACCCAATTGAAAAACCATGCATCGTACTGAAACAGTATGGTGCATTTAACGTACAACTAAAGGCACGCTTCAAATTTCTACTGGTCTTTTCACCATTAGCTGCATTCGCAATGAATGTTTTTTTTTTATTCTCTTAATTAGTGCCTTTTAATTTTTTTAAACGAGCAATACATTTGTCTCAATTCAATCTATTTTGTTTTTCTTTTTAAATAATTTTATAACTCCATTAAAAGATTTTGTGACTATTTAGTCTATTGTTTTTCTAATTGAAGGTACGAAAATACTTCTCCCCAAGTACTATGTTAACTACCATCCACTTTGCCTTGTCTTGTATTTAAGTTTAGTTCTGTAAAAGTTTGGAGAATAGATAAATGTGTAAAATAATTTTTTTTTATCTATGATAAAACATTACAATACATATAAATTGTACGGAATTTTTTTTTTTTTTTTTGAGGCAGGGTGTGCAATTTTTCTTTATTTTATGCAATTATTCTTGAATTTTTGCATAAGGGCGCTAAAAAAAAATCCTGTTGTGATCCTGGTTATGAACTTTTGTTTTTGTAATCAACTGAATAGAGATAACTATTTATCTATTGTTAAATTACAGGAGTTAAGACATTAAGATAAGGAAAAGATTCATTTATTTAGATATATATTAAGATTCACTTTATTGAATTATGTAATATTTTCAATAATGTGAACTACATCTTGAGAAATGGTTTTTCTTACTAAGTATTTTTGTTATTAACATTATTATATTTAGTATATTTGATTAAATTAAGACCATAATATCAGAATTATTATATTTTAACATTTAATATTTATCGATAATATGCATATAATACAGACTTTGATTTAAGAGTTAATAGATGTACTAAAATGCAGGGAATTCTCCTTTCATTTTTAAGGGAATGAGTTGCATAAATTTTCATGTCTGTTTCATAAAAAAAATTTAAAAAATAAAAGTAGGCTTGATTAGTAATGCACACGTTTTAAAAATTTAATGTGTGTATATTAATCTAGTAGAGAAAACCAGATTTAATTTATTCATTAATTGTATCTAATTCATTTAGAAATTGAGGTTTTTCTTATTTATATATCGTTGTTTATTATTATAATTTTTTTACAGTTTTTTTTTTTAATTATTTAATTTTTATTAAAGTATCTAATGTTTCAAAAAGTCTTATCTTAATCTTTGAAATCGGAACCTAAGATAAAAAATACATCAGGCATTATTTTTTATGGTGATATAGTTTGTTTAAGTTTGGAAAATATATAAGTTAGTAATGGTTTTAGTTAGTCATAAATGTTATCTTTTTATAGAAAAATAATTCGGGATGTAACAGTACATAAATCATGCAATAGGCTATAGATATAATGGTGTACATAAATTATCCATGAATTTACCAATTTTTGTTTGTAAATAAAAATTGATACAAATAAAACTCTTTTCTCTCTTATTAACAAATACAAGCTCTCTTATAATTAACTCCTAATATAACAATATAAACATCTTTCATATTAAATGCATTGCAACCTTTACACATCACCATCTACTTATTGTAGATATATTAAACAAACCACCGTCTCGAAAACCGGAGATACAACTATACCAACTATAAATCTTTTGACCCAGAGAGTGATTACGCTACAGATGCATCCATACGATAACAACTACTCTGCCGTAACCCCGCCGGTACCTCCCATGGAAAGAGAAAAAACAACCCCAACCTTGTGCCAGACGCAAATCCTGCCAGTAGTTAGTAGTCGTGCCTGTCCTAATTTCAAGGTCTGTTCTTAGAGATGAAGGGCATTGGGCCATGAGATCACACCATCTGAAAAGTATGCTTGGGGCCATTGATCCATGTATAGTAGAGAGGATCTCTCTCTCCAGGAAGCTTCGTATTCTGAAGTTCTTTTTTTAATAACCCGTCGATGTCTTTTATTAATGAGAAATCAAATAATATAAAAGAATCCTGTTGTGGAATGGTACATACTACATGCATTGATGGAATTGGTTATAAACTCATATGCATTCAATGGGATTCATTTCGGGTCTGGGAAATAATTAAACCGGACCTGTCACTACTTGTTATTTGAGTTTTGGTATTTCTGTGACCTGTTATCCTGTGAGCGTATTATTATTATTATTATTTATGAAATCTCTGTTCTTCGACGGCAAATTCTGATGTGTGGATAAATAGCATCAAAATTACATAATTGAAATATAGACCTAATTGAATTATGTTGAGAAATTTGACGTAAGTTTTTGAAAAAAAAAAAAAAAAAAAAGAAAGAAAGAAAAGAACACAAGAAAAGATGAAATATAAATATTCTGTTTTATAACGGATTCATTCCAGTAAAGGAAATATATTTTTAAAAATTATTTTAAATAAAATAGTAAAAAAGAAGATAATTTGATAAATTGAACAAACAAGATAAATGCTAAAAAAAAAAAAAAAAAAATAAATAAATAATAAATAAATAAATAAAAAAAATAAAAAATAAAAAAATAAATAAATAAATAAATAAAATAAAAATAAAAAAGGAAAGAAAATAAACAATACCATTAACATATAAATAAATGAAATGTTGAAATATCAAGAATATAATGAGAAATCGACATGTAAATATCAAGAATATTTTTATTTATTCGATCAAACGATTTTTATTTATTTATTCGATTAAACAATTTTATTCGATCAAACGATTTTTATTTATTTATTCGATTAAACAATTTTATTCGATTAAACGATTTTTATTTATTTATTCGATTTTATTAAACAATTTTATTCGATTAAACGATTTTTATTTATTTATTCGATTAAACAATTTTATTCGATCAAACGATTTTTTTAATTATTCGATTTTTAACGAAATATGAATTCATTTGTTTAATCTAGTTTTTATTTAACTGTTCAGATATAAATATGCATTTAGCTAAATAGAATTATATTTTCTACCTGGAAATGAAATAAATTATCTGAAAAGATGTTGAAATTTTTTTTATTGTCCGTGAAATTATTTCAATTAGATATTTTATGGAAATATGCATGAAATTGTTAAATATATTAACTTAGAAAAAAAATGAGATATTTATCAGTTATGAAATCCCTTTAATTGGAATTTTTATTTGAATTATTAATAATAAATATTATTTCGTTAAAATTTATTAAATGCCATTTTGTGAAACCTTTCACAACCCCACCTCTTTTTGAATCTATTTTTGTAATTCGTGCGTGAAATTTCATGCATTTGAATGAATACAAGTTTCTAGAAATCTGTGAAAAATTAGATATAAACTGAAAATGAAATCTTTCATTCTTAAAACATAAATTAATAAAATTGTTTTTTTTTTTTAAAGAATGTTTATGCTTTTTCTTCAGAAAAGAATTTTTTTTAATTCTCTAATTCAAGGGTCTCCAAACTACGGCCCGCGGGCCAAATCTGGCCCGCCAGTGTCATCCATCCGGCCCGCGACAGCGAATAGCTTATTGTTGCTGTAATAAGTTGGATAAAAAAATACAGAATGATAATAACTCGGTATTATTGACTTGCTAGGTAAAGCTTAATGACAAGCATAATGCGCAGAAAATTTAACTTAAGCATAACAAGTAACTGGAAATTATAGATAATGGCAGAAAAATTAAAATGGTTTTGGCCCTTGGTACTTACTGGAGTAAACAGTATGGCCCGAAGGCTGGAAAGTTTGGAGACCCCTGCTCTAATTAATTAATTTTAATTTAATTTTCTAATTAATTAATTTTAATTTAATTCTCTAATTAATTAGTTTTTGATTTTTTAATGTAATATAATTTGTTTTCTTCGCTTTAAATCACGTGTTTATATATTTGTTTCTCAATAACAACAAAACAAAACATAAACAATCAACATTTCTATGGAAAAAAAAAATAATAATCAAATAAATAAAATAAAAAAAAAAAGTAAAGAAAGTCAGATCCAGATATCAGAACATTTCGAAAATATCGAGAAGTAAAAAACGAATGAATCATTCTTTTAAACGATCCATCACAACACCTACCATCCTATAAATTTCAGATTTTCTTTTATTATGTCTTATGTGACTCGACACTGTTTAATGACACACCTGTCAAATGAAACGATGTCGTGGTAATGGCTTGAGATAAAGTGTGTCTGCGCACCTAGAATACCAGTTTCACCTGCGGAATTCGAAAATGAAAGTATATAGACAAACACTGATGGCAACACCTACTCATTCCAGATAAAGAGGACTTTGACATTCCTCTTTGATTAATCTAGATCTGTATCTTAAAGACAAAATAAATATTAGAAGATATTTAATTGGCTAAAATTATCGTAACTGTGAACAATTAATCTTATTTTTTTTTCAATTCCTTCTATTAGCTCACACTATCGCCATATATATATCTTGTTCAAATTTTCAATCGTTCATAAAATACTTTTTATTCATCCACTCAAGTTCAAATACATTTTTTTTTTTTGAACTTGTAGTGGATGACACTGGATGTTGATACAGTTTTCTCAAATATTAATTCAGTAATTAAATTTAATTAATTAATTTTAGTTTTTTTTTTAAGATTTAAGTTGTATGCATTTACCAATAGATGGCGCCAGATGAAAGAGGAAAATTTCAACTTTATTTGTAAAGGCTTTTCCTGCAATATAGTGAAAAAAAATAGGAATTGACTTAAAATTTTTTTTTTTTATATTACTTGTTTATTGTAACCTTGACAAATAACACCTTAACCATTATTGTACTGTTACAACGTAGAACGTTTGCATTTAGTAAATTAGTTTTACAAAAATTGCTTTTAAGTGATAATGAATTCTACAAAACAAAACGGAGAAAAAAAAGAATTTTATAAAAATATTTACATTGGAATAATGTAGTTTAAATTAGCAATTAGCAATCTTTTATTATTTCGAATGTTTTAAAACTGCATATCAAATGGAATGATATCTCTTTTTAGGTTGAGAATAATCTTACGTTGAATTATAATAATTTTAAATTGCAAATGATAATTTCTACGACATATTTTCATTTAAAATGCTAATAAAAAAAGCATGAGAAAAATATCGTCTCAACACATTTTCGTGCTTTTTTTTAAGAACGTTTTGGCAATTAATGCATGTTAAAATGATCCAGGAAAATATTCTGGTAATTAAAGAGATGTTTTGGCATGTAAAGAAATGTTAAATAATAAAAAACATTTTGAGCATTTAAAATGGAGCAAGTTCTTTAATATTTGTAGACATTTTTTCAATTAAATTTCAGAATCTTGTATCCAAGTTAAATGTTAGAGTCATCAGAGTTTTTGCATACCGTACGTTAGTTACCGTAGGACGTCCGTTAGCTTTTTCTCCCTAGCGCGCATGCGCAGTTTCCTATGAGCATGCGCGCTAGGGAGAAAAAGCTAACGGACGTCCTACGGTAACTAACGTACGGTATGCAAAAACTCTCTATTATTCAAATGATCGCACGATTTAATAATAATAAAAATTATTTCTAATGTTTTGAATGAGTATTTTTTTTTTTTTTTTTTCACTGATGAATTCTTTTACGTTAATAAATAAACTAATATTTATCTAAAGTTTTAATAAGTGTTTTAATATTGCTTTTTAAAATTTTAAGAATTATTAGGTAATAAATACATCAATTTAACCTTGGATTGTGTTAACGAGCGTTGTATTTGTCAGAATTCGAATTGTTTTTAAAAGGAATAAAAGTCAACAACACCGAAAAAGAAACACGCGTTTGAACATAATTATTTTTTTCCGTGAATTCGAGAAAATTTTTCTTTGTAATGGCTATTACGCAATTTTTCTGTTGACTTTTATAGAATCTCTTTTTGTTCTTTTCTTTTTGGTAGAATTCGATTTCAATTTAAAAAACCAAAATGATGCAACTTTTATTTATTTTTTTAAAAAATAATTGGGAAAACCTTTAAAGAATTTACGTAAGAACAAAACATAAAATCGAAATTCATTCTCTCTAATGGAGTACGAGAAAAACAGGATAAATTTTTTGTTTTGTCAGGTTGGGACTTTAACTGCAACTGTTCCAATTGGCAATCACTCAATCAGATCGCGTAAAATTTTTATGTTTAGAATTTTTTTTCTTTTCTTTTTCTTTTTAAAAGAATTTTCTTTTTTTATTCAATTTCAGTTAAAACGAAAATGGTGCAATTTTTTGTGTAAAATAATTGAGAAACATTTAAATAATTCATACTGTTATTTATATTGTAGAACATTTGTTTTTCTTTAAATAATTTTAATCAAATCTTTTGCAAAAATTTGATTTTGAAAACAATTAAGCACAAATTAAAAAAAAAATATGTTAAAAACAGGGCATTGTTAGTGACAGTGGCCTAATTGTTTTCTTATTCACTAGCCCATAGATAATTACCACTATGCTATAGTAGGAATTTTTTTTCTTTTTTGGGAGAAACAGATACATGCTTTTCAAGTATCGATGCTATCTGTTTGGCCTACATAATTTTTAAAAATTTAAAGCGTTGACTACAATTATTCGCTTAGGTGAGAAAAAAAAAACTTAAATTGCAGAAGTAGTTTCTTTATTTAATTTATATAAGGTACCTTTCAAGCCATAAG
This sequence comes from Caerostris darwini, assembly GCA_021605075.1. Classification (NCBI taxonomy): domain Eukaryota; kingdom Metazoa; phylum Arthropoda; class Arachnida; order Araneae; family Araneidae; genus Caerostris; species Caerostris darwini. Next base: position 248,877 of record BPLQ01004553.1, read on the forward strand.
GAAATAAATGTATTTTGAAATGAATGTTTTTCAATTTTAAAACTTTACAGGCATTAATTTTATAACTAATTTTTTTCAAAACAGGATCTTTAGGGAGAAAAAAATTCCTTAGCTTCTTTATGTTTTTTTATTTATTTATCATGTGTGAACATAATGTTGTCCTGGTTAGGGGTCCGTGATGTTATCCGAAAATGGGGGTCAAGCAAATAAAACTCCATTGCAAATTTTGGCGGAAAATGGTACTTTGGGCCCATTAACTCTTGAAATGCTTCATGAATAACGTTAGTCTTCAGGAATTTTCTGGAAAATTTGGCTTTTGCTTGAAGTGTTTTGTAGAAGGGTTTTGAAGCTCTTTTCATGTTTTGGCTTGGGATTTGAAAAATTTGTATATCCAATGCTTTATAAGTACTCGTAGTGTGTTGATCAATTCCTTCTTTTTGAAATTTCATATTTATCACTTTTGGCATTTTCCGGTGCCTATTGAACTGTATAGTGCTTCTTATTGTATTTGGAATACTTCATTCTTCATTTATGCGTAGAATGTTCAAACTTTGACATATTCTTTTGGCTATTGAATGTGATAACATTTCTTGTAGAATTTGGAATACCTCATTCGTCATTTACGACTACATTTATGTTACTTTTATATATTCTTTTAGAGATTCTTGAACAATTCATTCTTCGTGAAGTTCTTGATCTATTCAACATTACCATATTCATGTGGCTATTGAATTTGGCCATTCTTGTAGTATTCCAATCAATTGCTTCATATATTAACTGCTGAAATTTGCCGAGCAGATTTCAGCATTTTTAATTAATATTTTGCTTAGTAATGCTTTTTTACGTTATGTTGTATTGGATGCTGCACACTTAGAGGCTTGTTGACTACTTTTCTGCCAGAAACACCACTTTGGTGTATTATCATTGTTACCTATGCAACCATAATTCTGAAGGGACATTTACAGGAACTACGTCTGAAAGATTTGCTTTTTTTATTTATTTCTCCAATCCCTACGGTGGGAATTTCGTCGTAACAGGTTAAATATACCCGTATCCGGTGTAGATAAAAAAAAATTTTGTCATCTTGTCAATGTTCGAATTGAGTTCCTTCTGTTAAAAAAAAATTGATGCATCGACTTCCAAATTGCTCCAGCATAGTATAAATGTATATAATGAATCAATTTATCAGAAACATTTTATAAGCTGATGTAATTTTTTTTTATAATTACTTTCTAATATGTAAATTAATTATTTTATTTTGATTGTTAGTGAAATTTAACAGTATGTATATTTTTATATAATTTAATGAGGAAACAGAAAGGAAAAAAATTACTTTAAGAATTGAATTTCGGAATAATGCCCGGCATGTGGTTTAATGGTATTATTGTATGTCTGCATGCATTTATAAAAGTTTAATTCCCAGTGGTAGTGGGCATTGCAGTCACTTTTAAAAATGAATAGATTCGTTGGAGAATATAACAGAGTTTTATATCGACTTAGACTCCATGTTTGGAGATTTCAGGTGTTTTTTTCATACGATGAACGAATGTGAGTAACTCTTTGAAAGAACATTATTTTTCTGTATAAGGAATTCAATTTACAAAATCAAATATTTCTTTAATAAACGCACATTAACTAAATCATGATCAAAATCCTAAAATACTTGTATGATATAATGTTGATAATGTGAAAAGTGTCAGAACTTAATTAGAAATAAAAGTTCAAATAAATTAATTTGAAACAAACAAATATTTCCTTAATAAGCACACATTAACTGAATCATGGTCAAAATTCTAAAATACTTGAATAATATAATACGCGTTGTGTGAAAAGCGTCTGAACTTGATTAGAATATATATATTGTCTGGCAGCTGGCAAACACTTAGACAATTATCTTGGATGCCTTAAGGCCAACGCTGCACCGACGTTACTCACTTAGCCCTATCCAAGAAGTGCGTGTAGCTTGAAGATAAGCTACGGACGTGGAGTAAGAATATCCCCGCAACGCTCCACGATCATGTTAGACCGGGACCTACGGTTTAAAGTGGATCCCGAACCACTACAAACATTCATGGTACCGCCGAGACTCGAACCCGAAATCTGTGGCGCCGAGCGCCAGCCACTCCGCCATTCAGGCTCCATTTAATTAGAAATAAAAGTTCAAATAAATTAATTTAAAACAACAAATTTTTCCATAACAAAAACACATTAACATTAATTTAAAAAAACAAATATTTATAACAAATGTTTCCGTAATAAACATACGTTTACTGAATCATGACCAAAATTCTAAAATACTCAAATGATATGATACTATGCGTGTTGTGTGAAAAGTGTCAGAATTTATTTAGAAATAAAAGTGCAAATAAATTAATTTAAAATTTTATTAATAAATTTAAATTAGATAGTTTAACCCATTTAAAATTTTAATTTTAATAAAATAACTTCTAATTTTCTGCATATAATAAACCTATATTGTAAATCGTAAAATGTTACCTGTAAATAGATATTATATTCATAAACTTCCCAAAAACAAATTTATTTTCTTTTCTTTAGATCCTTGTTTAGTTTTTATTGTACATATTAAATTGTTTTTTAAATTTAATTCAAATAAAAATAATTTTCCGTTTTACCTTTATATATGTTGTTTACTTTATTAAAAGCTGTTGTAAATAAAAAAAAAAAAAAAACAATGTCAAAAATAAAAATATAAATTATTCCAAATGTTAAAGTCGAATGAATAGGAAATTCCTATCAGAAATATCACGGAATACATGTATATTAAACCAATAAAGAACCCACAAAAATGTTACAATGCGCTCTATCAGAAATAAAAATCCTTTCAAGTACTATTTATTTAATAACCCATTGTTTTGAAGACATAAAAGTTAACTTGGAGTAGATTCAGAAAATATTTTGGAAGAGCCAAATTTTTAGGTTTCTTTAACTTGGATATTTGTATAAATTTTATTATTATTTTTTTGTGTGTGGTTAAACTTCAATTTTAATATGAACTTTTATAATGTGTATTCAATAAAGTCAATTATTACTTTTTAAAAATTTCTTCTAAAACTTTTTTAAAAAATATTTTTTGTCGAAAAGAAAAATTTATATTTTATGCAAATAATTTATAACTATTTATCCTACTTTATAAACACAATATTTAGATTTATTCTTTTTTAACGAATAAACAAATTAAAAACATTTCTGAATTGTAGTTACATTTTTCCCCTGAGAAATCGATTTTTTAATACAGTTTAATGGCATAAAAATATATATTTGATAAAAAATAATTTGTAACTATTTATCCTACTTTATAAAATGAATATTTGGATTTTATTCGTTTTTTTTAATGAATAAACAAATTAAAAAAATTTCTGAACTATAGTTGCATTTCTGCTCATCAGCTTGGCCAGCATTTTAAAGCCAATTTCAAAATATGATTCCTCAAATTTCTTTGTCTAAAATCGATTTCTTCTCTAGAATTCGATATTTTTTATACATTTTATGGCATAAAAAATTTTTTTTTTATACAAATGATTTGTAACTATTTATTCTACTTTATAAAATGAATATTTAGATTTTATTTGTTTTTTTAATGAATAAACAAACTAAAAAAATTTTTGAACTATAATTCCATTTCTGCTTATCAGCATTTTAAAGGCAATTTTAAAAACGATTTAAATTTTTTTTCTCTTAAATCGATTTTTTTAATAAGTTTATGGCATAAAAATAATTTTATTGAATGAAATGGTAAACAAATTATTATTGAATATTTTTGTGTATTGTTATGCGTTTAAAATTAAAAGGGAAAAGTTCAATGGCGACATATGCGTAGTAAAAGTAAAGCTATGCGTTTTCAGACTACCAGACAGCTGTTGTACTTCCTCCTCCATTCATAATTTGACCGAAAGTCAGTCTGGAGTGTGTCAAAGTTGGCGTGACTTAACGCATCGCCGATTTTTAAGCAGATAGCATCGATGGTGCACTTTCGATAATCGATTATATCTTCTTATGTCACTGCCGGCTACAATGTCTACGAGTTTCCCTTAATCGATCGAAAGATGGCAAAAGTGAAAATTCACAGCACTCCTATAATATTTAAATTTAAACATTCTTGCTGTAGTTTATTTTTTAAATATTTTATATGATAGAATTTGTTTAATAATTTGACATTAAAATACTTTATATGATGGATTTTTCTTTAATAATTTCTCATTAAAATTTTTTACATAATAGAATTTTCTTTAATAATTTGTCATTAAAATAGTTTGTATGATAGAATTTTGTTTAATAATTTGTCTCAATTTAAGTAGTTTATATGATAGATTTTTCTTTAATAATTTGTCATTAAAATAGTTTATATAATAGAATTTTGCTTAATAATTTGTCTCAATTAAAGTAGTTCGTATATTAGAATTTTGTTTAATAATTTGTCTCTATAAAAATAGTTTATAGGATAGAATTTTGTTTAATAATCTATTTAAAATAGTTATGATAGAATTTTGTTTCATAATTTGTCTCAATTGAAATAGTTTATATAATAGAATTTGGTTTAATAATTTGTTATTAATATAGTTTAGATGATAGAATTTTGTATAATAATTTCTCATTAAAATAGTTTATATGATAGAATTTTATTTAATAATCTATCTCAATTAAAATAGTTAATATGATAGAATGTTTGGTTAATAATTTGTCTCAATTTATCTTTCTTTTATATGAGGCACATAAAAAATGGACTGCCAACACATAATAAATTCTGAGTGACTTATCGAATCTCTTAGTGCTTTAGCAAACATTTATCTTTTGCACACACAATAAACGCACAATACTAAATCATTTTAGTATCACCAGCTTTCGTGTGTTCGGCAAATTGGTTTATTATTCCCGAAAAATGTGGCGACTTTATTTCACTTCTCAACAGCACATGAGTTGTGTGTCGTTTATGAAACTGCAATGATAGTGAAGGAAAGATTGGCAATTGCACAGCTTAATCACTTTCAAACCAGTAGTTTTTTAACTATTTTTAGTCCCCCCCCTTCCCTCATATTTAATTTTTTCCCACAATCTTCAATCAATCCCACTAAGTAAATAAATAAATAAAAATACAAAATAATAATAAATAAAAATTAAAAATTCTATTTGTTTGTTTGTCCTTCATATAAATTCTTCCTGAAGCTTTCAAATTTGGCACGTACAAAGATTATGGACCGTTTGTAATTTGGAGATTCCCCCTCTTCTCCCTGATCAACCACCCTTATTTCCCTCAATTTAATGGAAGGGTTCGGATATGCTTTTATGGGCGATATTTATACATCCCAGCGCCTTGAGTTGAATGGTGCTTTCAATTTTCTTCTACGAACAGTATAAGGGTTTTAAAAGAGAAGATTGCTTTTTTGTATTTCCAATGGTAGGCTACAATACGTAATAAAATAAAAAGAACACAACGAGAAACGAATAGAAATCACATAGTGACATGTTTAGCCCACAAGGGCCTTAAGGCTTCCAGTAACGGCTATACAAAGTAGAGGAAACAAGTGCAGGGCAGACAGGAAGATGGGAGGAATCCATGTCCTCTCCCAGATTGCAGAGCATGCATTTTAGGCTTTCAAATATTCTTATTCAGGAAATATGATTGGCCATACAATCATGGCCCGTCAGGAGTCTGAAAAGGGCAACTGCTTTAAACCTGGGCAGATCAGGGATGTTTAGAATAAAGTTAAACCAGGTTTTAAATGAGTTGCCTTCACAGAATTCATATAGAGTATTCTGGAAAAAGTCTCGAATCATCAATCTCATTGAGTGAAAAGAGATGTCTTTACAAAAATTTGAGTGATGATTGTCCCTTTTTTTGGCAAAAGCATCCGCCTTTTTGCAAAAGCATCCCACAATCCATTGCCAAAATTGTAGAACATTTAGCCAACAAAGCGTTGCCTTAAGTGCACCAACGAGGAGGTAGATCTACGTTACACCTCAATAAAAAGTTAAAGTTTGGGGGCAAAAAATTTCAATATACCAAATATTTTGCAATAGCTCTCAATACACATACTTTGAGTGTAGAAACATAAAATATTGTATGTCCACAAGCGATTACCTGAAATTTTATATTGAAATTATTATTTTTTTTCTTTCTTAAAAAATATTAATGAAAACAAATCCATTTTTCAACTTCTAATTATTAAATATTGCTTTCTCTTTTAGAATTGTATTAATTCTTTTGAGATGAGCTCGGGAAATATCGGGTAATTCAACTATAAAAAAAGTTAAAAGTCACATTTTCCAAAACATTTTCGCGAATCATATTTTAAGAACTGTTGGTGTAAATTAGAACCATAGGTCAAAAGTGTGGTACCGCCCACTTTTCAGAAAGAAAAAAATTATCTCAATTCATCTTTGGAAATCTACTTTCTTTAAACAAGCTGGAAGATATAATAAACATTCGTGCTCTTTTATGTTCCTATATATCTACTAATGTCTTAAAACTTGGTAAATAAAGTTTTTGTAAACAAGGCACATCGATGTTTGAAATAATTAAAGTAATTCATTCTAACATTATTAATATAATAATTGATATATATTATAAGAATTATTAAAGTATTAATTAAAATCAACTAGAGTACCATTCTTCTTATTACACACAAAAATGTAAGATTGCGAAGGTTATTATGAAATAAAAATTACTAATTACATTAAAAAGGATCTTTATGAGAAGGTGAACACTGTCGTGTAAAATATTTAAAATTTTAGAATTGTGAGCTACTGAAGTAAAATTTAAATAGTTTATTAACGTTTTACTTTACAAATGCAAACATATTTAGATTATTTTATATTTTTTTCATTTGAAAAAAGAAAACAAAACAGTTAGAACCTGATAAGTACTTAACCTGATTTTATTACCTTCAGAAGGTCATTTTAATGCTAGATGTTAATATTTTTTCATTGTGATGAAAATAACATACAAATATCATGATAACATAAATATATTTTTTTGAGTTTATGTAGTAGAAGCATATATAAGATAACTGACGCCACAAGTGTTGTTTTTCCAAGTCATTTACAGATTGTGAAAAAAGATGATGTAAAAGAACTTGTATAAAAAAAATAACAGTTTCTTTCATTTGATGAGATAATGACCACTTATATACCTCATCTTCTAAAAGGCATTTTAATGCTAAATGTTAATTTTTTTTTTTTTTCATTTTGATGAAAATAACATACAAATATCTTGATAACATAAATATATTTTTTTGAGTTTATGAAGTAGAAGTATGTATAACTGACGCCACAAGTGTTGTTTTTCCAAGTCATTTACAGATTGTGAAAAAAGATGATGTAAAAGAACTTGTATAAAAAGAAAAAAATAACAGTCCTTTCATTTGATGAGATAATGACCACCTATACAGCTTTCTTTGATGTAAATTGGATTTATTGGTCTTGATAAGTCCAAAGAATCGCTTCGAATAACGAAAGTCATTCCACTTACGCTGAGGAAAAAAAAAAATCCTCGCTTTCACTGTGTCCAGAATGAACTAACTGGTTGCTATGCATATTATTGGGTCATATTTCCTAGGAAAAACTCGCAAACCGCATAAATTGCGAAACTTTTTTTTCTTCAGCGATTTGACTCCTTGTGCACACTGTTAAAACTGGTTGGATTCAGTCATCAGACATCAGAAAAGTACGTTTGCAGGGGAAACGACTTTTTGTTGTCAGATGCCTTTTGTTTTTTCGTGAGATATAGAAACTGTCACCTCAGCATCAATAATCCTCTTTTCAACAATTTGGGGAAATTGGGGCCAAAACTGACATCTTATATCTATGATTACTTTTGCTTTTTCGCTGTGTCTGTCAGCGTATTTCTTGTCAAGAATGTATTGTCAGTTGGGAAAGTTTACCAGGCCTATTTCTTCTTTTTAAGGCCTAGTTTTATGTTTTTCTATTGACGTCTGCGGAATTGGAGGCATTCTTGGTCTATTTGAGTTTTAATCATCAAAGGTAACGAATTGATTCGATGGCATAGTTTACTATATCTCATCGGATGCCTTCAACTGTGTTATGGTATGGCCTTAATATTTCTTGTGATTTGATAAAATACTGTTCCGTGTTAATGCTTTTGCTATTGTGTTGAGTTTTTCCACATAATTTTTTTGAAAGGAAATGTACCAATTTCTTAAAAAAGTGTGTAATTTTCCATGCATAGGAAAATGTATAGCTCAAATGAAATAAATAAATTTAAATCTCAAATTTCAATGTATTATCTATGTAGACTTTTTTTTTTAAATTTTAAATATTATATAAGAACAACTGGGGCATGATGGCCGAGTGACTAGCACTGGGTGCACCGGGTTCGAATTCCGACGGTGCCATGGATGTTTGTTCGAAATCCACTTTAAACCGTAGGTGCCGGTCTAATATGACTGTAGAGCAATTTATATATTACATTGTTTCCGTTTAAAATTTGTAATAATTAAAAATTTAAAAATTATCATATACATCCATGAGCAACTTATATATCAAATTGTTTCCGATTAAAAAATAAAATAATTAATAATTGGAAAATTACCATGTATATCGATATGCAACTTATATACCATATTGTTTCCGATTAAAATTTAAAATAATTAAAAAATGGAAAATTACCATATATATCTATATGCTATTTATCTACCACCTCGTTTCAAATTAAAATTTAAAATAATTAAAAATTGCAAAATTACCATATATATCCACATGCAACTTATATACCAAATTGTTTCCGATTAATATTTTAAATAATTAATTTTAATTATTATTATTATTATTTTTTTTTGTTGCTTCTAGTTGTTTTATTGTCAGCTTAAAAATTTTTAAATAATCAGAAACACATATATATATTTTTTTTTGTTTCAATAATTTTTTTTTTCTTTTACATTTTTTGTTGACGGCATGATTTTTATACACGAGAGCAACATATTAAGTTTTTATTTGGCGATCAAAAGTGTAAATTTAAGAGAACTTTAAAAATAGATTTTGAAGATGGGTTTCTTTGATTGTGACTTAATCGAGGGCAATTGCGTCTTCGATTGAAGTCTTCTTTAAAGATTCTAGAAGCCAGTGACGGCAATGTTATTCTTCAAAGGAGTAATTTCTCTTAATTCATCGTGAAATAAAATTCTTCTGGTAGTTATTTTTAATACTTGGCAGGAATGAATTTATTTTTAAGATGTCTCAGAGGGCTGCATTGGCCTTAATTTTTTTCCCAAATTCAATATCCGTGGAGGGGTTTTAAATATTTTTTCCAAGCCTGTCTTCTTCACATTCCATGCATTTTATTTATTTATTTATTTATTAGCTGATTAGTCTTGTCAATTTTTGTATTTGACATTTTTTTTTCTCTTTTCCATTTCGAATAAACAAATCAAATATGTTATGCAAAATTTGTGAATGATTTTTTTTATACAAATATTGTAGGCAATATCTTTTTTAACTTTTATATATAACTGATTTACATATTTGTGAACTATATATATATAAATTCAATTAGAAATCTTTTTTTTCATGTAATACATCGTTATTGTTGTTGTCGTAACCTTCATGGAAGGAGGGAGGAGGGGTGCAGCTTCTGTTCTGATGGAACACCCGTAGGTAGAAGTCTGACTTCTGTTCCGTGACGCTCTTACAGTCATAGGAAATCGGGACCTACTGTGTAAAGTGGATCCGAATCACTACAAACATCCATGGCCCCGCCGGGACTCGAACCCGAAACCTGTGGTACCGAGCTCCAGAGCGCTAGACATAATACATCGTTAAAATATATATTACATAAAAAATATCGATAAATATTTCTTGGAACTGTGCTTCCTCCTACACAAGAGCGGCCCCTGTGTCGTTCGGTAGAAATGGTCAGTCGGTCTCGAGACTCCCACCCGTGAGGAAGTACAGCTCAACTTACTCTGCGTCTCATCCCGAAAAGGAAATATATTTAGCGCCTGCAGATTCTCACCCGGACAGGAAGCATTTTTCGCGCGACCTGCACATATCCGAGTTTCGGCTGTTCTACTTAGAAGTGGAGTCTTTCTACAAATCTATAATTATCTGTCTTTAAATGTGTTAAATATTGTATGTTTCTAATTGCATGGGTGCGCGTGTCAATAAAGCTGTGAGTTCTCCAATCTGTGTCTCAAGTATCTCAACCGAACCACACCCAGTTATAATCGGATTGCCCAAATTGTTTACCGTAATCTCATATAAACTATGTATATTATTTGGAAGTAGCTTTCTGCACAATAAATCCAGTTCATTAAAGGAATATATATATATATATATATAAATAGTACAAATTAAAAATATTAATTTTAAACAAACTAACGATATCACTTAAATGACTAAATGATTAAAATGATTGGTGATAAATAATTCATTGAAGACTAGGATTCAAAATTAAATTATTTAAGCCGTGATATGTTTACAGATATGAAATTTATAAAACTGATTTATGGTTAATAGTTTTCCAAGAATTTTTAGAAATATATGAATTACATAAAAATCTGTTATAAAAATGAAACTAAACTGGAGTTGCATAGAATATGTATCATGTTGAAAATCTATCATTTTCCATAAACCGTAACATTTGCAGCTACAAAATGCTTTAAAAACACATTTATCTAAATACATATTTTGTAGATACAACTAATTTTGTATCAATTTTTAACTAGTTAAAACTTTAAAAAACATTATTTCATGATCTTGCATAAATGTTTTTAAGAAATAATAATGATTAATTTAATATTAACTATTTTCTTTAACATTTTAATGGTAACATAATAATAAAATTAGTGTAGTACTCAAATATTACTGCGTTTAACAATTTTTTTTTGTTAATATTTTCTTGCTTCTTAAAGAACGTGCTTTGAAAATATTTTTTTTATTACTTACGTTTAATTTTTGACCAATTTCTTCCATGCTTATTATGAAAAATATTTTGATAATTAATTACGACCAAATACTGCCCTATCATTGTATCAATTGCAAATTATCTTGAAGAGACTTCCATTTATTTCAAGTTAATTATTATGTAGGATGATATAGGAGGTTATTGTACCTCGTGCTGAGGTTTGAGATAATCATGTTCTTTAAATGGTATCATAGAGTATTTCTTTTTTAAAATTAATCCATATTTATCTTTGGAAATCCATATTTATCTTTGGAACCTTACTCAAATAAAATTCTCGAACTGCACTAAAAATGATATAAATATAAAAATGCGTGTATTTTATTTTTCTATTACAGAATGTTTAAAACCATTTATTTTATATTTAAAAACATTTTCATTGATGTTTTTTATAGAAAATTTAATGGCAACTTACAAAATTTTTGAAAATGGCAAAAATAGAATCTGTTTTGTAAAACTATGAATGAATTTGCCGTATGTATGTTTCCTTTTATTTCCGACTTTCGTGTGAAAGTGTTGCAAAATAAAATTTTTCAACATTTCTTTCCGTTAATTCAACGCAATAGTCGATTCCATGATGACAACAGACAAGTTAACTCATTATTTCGAGCCAAACGATGATTTCGTAGCAGAACATAATGAAACCAACTTTTCATTCTTTTTTTTTTTTTTTTAAGACTTGGAAGTCTATTCTTATCGCTTACATTGTGCACGAAATTAAAGGGACACGAATGCAGAATTCTGTTTCGTGCATTAAAAAATGTCTGATCTTAACATTTTCACATCCGCAACGAAACTGTTGTCCTACATCGTGGGTTGGGTGATGCTCGTGTTCGACATATTTGCACTAATAGAACGAACTGAGATTGTGGGAAACAAATTGGAACTGATTCAAATATTATCTTATTTATTATTCTACATAAAAAAAAATGGTAGACAGTACTTTTTGGTTTTTATTTGATTATTTGAGATTTACGGTGATTTAAATTCATCATATTTCTTAACAAATTTCTTAAAGATGTTAAAAAGAATTAGTCATCTTTTTTCTCATTTCATTCTGGATTCAGTCATGTCTTACCAACATCTTGAATTTTAATAACATATTTTTTTCAATGTTACTTGTGAATTCATAAATTGTGCAATAATAGCAGGAAAAAAATTAATTTCGAAAATACATTTTTTAGAAGCAATTTTAAATAAAAATACATCATGTTCGCGATGTTCTAAAATATTTTCTGATTTAGTTTTCGATATAAAAATAATAATAAATAGCATTTTTTATGTTTACTTTAAGAAAGGCGGTGATTCAAAATTGTAATGGAGAACATCTAAGTATATTTTATTTCTCTTATTACTTTTTAAATAAAAAATTTAATTAAATTAATGTTCGTTCTATAATTGAATTAAAAAAATAATTTATGATTTGTTAAAAGTATGTATCATTTGAACAAATACTAAATTATTTTTAAAATTAGCATGTATTATGAATTTCTAAAATTAAGTATTATGAATTATTTTTAAAATTAAGTATTATGAATTATTTTTAAAATTAGTATGTTTTGTTCATTATTAGCATGTACGTATTATGAATTATTTTTAAAATTAACATGTATTGCTTATTATTAGCATGTACGTATTATGAATTATTTTTAAAATTAACATGTATTGCTTATTATTAGCATGTACGTATTATGAATTATTTTTAAAATTAGCATATGTTGCTTATTACTAGCATGTATGAATTTTTTTAAGTTAGTTTTTATTACTTATTATTAGCATGTATTATGAATTATTTTTAAAGTTTGCATATGTTGCTTCATGAATATTTATATCTTTGTTTTACCACCAAAATATGATTAAAAAAAAAAGCATTTCAAAAATAATTTTCGGATGAATATGTTTAATTCTAATTATATATAATATATTTCAAACTTTGAAAAATAAATTTGTTAATGGAAATAATTCTTCCTAAAATGAATTTTTTCTTAGGATCAAAATGCATATTATATATATATATATATATATATATATATATATATATATAAAAGAAACAATAAAATTTAATTTTTTTTTTTTCTTTCGCAGGGTCCAAATGGATTTGAGGAACTGAGGAAATCCATTAAAGAAGGTCAAGACTTCACGAAAGATATAGCTGCAATTTTACATGAAAGGTAAAAGCAATATTAGTTGCTTTTTATGATCACTGTATTTTAAATACGTTCTTTCTTTCGATATTTGTAGCTGATGCTACGGCATTTTGAAAATTGTAGAAAATTTAATAGTATCGAAATACATAGATTATGTTAATATCTAATACAATACAATATAAGACTATTTTTTTGTTTAAATTATAAACAAAATGTATGGACGCATTTGCAGTTTTTCTGCTATTTCTTTTGTTTTGAAAGATTACAGTTTAATCATATGATAATTTCTTTATTTTTTACCATAACTTCGTATTTCTAATGATTTTGTTTTGGTTCTGTCATCATATTAACTATCTATTGCATAGAAAATGGTTTAAATAATAATAAGAGGTTAAGATATTTAAAAATGTAACCAAAAACGAATAAATCTGGAATAATTTTTCATTTCATTAATACAAAATTCAAACGTTATTTTTCAAAGAAAGCAGTATGTTTTTTACGATCAGTAGCTACTATATTTAAAAATTCAAAAATTACAAAATGGATCCAAAATGATTAAAAAATATAGTACAAAAATCACTGTATCATCAGCTATTAGAAGACAACTTTTAAATTATCATAATGTAAAATAGTTTTTAGTTAAGAAACCTCTAATTAATCCTTTTTTATGCATTTCAATTATTTCATCCTAATTAAAAATTACACGAAACTCTATTTTTAACACTTTTTCAAAATTTTATTCCAAATTATTTCTTTAAAAACGATTTTCTGATTATAGAAAATTACTTGATCCCGATTATTCGATTCGAATCGATTCTGATTATTCTAAATTTTGATATTGTATGTAAAAGTTCTATTTATTTATTTTACAGTGAACTATATAAAACATTCCATCTCTTTTCAAATTTATTTTCTTTTCTTTTTTAAAATCTTGTTTGTTTTATTGTAATGTGATGTTTGAATAGAATGGGAAAAAAATATTTCCGTTGCCTTTCCAAAGCAGAACGAACGCGACAATTTTTTGTTTTCTTTTTTTTAAATTTTATATCGCTGTTTTTCTATGAATTTCCAAAACCTGTACATTCCCTACAAAACACGAATATAGGGATGTCCTCGCCGAAGATGGTTCGAGTGACTATTCTGTCAAAAAAAAACAAAAAAACTGTCACCGATTCGATAAAATGTAATACAAGGATAGATATAAGGGTGAATGCAGGCTCAACCTTTCATACGTCACCATAACCTTCGAAAACCATCTCGACTTATTGTGAAGGACGCATGTGGCAACAGTACGGCGACGAACGACAGTGAAAAGAAAAGAAAAACAAAACAGAGACGACCATGCGCACTAAAGTTCCAAAAGAACAAAAGAATTGTTCTTATCGTTTTCTTTTTTTTTTTATTTTTAAGAATGGTGTGTTTACTTTTGCATGCTTTCGGAATATTATTTCGAAAAGATAAAGGTGTTCTTAATTGATCAGGAATTACATTAACGGACCTGTTTTATTAAGTAATTGCGTTTATGTATTAAAAAAAACCAACAATATAACAACCTGTTAATATGTTAAGTGCTTTCCGGCACACTTCTTAAATTAAGGAAATAACTGTAATTAATTTATCCAAACTTGCTGGTTTTTTTTATTATGCATTTTAATTTCAGTTTTGAGGTGTTTTTGTTGTAAACTTTGAGAATTGTACGATAGAACGTTTTTAAAAATGGTGTTAAGGTGAAATTGTATTCAGCAATGGAATTAAAATCATTTGAAATTTTTTTCTTTTTGTAATTTTACGGTTATGAATGTTTTATTATCATTTTTTTATTTAATGGTTTTGATTAATAGAATATTTCATCTATTACAAAGTATTTTGTGATTGTTAGCTATAATTTTTGGATAATACAATGTAATTTTTTATATCTTAAATTCGATTCCATTTTTTTTAAATTACACATATTTAACAATAACTGATCAATACTCAATACGCCGAGACACGTATTCGTTTTGGTGGGAACTTTTAAACACAGTTATAACAAAAAATTACAAATAAAAAATTGCTGTTAGTAATATATTAGCAATTTAAAATACCATGAAGTAATGACAAAATAAAAGTATATAAATTCGTTACTTATATAATTTTTTTTCATTGTCCTTATTTATTTATTTAGCAAATTATTTTTTCCCACTTATAATAAGTTAAATTAAAAATCCGATTTTAAATTTTATTGTTCACTGTTCTCTATTTTCTGCTTCATTCATTATTTTTCAATCATGGACTTGGCGCATGCGTGGAAGATGCGGGAAACAAATTGTTTTATTACCGGAAGAAAGATGACCTTTCTATGATGTCAGATATAAATAAGAAAGACCACCCAAATTCTTTTCTATTGCTTGCATTTCCTGGTATTATTCATTACAAATTATTAGACAAAAATATGTTTAAAAATAATTCAAATAAATTTTATTACATAATGTACGTAATTCTTGAGATGTTGTAGAAGGAAAGTATTGCCAAATCTGATAAGCGAATTTAACGATCTGACGTTTTTAGAAATACTTCGACCGGGCAAAGATCCTACTTCCACCTCATAGCTATAGACCGATTTCTTTACTTTCTACTTTTAGTAAAATTATTGAACGGGTGATTGCTGATCTGCTTAATCATGAATCTAAGGCTCTGAACATTCTAATATCTCAACAATTTGGTTTTATGCAGGATCTTTCTACCACGCACCAACTGTACAACCTCTCTGAAACCATCAATGAAGGATTTTCATGGAAGCAAGTCACTGCAGTAATTTTCCTCGATGTGGCGAAAGCCTTTGATCGGGTTTGGATAAACGGGCTAATTTATAAGATGATTAACTATAATTACTCTCCATACATTATCAAAATTATCTACAACTATCTTTCTGATCGAAGTTTTATCGTTTCTGTTAACAATACTGATTCTAAAAACTGCAAGATTCTCGCGGGTGTTCCTCAGGGATCGATCTTGGGGCCCTTCCTGTACAATATTTTCACTAATGACATTCCACAAGACCACAGAATTAAATTGACACTCTACGCTGATGATACAGCAATTACTACACAGGGAAGGTATTTACACATCATCCAGGTAAACTTACAAAACTACATCAACACTCTTGAATCATGGCTAGAAAAATGGAAAATTAAACTCAATGTCGCGAAAACTGAAGCAGTGCTATTTACCAGAAAAAAGTCTATAATCCTCCTAACATAACTATTTTTAATACTAACATTTCCTGGTCTAAAGAAGCTAAGTATTTAGGTGTAATTTTTGATAGAAGACTAACATTTAAGGCTCATATTAACTACTTGCGCGATAAATTTAATAATGTTTTGCGTAAATTTTACTCTGTCATGGCAGACATTCTAAACTAACAATTGAACTAAAAACACTAATCTATTTAGCTTATCTTCGTCCGATAATAGCATATGCGAGTCCAGTCTGGGGCTCTACAGCCAAAAGCAATTTTATTCTTTTAGAACGGCTTGAAAACAAGGTTATCCGCATGATTGTTGATGCCCCATGGTATTTTAGAAACGCCGAAATTAAATATGCACTTTCCATGCCTAGCTTTAGGGAATATGTGGCTAAAATTGCAAAAAACTTTTATTCATCACTCAATAGATCTAGTAACTCTGTCATCCAAGCATTAAATCAATTTGAATATGATATTTCTCTGCACTCGTCTCGTAAAAGACCTAGATGTGTTATAAACATCAATCTGCATTTCTTCTCTTGCAATTTTCTATGGTCCTGGTAACTTCAGGTTAAGTTCGCGCTCCGCGTATATTTTTGTTTGTTCTTTTAAATACTCCTGCGTGGGTGCTATGTTGTGCTTCGGCTTTAGGTTCTCTCCGGTCTTTTTTTTTTCTTATATATTGGGCAAATTGTTTTTCGTTATCAATGGGCAGTGACCGACTACCACTGTTTAATTATTTCTTGCTAATAGGAGGTTTGGTCGCTTCGCGACCAAGGAACTCCGATGAATCGTACCGATTCACAGAAATACTTCGTGGCGTTGCCGTTATCATAATTCTTTTCATATGTAGTCAAAATTTACAAATCGTTTTCACATCTAAAATTTTCTAAACCACGATTTTATGAATTCCAGAACTGAAAACCGCAACCGATAAAGTATCTATTGCAGTTTCCTTACGTCATGTATTATAAACACATTTCAGTCATCTATTAATCATTTTATTACATTTCATTTTAAAGAAGTGGATATAAAAAGTTAAGTGTCCGGAATTAAATCTCTTCGCATGTTTTTGTTTCTAAATATGGCAATTAAGAATGACCAAACTGGCGCGAATCTTTCATTCAAGTGGCCATTACTTCCACACACATTTTTCTACTTAAAAAGGAGAGAAAGATTTACTGGCAGAGAAAAATTAAGATCTTTTTTTTTTCTTTAAGAAGACAAGTGTATGGAAACAGCGAGTAAATAGGTTTTTCCTCACATGTAATTGTTATTTACAGAAAATAACACCTTAAATAATAATTTTTTAATACAAACTATCATCATTTTTTACCATTTATCATCACAATTTTCTTTAATTACTCTTTAGAATTGCTAAGCCTTTTTATAGTGGATAATTTACTTTTGGTTGAAAGATGCTCAAAAATACTTAAATAACAAATAATCATTAACCTCTTAAATGACACGAATACATATGTGTTCATTTATTATTATTTTTTTTTAATTAAAATTATTCTAACAGTAAGAAAAAAAAATGAAATCTGCCAAGAAAAAACTATTTGCTACAAACAACGAAAACAAATGCCGCGTTATATATCAGGACTCATAAAATTTTACTTTATGTAGTAACATTGTTGCCAAAATGTTATGTTTTAATATAGCTCACTATCTTAAAAAATGTAAGTCGAAAATGTCTGAAACCACGAAATGAAAAAGAAAAAGCACGTAAGATTAACATGCCGAAAAGAAAAATATAATATAAATATAAATAAATAAATATAATTAAAATAAATAATAAATATAAATAAATAAATATAAAATAATAAAGTAATAAATATAACTGTTCATATACTTATTGTTTTCTGTACATTTATTCTTTCTCTAATTTAATCTACTTCACTGAATTGATAAAGGAAATAAACAAAACAGTTAAATATTTTGTTGGATTTTTTTCGACGATTTTTTTTTAAATTCCTGCTATTAACACACACTCTCCCTATATATATCTTGTTCAAATTTTTAATCGTTCAAAAAATACATTTTATTCATCCACTCAAGTTCAAATACATTTTTTTTAACTTGTAGTGGATGACACTGGATGTTCGTACAGTTTTTTCAAATATTAATTCAGTAATTAAATTTAATTAATTAATTTTAGGCTTTTCTTAGATTTAAGTTGCATATATCTACCAATAAATGGCCCCAGATGAACTTTAAAAAAATGAATGAAAATTATTTATAAAGGACTTTCTGCAGTAGAGTGAGAAAAAAGAAGGAATTGACTTTAAAAAAATTGTTTTTATATTACTTGTTTTACTTAAAATGTTTCGTCTGACAAAAAGTTAATAGCAATTCTTGTTATTTAGATTTAAACAATGATTGATGTAGCACTCTTTTGCCATTCCGCGCCGTATTTTGTGTGGAAAACTTTCATGTTTATATGTAAATTTTCGTGCTAGTTTGTATTAAACGCAGTTTCTAATTTGTCATTACTTTGTAGCATTTTATCGTTGATTTCAGTGCAAGTCATGCGTGTAAATGAAATATTTTTAAACCCATTCTTTCGCTTCTAATATACGACTTCAAAATATGTTCTTTTTTAATACTTTAAAGAAATGGAGTTTTAATATTTTCGAACTATTTAAATCACTTCCGTTTGGTATCAGTTCCTATTGCAATAAATTGTAATTAAAAAAAAATTACTATTCTTTCTTCAGTTTAGATAAAATGGTTTACATTTTTCAAAATTGTCTCCCACTGTAACAAGATTGAAGCATTTAAAATAATTGCAATAACTACACAAATAATCCTATCATTTTATTTTAAAATATTTTGTTTGTCTTAAGAGATTTTAAATTCCATTTATTCTAGGTTTAAGAGGTTTGTCTTTATCTTCATGGCAATATACTCTTCGTCTTCTTCCTTGACTTATTTGACGTTACTTATTAAATAATAATCACACTTTCAGCTAACTTTGTCTCGGAGATAAGTAGGCTGGCGCCCTTTGAATTAACTGTAGTATTTTTTAAATCTTAAATTTAAAACCACCAGAAATATTAAATGGTAGGCATTCATTTTTAAGCAATTAATATTTGAAATTTTTTATAATGTTAGTAAAACTTTGTATTGTATTTGTAAATTTTGTAAAATTGAATGATGTGGTACAGAAAGTTACATAAATTAAAAATATATTAAATTATGTCATTGTAAACATCACCTGTATACCATAAAAAGGAATTTGAACGAAGTTGACGTTCATTGAGTGAATCATTCAATAAAAAAACAGTTTTTATTCGACTTTCAATTGGATCTATTTTTACTCAATAAAAGCTTGAAAGTGCTTTATTAGTATTTAAGCCATTATTTTACAATAATAGAAAATATTTTAAGTAAACTTTGGCATTATTTTTTGTTGGAAATCATTATATTAAATAATAATCACACTTTCAGCTAACTTTGTATCGGAGATAAAGCTCTGGCCGCCATTAAATTAAATTAAACATTTTTTGACTCTTAAAATTGAATCATATGTATAAAACCACCAGAAATATTAAACAATAGGCATTCTTTTTTAGGCAATTAATATTCGAAATTTTTTGTAATATTAGTAAAACTTTGTATTGTGTTTTTAAATTTTGTAAAATTGAATGATGTGGTGTGGTACAAAAAAATGACAGAATTTAAAAATATATTAAATTATGCCATTGTAAACATCACCTGTATACTATAAAAGGAACTTGAACGAATCTGGCGTTCATTGAGCGAATCATTCAATGAAACAACAGTTTTTGTTCGATTTTCAATTGGATTTATTTTAAATAAATAAAAGCGTAAAAGTGCTTTATTAATATTTAAGCTACTATTTTACTTTAATATAAAATATTTTAAGTAAACTTTTTCTTCACTATTTTTGTTAAAAATCACATATTTTTTTTATTTTAAACGAACTAATTATTAATCATTGTTTAGTTTCATTTTGAATAATAATTAATAAATTTTTACTGGGGTTTGACAAATGCTAAAGATTAATGTTTTTTGCATTATTTTTATAGTCTGCTCAATTAATTTTTAAATGAAAATATATTTTAAATATATCATAGTAAAAACATTAATGTTTATTTTTTTACGATTTATCTTTATGGTTTACTGCTTTCTTTGCGAATCGTATGTTTCTAACAATAGGAAGTAAATCAAGATTTTGAAATTAAGACTGCGTTTTCTATCTGAGTCAAAGTTAATTACTTTCTTAGTTCTTTTCTTTATTATTTCCATGCTATGTATTTAAGGGAACTATGAAATAGAAAATAATACATGGTTCATGCTTTTAAACATAAATAAAAGAATGCAGAATAAAAGTCAGATGCAAATGAATTATTCTCATATTTAGAATGTTAAGTTTATTATTTTTATTAATTAGAAGTAATTGATATTTATGTTGTGAAAACTGGGACAATGAATTATAAATAAATAATAATAAAATAATCCTTCATAAAAATAATGTAGAAAAAAATTATGAAAAATGTTTACTTTTTGAAGTTTTGAAGAAGATATTAATTTGAAGTATGATTTAGAAACAACGAGAGAAATAATGCAATATTCGCTTCATGACATAAAATTATTTAAAAATAATCACGAATTCAAATATCTTTTCGAAATGCTTTGTTTAATTTAGATGTGTATACATTGTTTTTTTTTTTTTTTTTTTATATTGGTTTTAAAACTCCAATTTGTTCAACTTTTTAATGCAGAAATTAATAGAATTGAAAACACCGAATAGAAAAAAAAAAAAAAAAAAAAAAAATTTTTATTTGTTATATTAATTCAGACTATTTTTTGTTGAACGTCAGTGGGCTCATGTACCATTTATGTGCCCAACTGTTGGCTCAGTGACAACGCGCGCCGCTGGTGAACATTAGGACTGAGTTTAATCCGCTGGCAGCTTTGTTGTAAGCACTGTTTCAAAAACCGAGAAGACTCGATGGCATTTGTGATGTTTAGCATCTTGCTCCCAATAGTCAGACTACCTGTTGGGAGTTTTTCCGGGTTTTCTCCCATATGATACACAAATGCGGGGTACTTTCTCCTAAAAGTCCTCCCGAAAGGCACTTCCCTCCTTCTTTAAAGTCATGGAGCCAAGTCAGACTTTTACCTACAGATGCTCCTTCACAACAGAAGCTGTTCACCTCTCTCCTTCCATGAATAGATTACTCATGGGGTATCCGTCCTTTAATGCAAGACGCTGAGGATTAGACATACGCACCACTTATGTATACCACATATACCCCACCCACGGGGGACGAGGGAAGGACAGTGCCTTCTGGGGAGGGGGGGATTTTAAAGGTCTGCCTCGCTAAAGGCTACCTCGCCTCATCTGCCTCGCTTTCAAAAAATAAGAAAATTGCTCCTATGTCTTAATGACAAAACCATGAAAACTTGTACAAAGCAGACTGTCACAACCGTCATCGAATCTCCACGTTTTTTAAAGTAGTGAGTGCAACAACGTTGCCATTGGGCCATGAGTCCAACAATTTAGATTTTAAATAAAATATAAAATAATTTATGTTGCAAGAAATAAATTATATGAAATTAAATTACTTTTTATTTCAAAATAGTTCACAACTATATAAACTTGTAAGCATTGAAATGGTTACAATACAACAAGCAAAACAGTATAAAAATCATAATTTAATATAATTTGTTTTAATTTTTAAATGAAGTAAAATAAAAGTAAATGTTAAAAAATCTTTAGAGATAAGAGTTTATTTTGTTTATTATAAACTATTCTAGTATTATAATTATTACTATAGTTCCAACATTTGAAAATATATAAAATTGTCATGTAAATATTGTTTATTTTTTAAAGGTCCGAACTAGAAATAACCTATGCCAAACATTTATCAAAACTCGCTGCGAAAATCAACAAAGTGACTAGGCTAACACTTGGGTGAGAAATCTTTTCTTTGATTCTTCGAAACAAACCCTGATATGAGTCATTTATTATTATTTTTTTTTTTCTTTCTTATTTTTTGAATTATTTATCTTTTGTAGGACTACCCAGCATGCTTGGCAGGAAGTTGCTTTGCAGATGGAAAACGAAGCAGATACTCACAGGTGTGTATAGAAATGATAGTAAATTGTTTCCCATTGTAATAATTGGGTAATTTTTCCATGAAACAGGATATGGATATAAAAAAATACTCATTGCTTTGAAACAAAAAAGAAAATTGACTTAAAATATAAGATTTTTTTTTTTTTTATTCATTTGTAGCATTTTTTTAATTTGTATATTGTTTTGAGTAACATGGCGATTTTCTTTCTCAATAGAAAACGGTATTGTCATTATTCTAAAATGAATTATTTTCTATACCTACAAAATAACTTTTTCGAAATTTAACTTTTTGCGAATATAGGATTTTAAATGTTATTGGTATGTTTCTTATCCTAGTTTATTAAAAAAATTATTAAATTAATTAAATAAAAATCAGATTGTTATGAGTAATTGTTTTTCGAGATTAATTAATAACAACAAGAAATTAATTATTAATTAATTTATTCTTATTAACTTAATTTTGTTATCACCCACCCAGAAGAAAGAAAAATTATTTACAACTAAATAAATTTATTGGAAATATTAATTAATTGGAAAATAAATTTATTCGAAAATTTTATTCGTTCTGATAAATGTTCTATTATTCGTTCTAAAAGGAAAAAATTCAGAGGATAAAAAATTGAGAACTACTGTATTAATATGTTTTCTTTTTTTTTTGTGTTATATAAATGTCTATAAAAAATTATACGATATATATTTTTTTGTAATATTTCTTAAATTTATATATTATATTGAGTAATATCACGATTTCCTTTCTCAATAGAAATTATTTTATCATTATTCTAAAATAAATTCTTTTCAATGTTTACAAAATAATTTTTTTGAAAACATTTACTTTTGTAACTATGTGATCTTTAAATGTTATCGACATACTTCTTATTGTAGTTTATTAAAAAATTATTAAATTAATTTTGCAAATTAGTTAAATAACAATTTGATTGTTATTGGTAATTATTTTTTGAGATTAATTGATTCTTCTTATTAAATCAATTTTGTTATCAAAAGAAAGAAAATTATTGACGACTGTTGGTAAATAAATTTATTAAAAAATTTTATTCGTTCTGATAAACGTTCTATTATTCGTTCTAAAAGGATTCAAACGATAAAAATTTCAGAACTATTGCATTAATATGTTTTTTTCTTTTGTGTTATGTAAATGTTTACAAAAATTTATACGGTTTATTTTATATTTATTTTATGCAGATGTTTTTCAAGCAGTTTAGAAGAAGATGTAGTGAAGCCAATAAAAGTCCTGTTGGAGTGCCAGCACAAACAAAGGAAGATTGTAAGACTTGCCATAAATTATCTTATAAATCTTCTATATTTTATCTTATCTCAAAAAAATATATTTGCTTTAAATATTTAGAAGTAAATATATCTTGGTGTTGCATATCATAAAATAAGTGAAGTTATGTGAATAAAATAGAACTGTTAGAGTAAAATTCGAAAAAGAAAAAAATGATTATAATAGTATTTCTTAAAAATATTTTTACTACGATATTTTTAAACTATTTTAAATGTTTATGTATATCTTAGTAATCTCTAACTTTGTGATTAATATTTATCTTCTTATCTTTGAACTTTATACTCTGGAAGAAGAAAAATAAAATGTGAAATAAAAAAGTTGAATATTTTTAAGTCGATAAAATTTATCTGTTACTTTAAGTAATTTCTATCTTTTTATAATACTAAGTCATAATTTGTCATCACTTTTTATAATACTAAGCCATTTGTTTAACAGCGTTCTAAATATGCACTTTTATAAGGTTTGATATCATTTAAAAAATAAAATTATGTATTAATTTAAAAGAGCAAATCAAAATAGGAGTTTTAATCGAAAATTTTAAAATTGATGGTTTATTATTATGCGATGTGATGGAAACATAATGAAGATGATTTCTTTTTTTATAATTAATTGATTCATATATCATGTATAAACTGTATCTAAATATTTTGTAACAAAATCCAACTTAATTTAATAAGCTTTTTTATTTTTAGGATCGTATATTAAGTAGGCATAATTAATCTTTCTCAAATGTTTGATAATAATTAAGGAAGGCTCTCAATTTCAACACTCCATTACAAATAATGAAAAATTATTAAATTTTTTACGAATTTTCAAATTTATTAGAGAAAACTGAAAAAAAATGCGTATAATAAACCAAGTTTGAAAAGGAAATTTACAACAAAATACCATGTTTGTCAGCATTAAATCTGATTGATATGAATAATACATATCCATAAAATTTTTTTAATTTCATTGAATTTTATATGAATCCAATAAAATATTCTGAAGCTAACTTCCAGGCACTGCAATCCATTGACCATTAGACCATTGCCGGCAGATTCCGAAACAGGAGATGTTTTCTTTTTACAGGGTAGTATTATCAGCCCAACGCTCTACCGTCATAGTAGATCGGGACCTACGGTTTAGGGTGGATTCAGAACCACTACAAACATCCTTGACACCACCGGAACTCGAACCCGAAACCTGTGGCACCGATCGCCAATACGCTAAATATTTTGAAACTATATATATATTGTTTCAGAATATGTAATTGTTTTACAAGATTATCCTACATCAGCAAATGTATTAATTAAATGATGTATACAAATAATTGCAATTTAAAACTATTACTCAATTAAAATTCGTTTCAAGTAAAAATGTGTCTATTATAGATTTCTATTGTTTTTAATGTTATCTATTGTTGTTATAATTAATATTATGCTATTAAATTTCAGCTGGAAAATTCAGTTGACAAAGTTTTTAAAACTTTAAACGACAGGAGAAACGAGGAGCTGAAGGCTAAAAAACTGAGCTACGCTTGCGCCCGAGAAAACGAGAGAATGCAGGAGCAGGCCGTTGACTGCAAGCTCAACAAGGGCAAACTTCTCACAGAGAAAGACATCCATAAAGTGAGTATCGTCTCTACTATTTGTATAATTCACTTAAAAAAATATAAAAAATCAATTTAAGAACATAAACTTGAAATCCTTTTCAATTCATTTTAGAAAAAAGTTATTTTGAAAATAATACATGACTCTAGTGTGCAGATTGGGATTGATTAATTGTATGGTTGGATTGGGATACTTGAGTCACAGGTTTAAGAACTCACAACTTTATTGACACATGCACAAATACCACTCACATACAATTAGAGACATAGAAATTTAGGAATTTACAATTTTTAATATATTTTTACTCTAATGAAATATTACTACAAAAAATATCTTGTTCAATATTTAGGTAAATATCTTCTGTGATTATTTCAAAACTAAATATTTTCAGTATAAATGTGTCCTAATAGATAAAACAAATATAATTTTATCCAATAATTTTTGGTCTCCATTCTTTTCTATTGAACAATTTTTTTCATTGCTTTTTTAAAAATATTTCGAATTATCTCATTTCGAATCTTTTAAAAGAAGATTTTATTTTATTTTTTAAACAAATATTCAAACAGTTTTTTTTATTTAACCAATTATGTCAAGATAATAATAAGTTTAGTATTATATTATTCAGGTTCAGTTATTAACATCCTAAATGAAAAATTCAATAAGGGGGGGGGACCATGTGCTACTTGAATAATTTTTTTTTCGCATATCGCCTCGAGTTCCATTAATGTGACAAACAGCCCACCGATGAGTGATGATATGAGGATATTATCTTCTTAAAAGGGCTCTTAGAAGTCACTGCACCGCATAGAAGGAATCCAAAAAAAACTTCCAGTAAAAATATATTGATAACTTTAGTAAATTACTTATTAAGCGTATAAAAATCTTAGATTCATACATATATATAATCTTGTCGATTTGATGCTAAACCGATATAAGAATACATACTGTAGTATACATATATATAAGATAAACTTTCGAAAAACTCTCATAATCTTCCTGTTTTGCTTTTCCTGTTATAATTGGTAATAGTAGAATAGATGGGGTCCATTCAAAGCCAAGGAACTCTTGAAGAAACGATATCCAAAGAACACTTGGAGGAGTCGATAACCAAGAACTCTTGAAGAAACGATATCCAAAGAACACTTGGAGGAGTCGATAACCAAGGAACTCTTGAAGAAACGATATCCAAAGAACACTTGGAGGAGTCGATAACCAGGAACTCTTGAAGAAACGATAGCCAAAGAACACTTGGAAGAGTCGATAACCAGGAACTCTTGAAGAAACGATATCCAAAGAACACTTGGAGGAGTCGATAACCAAGGAACTCTTGAAGAAACGATATCCAAAGAACACTTGGAGGAGTCGATAACCAAGGAACTCTTGAAGGATCAATAGCCAAAGAACACTTGGAGGAGGATAACCAAAGAACACTTGAAGGAGGATAACCAAAGAACACTTGGAGGAGGATAACAAAGAACACTTGAAGGAGGATATCCAAAGAACACTTGGAGGAGTCGATAACCAAGGAACTCTTGAAGAAACGATATCCAAAGAACACTTGGAGGAGTCGATAACTAAGGAACTCTTGAAGAAACGATAGCCAAAGAACACTTGGAGAGTCGATAACCAGGAACTCTTGAAGAAACGATATCCAAAGAATACTTGGAGGAGTCGATAACTAAGGAACTCTTGAAGGAATCCATAGCCAAAGAACACTTGGAAGAGTCGATAACCAGGGGTGATAGCTAAAGAACACTTGGAGGAGTCGATAACCAAGGAGTGATAGCTAAAGAACACTTGGAGGAAGATAACCAAGGAACTCTTGAAGGGGTGTTAGCTGAAGAACAGTTGGAGGAGTCGATAACCAAGGAACTCTTAAAAGGATCAATAGCCAAAGAACACTTGGAGGAGGATAACCAAAGAACACTTGAAGGAGGATAACCTAGGAACATTTGAAGGGATCGATAATCAAGGAACTCTTGAAGGGGTGATAGCCAAAGGAAACTTGCGGAGTCGATAACTAAGGATGTCTTGAAGGAATCAATAGCCAAAGAACACTGGGAGGAGTCGATAACCAAGGGGTGATAGCTAAAGAATGCTTGGAGGGGGATAACCAAGGAACTCTTGAAAGAGGTGTTAGCTAAAGGGCACTTAGAGAATGATAACCAAAGAACTCTTGAAGGAGAAAACACTTGGAGAAGTGGATAGCCAAGGAATTCTAGAAAACGTTGATAGTCAAAGAAGTGTGGCGATCCTTGCATTACACTCATAAGATGGAAAGGGACAGGAATGCCTTCCCGGGGATCTTCTTCCCAGAATAAAACTAGGGAAATGGTCATGCCTGCTCCGAATATACTGAGACACAGATTCCGCCAGCGTTCTTACCTCCCAACCATGATTGGGAATAAAAAATATTTAAGATGCCTTTGTTACCTATTGCACAATAATATTGATGTTATTTTTCATTTCAGTTGGAGGCTAAGAAGCGCAAAGCGGAAGAACTGCTGACTCGAGCCGATATCGATTATTACAACACCTGCATAAAAGCCGAGAGGACGAGGCAAGACTGGGAGACGTCTGTGTACAGGGCCAACCTCGCATTCCAGCAGCTGGAAGAGGAACGACTGAACAGCATGCACGACTTTGTACAGAAATATACTAATCACTATAGCCAAATGGGGCCTGCCCTGACACAAGTTCGTGAAGTTTTATGTCCATCTCATACAGAAATCCTTGCAAAATCTCTATATGCAAACAATAATCTCATCTTGTATAACTGATTACAAAAACGCACAAAAATATAAATTTCCAAAAAAAAAAAAAAAATATATATATATAAATTTCCAAATTTTTAAAGTAACAAAGAAGTAAATAATACATCAGCTATGAATATAAAGTCATTTCTAAAAATTCAAAAATATCATAGTTTGTTTTATAAAATATGTCGCCAACGGCCATGCTGAATATACCGGTTCTCGTTAGATCACCGAAGTCAAGCATCATTGGGCGCGGTCAGTACTTGGGTGGGTGACCACCTGGGAACACCGCGTGCCGTTGGCGAATTTGGGACCTGAATGGCCGAGTGTCTAGCGCTCTGGCGCTCGGTGCCACAGGTTTCGGGTTCGAATCCCGGCGGTGCCATGGATGTTTGTAGTGGTTCGGAATCCACTTTAAGCCGTAGGTCCCGGTCTCCCATGACTGTAAGAGCGTCACGGAGCAAAAGTCAGGCTTCTACCTACGGGTGCTCCATCACAACAGAAGCTGCTTCCTTCCCCTTAATCATGAGTCCATATGGGCTCGTGGGCTTGGCCAGCCAAGTGGGATAAGAAACAACAACAAAAACAAATATGTAAGGTCAATAATTAACTTTTATTTCATTATAAAAACATATATGTGTAGTGTATTTTACTAAGGTAGGAATTTTTTTACTCATATAAGCTAAGCTATTAATTGAATAATCATATTGTTGATGATTTCATAAGCTATTTCAATGTGAATTAATAGGATTTCTGTATAAAGGAGAGGGAAATGCAGTTGTACATCATGAATGGTAAAGTTGAAAAATTCCATGCAGCTATTTATTTAAAGAAAATGTAACTTTTCCCCCTAAGTATTGCAATAGTCGTTTTGTAAACTTAACTATTTTTTTTTTAATACTTAGACTTTTACAATCTTTATTTTAATGTTCTTTAAACCAGTTCTACATTTTGAAATAAATAGTGTCAATCCTAAAGAAAATCTTATAGGAAATATGTGATTATTTTTCAGTTATTAAATTAAACATTTGATAAACCAATTTGATTTACATATTTAATAACATAGTATATATCTCAATGTAGATAAAACAGTACTTGTTCAATGCAACTCTTGGAAGATACTATTGATTTCTTTTTCAGTGTTCTGAAAGACTGAAAACCACGGTGGGTTCTATTGATGTGTCGGCAGATATTGTGAAGCTTATTGAGACAAAAGGAACAGGTCCTAACGTTCCAGAGCAAATTCTGCCAGACTTTTATGTAAGATTTTAAACTGTTTGACATTTTTTAATACATACCAAAAACAGTCAGTCACGAAATGATGTAGGTAAATTGTTTTCTCAGCGGTGCCATAGATGCTTGTAGTAGTTCGGAATCCACTTTAAAGCTAAGTCTTGGTCTAATATGACTGTAGATCGTTCGGCATAGGACTGACAACCCTACCCCGTAAAAAGAAAACAACATCTCATGCTTAAAAATCTGGTAGAAAGCTTTGACCCACCATGGGACTGTGCAAACAGGGATCTGATGGCCGAGTGGCTAGTGTTCGGTGCCAGAGATTTCGGGTTCGAATCCCGGTTGTGTTATAAATGTTTGTAGTGGTTCAGAATCCACTTTAAACCGTAGGCCCCAGTCTAATTGTTGTTTGTAGGCTTACAACCCTACCCCGTAAAAAGAAAACATATATTTCGGAATCTGCCAGTAGGCGGATGGCCTTGGCCCACCATGGGTCTGTTCCGCCAATGAAGAAGATCGTTGTTTTTAATTTATATGAGTTCGGAAATAGTATTGGATTCTTCCATATGAAATATACTTTTATGTACACATTTTTCAAAAGATCACAAACACAAATTGTTTGGATATATTTATTCAAAATATATTTGCCAACAATTACAAAGCATTTTTATGCCAGTTTCAATGAACATCTTCGATTAAGACTCAATAAAAACAGTGAAGGGTGTTTCCACAGCTTCAAGACGTTTGTTCTTAAAAAAAAATCGATTCCAAATATTTAAAGAAGAATGTTTGTAGTCAATAGAAGACAAGTGTGGTGAATAGGGGGGATGAGGCAGAATCTCTAATTTCAACGCGCTTAGTTTTTGGAATGCGAAAATTTATCAAAACTAGTTCAAAAAGATTTACCAACACTGGATCTGATGCACAATATCAATTGTTGACAATAATACTGTACATTAATTGTTTGATCTATAACTAGAAAGCAGCAATGGATAACAACTCTTTGATACCACCGAACTATCACCATTGTCTTCTTTGGATGCAAGCTGGTTTTGGGTGTGCGTTTCGGCTTTTCATCTGCATCTAGTCACTTTGCTGAACGATGCTCAAATCTTCCAATCACCTTTCCTGGTGAGCGCTTGATTAGAGAGAACGCTTTTATGTCTGCATTATGGCTCAATTTTTTAAGCTCATATCTCCCTTTTGAACTTTTCAAACCGTCGTCTCTCCGTGGAAACATTAGCTTTATCATTCCCAAATGCAGCATTCACGTTTCTTGGGAAGCAGAATGTTCAAGTTTATATTCATATAGAAGAATGGCCGGTGCTCGATACCACAGGTTTCGGGTTCGAGTCCCGGCGGTGCCATGGATGTTTGTAGTGGTTCGGAATCCACTTTAAACCGTAGGTCCCGGTCTAACGTGATCATAGAGCGTTGCGGGGGGTATTATTGCTCCGCGTCCGTAGCCTTACCTTCAAGCTACATGCACCTTCTGGGTAGTGCTAAGTGAGTAACGTCGGTGCAGCGCTTGCCTTAAGACATCAAAGACAATTGTCTAAGTACTTGCCAGCTGCATTAGAACAAAACAAAACAAAAAAATCGTATAGAAAAATGATCCGTATTTGGTGGGATTTCACATTTCTATTTATTTAAGATTTTTGTAAAAAAAAAAATCCAAAACTTTATGCAAACAAAATATATGATTAGATAGAGCACAGAATAAACACTAAACGATATATAACACAAATACTGGTAGCTATATATTTTATAGAACGTCGGCTAATACGAAAAACTTTATTTCAAATGAACAATCCAATGTTTCGTATTTGATTCAGATTATGTGGGGTCGATTCACAATATTGTAGATAATCATAAAATCAATTTAATCTAATTATTCTACCAAATGAAACGAATTACATCTATTTTTTCTATCAACTGAAAAAAATTTAAGTGTTTTTGCTAGTTTATTTCTTAATTCCATGCAATCAATCAGTTTATGTATTACTCTGTGGATTTCTCTTATAGGCCGAGAACCTTAGTAACGAGATGAAAAAAGAGAGGCGGAAAGAAATTCTGCAAAGGTTTCTATCGCTTTTAAAACACGATTTGGAATTGGAAAGGAAAGGCAAACAAGGCGTCGAGAACTTGGCGAAGGTTTTCCAGGAAACACCCACATTTGGCGATGCTGACGCCCAGCAAGATGTTTTCGAGAAACTCCAACACGTCAGTAATCAATCAATTCATTTTCAATGTATTTCAAAGTAATAATAATTATTTTCAATTTTTATTTAACTGAAATCACGATTTTCTATACATATATGTACGTAACAAAAAGATCTTACAATTATGTAAGACTACTTTGGGATATATTAACGGTTTTGCAATTTGTGAAAATAACATAAAATTGGAAACATTTTGCAATCTGCTGAAACACATTAACAATAATTTATGCATTGCAAAATTGATATAATATTTCTTTCTTGGAATGTTGTTTAACCCACACTCTTGGCAATGAATTATACAAAGAGATAATAGGCTAAATCTAGTAGCTACATACACTGAAATACTGAGAAATACAACCTAAAAGAATCGGAGGATTTTCAAAATCATAACATGGATGTGATTTAAACTGCAATTTTATCAAATTCTTTAAATATATTTCTGATAAATTATTAGCGGTCTTAATAATGAATTAATATTTTACTCAAGCATTCTTAATAATTTACATTACACAGGAATTAAGTTAGATACAGACTAAGAACTACAATTTTATGTTACAAGGCATTTTAGAGTGTATCAATGACTAGATAATGATTTTTATTAATAAAACTAGCACATATTCATTTAAATAATAAATACAAAATTGATAGTAATACCATTGCCTAATTATTTTATTGTGTAGTATATTTATTATTTGGTCTTATCCACAATCAAAATAATGTAGAGCAATATACATGTGTCAAACAATTGTAGAATTTGATAGAATGTGCATAATATCTGTAATCAAGAAATTATTAATATCATGAAAGAAATTTCTAGTAATAAAATGCTTAAAATTTTTAAGAGTTAGATTTTTTTATCATGCAGATATAAATTTTTATCTAATATAATATAATAAATTTTATCTTACGTTCTAATTTATTTTATCTAATTGACTTTTTCATTTCAGATGAGAGCAATGCTTACTTACCTTGAAGCCACGAGGTATAAAATGCAATGCACTCTAGCAGAATTGGATGGACGCAACAAACCAACCCATCCTTTATTCTCTCATATGGAAGTCAAAAATAAACAGGTATGTACTATGTATTTTTAATTCCACAATTTAAAATTTGCTTCCTCCCATTTTAAAATATGTACTTGAATTGATAATTTTTATAAAATATAGAATTTTCATCAAAAAATTGTCAATTTTGTCTTAGGTTTTTCTATTAATAAACACTATCTGTAAAAGTATGACATTTAATTTCGAAAGTTTTAAACTTCTAATTTGATTATTTAAAATGCCTTGCTTATTAGTAGATTATATATTTTCACTATAACAAAAATATTAGACCATAAAGGACCATCTAAAATTATCTTTTCACTGAAAGAAAATTTATTTAAATCAATTATGAATGATAACATGTTCTGTCTCCTTAGTGCCCAATTAGATGTTTGCGAGTGGTTCAGAATCCACATTAAACTGTAGGTCCCGGTCTAATTAGCCTAAAGTGTTCAAAAAATGACAGTAGAGCGACAGACCAAATCAAAACTTATGAGTATCTTACGAGTTATCTATTAATATTTTTGTATTTCATTTGTATTCTAAAACTAAATAAACCTTGTCCTCCTCACTTTGTATCAATAGCAAGTTATCCTATTTTGTTTATTAATAAACAAATTAAGTTTTGAATAACAAAAGGCACTACTGTCTTCTAAAATATTGCCTTCAAATTGATGATAAAAAAGATTGAAATTCTGTGACACAAAACTGAGAATAAGTAAAAGACATCAGATGAAATTTTTGT
The DNA here is from genome assembly GCA_021605075.1 of Caerostris darwini. Classification (NCBI taxonomy): domain Eukaryota; kingdom Metazoa; phylum Arthropoda; class Arachnida; order Araneae; family Araneidae; genus Caerostris; species Caerostris darwini. Next base: position 282,192 of record BPLQ01004553.1, read on the forward strand.
TGAGTATAATCAGTTTGTGTAAAAAGTAAATGTAGATTGTATGTAAAATGACTGCATTCTTGGATTACAATCCTCTGTTAATCATGATGTTCAATAATAATAAACATTAATCATTCCATAATAATAAAGATAATCATTCATTAATGAACATTATTTATTATTTTTTCTTAATATAATTTTTAAGTTATTTTAAAAAACTCTTATGAATCTATTTTCTAACTAATATTTTAGAACTTTACCAAAAATGGAATTGCACATTTCCCTGTTTCATTTCTTACTCTTTGTTTCTTGTCATCAATAATTATTAATCGAAATTTTAACATGACTTCACTTTGTTTCTAGATATTCTAAATGCTTTTCGTTGAGAAGCTTGGTTCCCATTTTGCTAAAACTTTTCAAACTCAAGTTAGTTTACATTGGCAGAACCAAAGCTGAATTTATAACAATGATTTCTCTCATAATTCTCAGTGCTCATACATTTGATAAAAATGGCATATTTAACCCTTTGCACTCGAAGTTTTTTTTTCATTCGTATTACCAGGAACTCGAAGCAATTTTAGTGAAAAGATCATATTCACATTTAAGTTTGATATACGCACTAAAAGAAATGCATTATTTATATTGTTATTTGCATTGTCTCTGTAGCGGAGCCCTCGAGTTTGAAGACAAATTTTAAATGCTCCAGCTCCGGAGCCCTCGAGTGCAAAGGGTTAAAGTTATTATTAACCATAGATTTAAATGGACAATTCTGATATAAGAAAAGTTAACATACATAATGAAATGAAATTATACATAAATTGGAAATCATGCATTCACTTAAACAATTAAAAATATAATAATGATAACAATATAATAAAGCTTATAATAATATAAAAAGTTTAATATAATAAAACTATCACTTATCCTTCGTACAGTGCTGAAGATTTTTTATAAATTTCAACTATCAATGAATTATTTAAGAATGCTTTATTATAGTAGAAAAATAAAAAATTTTAATAGCTTATCGTATGAAAAATAATTTACATTAATGTGTATAAATATGGAGTAAAATAAGTAGAATTTCAGACTTTAATGTTTTACATCATCACCACATAGCATAAAAATAAAATAGGAAAACAAATTTAAACATAATTTTCAGTTATATTTATTTTAAAGAGTTTAAAAGTAATTTGTTTCTGTATTTAAACATTTATTTGCAGGGCATGTATCAAACCATTCTAAAAATTCCTCATTGGGTAAGAATGGAGAGGAGAAACTCTGGTAGTAGTGGCTCTGGATCTAATGATTCGCATGACATTGATATTTCTCAAGTACAAGGTAACATCCAAATTTTGATTTTTAAGATAAAAATATTTTTGTTACTAATGTACATTTGTAATAATATAGATTTTAATTATAAATGTTTTTATTTATACAATTTCAATTATACCTTTAAGAACTGAAATGGTTTGTTGAGACATACAAAAAAAAAAAAAAAAAAAAAAAAAAAAAAAAATTGTTAATGTAATTTGTTCTCCAAACCAGTGACTTTCATTTACTCAAGTGCATTAGTGAATGATGCTACACAATAGTGTATTCATTTTCAAAAAAAATTTCATTCACAATTTTTTAATTATTAAATTTTTTTTTTTTTTTTTAATTTTAGTGCAAGTACTTTAATTTTGAAGTTACTAATGTCGACAAACACTTAGCAAATTAAATAGAACCCTGATATGCATATTATATTTCACATTATTTAAAAATGATTAAATAAAATTATAATCATTAACTTTTAGGCATATACTATTTAGAGCATAGTTAAGTTTGATTTAATAAAAAAGACAATTGCTTTAAACATGTTACACTAATAAAATTTATTATTTTAAGGATATATAAATATATAACCTTAATTTTATTCTTTAAGATTCACCAAATGATCTATATGCAAATGTATCGGCTCGCTGCAATGGAGTTTCTACATTGACGCAGTGCCGAGCATTGTATGAATACGAAGCTAAATTGAGTGATGAATTATCTCTCCGGCCAGGTAATTTTTCTGTTATCAAAATATATTCTATTTCTCTCTATATAAAACAAGAGATTTCTATGTGGGCATGTGCTTCCTAAAAAAAACAAATCTTTCTTAAAAATTTTCTTAATTTCCTAAAAAAACTTTTTTTTTAATATAGTTTTTATCTTGTGTATATCCAAAAATAACATACAGATAAAAAATTATTATTTTTTTTAATTAAATAAAAATTATAATTTTAATGTATTATAACAAGGGCCTCAAGACCAAGAGGGGCCTACATTCAAATTGTTAGCAAAATTAGAATCACACTATTCTAAAAACAGTAAACACTAAAACATTGAATCGAAAATAAGGAGAAATTCTGCACATGACTAATAAACATTGTATGTATTGGCTAAGATCAACGTTTTCGTCTCATTGGGTCTGTTCGTTTGTATATACTAGATTGCACCAAAATATAATTCATACGTTCACCGATTGCTATTGCAAATATTGACGTGCTACTAGATTTATTTTTATTGCATATTTTATTTTCGTAGTCAAAAGATTTTTATTATTGAATTTTGTTTCTTTGTAAATGTTGTGTGTTATGTTTTATTAGTTATATAGGGTGCTGAAAATAAATGTCCAAATAAGTGTTCTCGATAAGGATTAGTACCCATCACAACATGTTTCATTTAACATATTGATATATATCACAGTAATGATGTATTTTGTAATTTACAAATTTAAAAATGGGAGGTGAAGGGGCCTCATAAGTGAAATAGCCTAGGGCCTCTTTTCATCTAAATCTGGCCCTGTTTATAAGCCACTATTGTATAAAAATGTATGCAAATGAAAATGCCTTGAAACAAATTTAAATAGGATAATTGTTACTAATATGTTCATTGTAACTGGAAACATTGACATTCTTTTTATTATTATTTCAGGTGATGTCATCATATTAGTACAAAAAACAGAAGATGGTTGGTGGCAAGGAGAACTTAATGGAAACATGGGAGTTTTTCCTTCAACTTATGTTGAAGAGCTATAGATTTCTTTTAATATTGTTAGATTAAAATAGTCTTCATCGTATAAAAATATGAAGTGCAATTATTTGCCAAAAGAATGAAGGTGTAAAATACTTTGAAATTGCAAATTGTGGTTTGCAAACCAAAAACTGACCAATATATATTTTGCTTGACATCATATCATCCATCATATAGAAAATTCAGCGTTGTAACTCATTTATTTGCATTCCGCTATAGAAAAGTTGTTTAAAACATGATAAACATAGCTCATAATCACTGTTTTACAAAGAGAATCTATGAATGCATATCAGATTCCCTTCTGTAATATTTTCTATTTTTAAATACACTAAAGGTTAGTTATATTTAATAAGGTCAAAGTTATAAGCTGACTAAAAGTCAACTAATTTTTAAAATTTAAAATGGAATGAGAATTTTTAATATTTTATCATAAACAATAAAACTGTTTACAGACCCACGTCAAATTGAATTATGGATAAACACAGCCTTGTATACAATTTGCATTGCTATTATAAGAGTATTTTGATAGAAAGTATACAAATTACTTTTTAAGAATGCTTACCTTAAAATATTTATGTTTTAAGAAGCATTGTTATATTTTGCCATATTGATGTAAAAGTTGTTCCTAAATAGCTCATTTGTAAATATAAAGGATAAGAAACATTTAATTATTTGTAACTTATATTGTATATTTGTAAATATTTTTATTTCCTTGAAAAGCAGAGAATTATTATTAAAAATAGATTGAAAATTCTGTATGTGTGATTTTTTCACTAAACAACATGTATGCAAGATTACAAATGCAAATCGTATTTTAATTTACTTTGGATTAATTCGCTCATCCCATGGGGAAAAAAAATAAGATTATAATAATATATATTATAAAATAATATGTAATATAGCATAATATTTATTATAAAATAATTACAAAATGCTTTTGAAACAAAATTAAAAATATATATAATCTCCAATCTTTATAACAAAATTAGGAATTAGGAAATGTTTGATTTCAGACATCTTTCAATCATGAATTGGTGTTTCAAGTTAACCCTGGAAAAAAAAAAATGGAGTATAAATTTTTTCAGCCTTTTTAAACACTATATATTTCCTGTAATCAAAGAAATTTAATCTAGTTGGCATACTGTCATGTTTTTTATTTATAATACAAATAAAAGGTTATTTATTTACTTATCTTACTGTCCATTTAAGAATGTACCAAGATTACAGAATAATTTTGCATAATGGTTGTATGAAAAAGTCAAAATCAAAATTATCCCAACAAAAACAACTTGCAAAAATTACATTACAAAATAAGAAAGCAAAAGTTAATAAATAATATAATAACAGTTAAAGTAAATTGAAACTGACTAAACAATATATAAAATAACAAGGTTAATTTAACATAAAATATTCTGTGTATATATTTTTTTCAATATTCATATCCTGTAAAGATAATCCTTTTGTTCAAAGCTCTATAAAAAAAAAATCTATTTTTTTAATCCCTCTTTTTTATTTTCAGCATATTTTTAAAATCAACCAACTTTAACAAATTTGTTAAATGACTTTTTTTTTTATAAGGATATAATTTTCATTTATTTTGACTTTAAGGATTTAATCATAATAAAAATGAATATTTATCAATATAATATCACAAGATATCAGGAATTGCTAATCTTAAAAGAAAAATAGAACATTTAAATTAAAAAAATTTCACTTATTTTTGTTGCATAAATTTTACTTATTCTTGTTACTTTATATGGAAGTTAAAAAGCCTCCATTTTATTTATTCAGTACAAATTTGGCTTTTAAAAAATTAAATAAAATTTTTCATCAGTTCTAATCCTAGCTTTTTAAAAAAATTGTATTGGATTTTGTTTGAAATTTAATTATTTATATATATATTAATACTAAATTAAAATTGAACCTGTATGTATAATAAAACTGAATCATTGTTGATGAAAATTTCCTATTTTATAAGCAAAAAATGGTTTTTAAAAAATTATCTTTGAAGTTATTATTGTAATTAAATATCTACTAGAAAATTAGATTGAGAAAAAAAATTATACAAATACAAAGCTTTTAGGTTAAGAAACATAATTTTGATATTTATGCAGTAATGTTAATATGGCTGAAATGGTAGTAAAAATGAAATAAAATTGTTGCAAATTACTTTGTTCATTCCAAGTTTTATGCTTCTCCAATCCAAGATCTGACAGTTTTATCATTCCAAACGAATTCACCACGAGGTGTTTCAACATTAGGTGGCAAAAGAGCCAAGTATACAGGAGCCTCAGCACCTAAGAAGACAGTAATATCTTTGAATTATGAAATTTTTTGATTAGAACAAAACCTCAAATCCAAATGAAATTTATACGAATTTGAGAAAAACAGAAAATTATGTTTTATGGTCTCTACAAAGTAAAATTTAACCTTCACATTTAAAATAAATGAAAAACAATTTAGTATTAATTCATTACCTAAACAAACATTTAATATTAAATATTGGTCTTATTTTGTAATTGTTATTTTATTTGAATAAATACTTTACAATAAATCTTTGTCTTTTATTAATAAGGTAGCATTTTATTGTTGAATCTCTGTGCAGTAAAAAATATGTGCACTTTTAATATAAAATTCTTACAAAAACTTTACCTCCTAAACCACTTTTCATGCAAATTTCTTTTTTCACTAATTAGGTTTCAAAACTTTTTTAATGTGATTTTTATTCATTTGATTAAAAAAATCCATTATTCATGAAAATTTTATATAGTTCTTTAATATGTAGGAACATAGATATATATCAAGTAAAAAAATATTTATTTAAATGCATTCATAACAGTATTCTGTTTAAAGAAAAATTTTTTTACCTTGCTCTGGAGTTAAAACACCTTTATGGCTACTCATATCAGTATCTACATAACCAGGATGAACCTATGTAATATATAAAACATATATATATAAATGTTATAGATAACAAGAGAATTTAAATCTAATTACTACAAAAAGTATTTTATAATGCATTAACTTTACAAACTAAATCTAATTTTTTCAAACAGTGAAAATACTAAAAATGCCCAAAATTGTAACAAAAATATTTAGTAAGATTTTTCTTCCACAGTTTTTTTGCATAACATGCAATAAAGACATAACATTCAATTGTTTTTTTGTATTAGAACTACTTTGAATTTAAAGCTTGGAAAAAAAGTGTACAGTAAAATATTTTTTTTATTGACTTACATAATAGATAAGTAATATTGAAATAAAATGTATAAATCTATTAGAAATCATTCAAATTAGATTAAAATCTGCATTTTTTATTGTATTAAATAATGAAAATTTATACAAATTTTACTTAATAATGAAATTAAAATAATTTGTTAAAATGCAACATAATATTATTAAAATAATTGTTGTTTCTGATCCCTTTGTACAGAAGAAAGAAGTTTAGCATATCCCAGATTATGGTTCCACACACCCACAAAGTTTTTTCATACAGGTCAATCGATAGTCTTTTAAATCTAGCCAGAACAGTATTACTTGTCTAAACCATCAGACAGGACAAGCAGAAAAGTTAGAAATACTAAAAGGAGTAATTCAAGATTAACAATTGCTGACTGTTAGTTTCATTTTCAACGTAGGAAAATGTTTACTTTAAATGAATGGAGCTGAAATAAGTCCTTTTAAGTAAGACTAGAATTTACATAGGTAGTTTGTTTTACAATTAACAAATTTTTAGGTGATAAATTTAAGTACTGCTATAAAACAAGATTGCCAAATTTTTACTTTCAATTTATGACAAATCTAGATTCTTTTAACCATCAATTAAAAGATGAACAGTATAAGGTTTTAATATCCATAAGGCAAATGATATAATCACTAATGTGATTCATCATGTAATAATTTTATGATATTTTTAAAAATATGCAATTATTTACATTTGTTGTATAAATATAAAAAGAGAAATTAAGTAATTTACAGTGACAGAACAGAAATCATAAAAAATCATACCACTTTCTATCATGATGAATATTAGAACTAATATATATTTTTAAAGATAGTTAAAAAATTCCATTTAATTACATTAAATTTTAAAATATGCAAAACAGTTTAGTTAAACATGAACATTTTTGTGAATTTAAAAAGTATATAACACTGATAGTGCTAATTATTAACTTACAAAAATATTTAAAAAAGATTAGCAAAATTTGCAAGCAGCATTTTTTTTTTTTTTTTAAATAAAAAAAAAAATCATTCAAAATATTTTTTTCATAACAATGTACTTATGTAAGAATAGTACCAGAATTTCATTTCATTTCTATGAAGTTCTACACAAAATATCTTTAACATTTTTTAGTGTCATAGGTTAGAATGGGAAGAAAGAAAAAAAAAATAATAAAAAAGAGCACTTTAAGTAAATTAAAACATCAAAAAAAAAAAAAAAAAAAAAAAAAGATTTTTTTTCAACAATGTGTTTAGTACTATAATCAATGAACATATTAATTGCAAGTAATGTAATTTTTTGATGTAAAAACCTGTTATTCACATATTGAAATAAAAAAATGACAAAGTGAAGTAATAAAAAAGGTAGGAAAAGGAGAAAAAATTATACTAGCAAAAAAACCAGATTATAAGTAAATTTTTAAAAAATTGTTTCTTTACTATTTTCTGTTGATTAAATAATGATGGGCTGTGCCAGGTCATATCTTCTACTAAATACATATTATCAGAGTTGAAATTTTAAACATTTTTATAAATTGTGCAATATCTTTTGCATAAACTTAAATATCCATATTTTATTTTATATAATATTCAAAACATTCAACAGTAGTTTTAAAAAATGGTTTAAGCAATAACGATCATTAATATTTATGTAAAAAATAAATGTTTTATAAATAAAACTCCCAATTTTTTCATTAGCTTATAAGTTATATATGAAAATATATATTCTTGTATTATTGCATAATTTTTGCAAATTACCTTTTTTAAATAAACTTATGTAATACATAAGTTAACTAATATTTGGCTACAATATTTGTTACTAATATTTAGCTCATCACATATTGATAAAATAGGCTTCTTCATTTAAAATGCAATTAAATAAGAAAACATAAGAGGAATAAATCAAACAATTCTCATCATAATATTAAGAAATATAGAAACTTACAGCATTGACAACTATATCAGGACGTGAATCTTCAAGAAACTTTCGATGCTGAATAAATGTAAGTGCATTTATACCAATCTTTGAAACGCAATAGGCTCGATTTCCCCAGCCATTTTTCTCATGAACGCCTGCTTTAGTATCTCTAAAATGAAAAGAAAATACTTTACTACCTTAAAAATAGAAATATTGTGCAGTGCTGACAATTTATAAAGTTAAAAAAAAATCTTCATTAATAAAAAACATTTTCATACACACACACACACATATAAATATACTTAAAATTTCTTTTATACTAAATGGAAACTGATGTGTAAAATCATTTTACAGTAAGTCCTGCCACAACATAGAAACATTTAATAGGTAACAAAAATGAATAAGCAGCACAGACAGGATCACAATTTTTAATGATGTAAAACTAAAACAGTTACCATTTATGAATATACACCAGGAAATGATTAATATGACATGCACCAAAGGCCTAAGACAAAATCAAGATGGTTTAATGTGCCAGATAAAATTTCAGCAATGTAGGAAATTTGATCAATATGTATACTGATGACTTTATAAAATAATGAAATAATAATTAAAATCATAATTAATGAATAATAATAAATTAATGAAATTAATAAATGGAACAAGTTTATCGTTTAAATTTGAAGATGAAAGAAAAGGCCAGTATGCTGTAATGAAAACTAATTTTTTAATGTTGTTGCAGAAAATGTACTTTTAATGAAAAGTACAGGACTGAATTTTTTATTAATAGTTTTCAAATTGTGAAGCTTGATTTATAGTTATTATTTTTTTTTAAGGACTAAACCCATTTACAAACATAAAATTATGCTGCTATATCTTAAACCAATTTAAAAATTAAAATAACTTTTTGACAAGCATAAAAGATTTAGAAATAGATGGATTTTAGAAATATATATTATTTTGTAATATATATCTTGATCCATGTTCCAAGTGTTTACACATTGACTATTGAAGGTTTATTAATGTATTATTAACTATTAATTTAATAAAATTAAATATTCTTATTACTTTTTGTTTAACAGGACATCAAGATTTATATTTATCACCAACTGGTATCTCCTTTTTACTGAAAAGTTTGGTGTTATAAGACATTTGGCCAATTTTTATTCAAGATTTTATATCAATTTTGCCACAATATACATCCATTGAACTACAAGTGATATTATCATATATCTGGAATCCCAATATACTCACACATAGGCATGAGCTACATTTTTACCCCTTCCCCACCTTTTTTTTTCAATCCCTAGAAATTTAAAACTGGAAATGTAATAATAAACTTTTCAAAATAAAAATAAAATTTCTTTAGAAGTTTTGTTTTTCATGTTTCTAACTATTTGATAATTTTGTTTTGTAAAAAAATTGTTCATTTTTGTTTGTCTCATTTCTACACAAGACATTTAACACTCCGATACATGCTTTTAAGAAAATAATAAAAAAATTTCCTACGCTTTTAGAAAATAATAAAAATGTACAACTATAAAGTGTACATAATATATTTAAATGCTTTAATTAATTTAATGTTTACATTTTCACCTATCCAGAAAACGAAATATTTCAGTTCTTCATTACAGAAGAGTTAGAAAATTTAAAAAGTTTTAAAGTTTAATTAAAGTTTTAAAGTTTATTAATTAAAGTTTAACTTTTAATTAATTCTTTTCTAAACTTTTGAAAACATCTAGCATAAAAACATACACATTTTAATTAAAACCATAATGTATAAAAAGCAAGAAGAAAACTTACGATACAAATTGTTGCATTAGATCACACAGTTGTTCTTCAGTCAGAGATTCAGACAAGAACTTTTGCTGCAGATTTTTGTCTGGTATAAATGACAGCTGACCAGCAGAACTGCTCACATTTACTACTCTGAAAAGTGCATAGACAAAACAATTGTAAAGTTTTTACCAAAATTTACATAAATTAACTATAAATTCAGACTGACCTACACTCACAGTACAATTTTGAAAACAACACATTTGCCACAGTCAGGCATTAGCAATTTGCCAAAGTTAGAGATACAAGACTTAAACATTATATCCCCCTCCATAAAAAAAAAAAAAAATACGAGAGAATGAGTTAAATTGTTTTCAAATTGATTAATTACATAATATGTACTTTTTGAAAAAGATATAATTTATTGAATGATTGCTGGGAAAAAATGAAAACATATAACTTTTAATTTTTTTACATTAACTTCTCCCCAATTTCTTTTAAATTTTGTGGTTTAGAGTGTACTATTTAACACATATTGAGGTTTACCATAGGTTCAAATAAAACATCTTTAAGAAGTATATATTTATTGTTTTAATACTTTATTTTTTTGTTTCTTGATCTAGAAAAGTATGATAAACTAAAACATTTGCCAAAATTGCAGAATAGTGACCAATGGGATTTGGCACCAAAAAATCTTTTTGCCAAAGTGTGAAAAGTAATGGGTTGCAATTGTAAGTTAAGTGAATTGCAAACAGTACAAGAATCATAGGCTTTTACATTTGGTAACTTATCGCCCAGTTGGTGCCATAAAAAAGTCGCCAAATCCCAATGGCCCCTATTTTGTGATTTGGCCAAACATTTTTACATCTTTCTAAAACACTAAATACTCAAGAAGACAACTGATCAAGTAAAATTAAATTAGATAAATACATCACAAATATTTGATAAATTATTGACAATTGTTTAGAATATTCCTGCATTTAATTTGAAAAGTTTTTATTTTTAATTTACCTTGCATGTGGCTTTAATAAAGGAAATAAGTGCTGACATACATTGTACGTTGCAAAGAAATTTATTTTAGTTGTATTTTCAGCTTGTTCAGCAAATGGTGCAGTATCAGCCATCTGTAACAAGTGATAAAGTTAAAATACATTAATAGAAAATAAAAACTAAAAGAATACAAAGAGAAATAAGCAATTATAGAATAGTAGAGTATAAACTTAGCAAAATTAACATGTTCATTATAAAACGCAAAATAATAAAAAGTTGATGGACAAATATAAAATTTAACAAATTATCAACTAATAAATTATGCCAATTTTTTTTGTGAAAATGTAAACATTATCAGTGATTTCATTTTTGTTTTCAAAACCAGAAGAGTAAGCATCTACTCACTTTGATGGCTAATCTACATGGTATTGTAAGCAATATGTTTAATAGCTGATAATATTGTAGACAGATTAAACTAATTTCACTCAAGGGCAATTTTAAAACACTATTAAAATAATAATTCTTTTTTTAAAAAAATTTAATCAACAAACTGGGAAATATCTATTTTCAAAGATGAGTAACTAATTAGTAGACAATATATTTTGAGTTACTTTTATTCTTTATAATAAAAGTCACAATCATTCACTTTAAAGGCATGTTGTAACAAGTGTCCTTTGATTTGATGTGATAAAATAACTCAATCATTTTCATTCCTTCTTTGAATGTGTCAATAAACGGAAAAAAAAAAGAGAAAAAGTTGGTTATAAAAGTCTCATCATCAAGACTTTGATGATTGAGAAATATTTTATTCTAAAAGCCTTAATAATACTTAAATGTTGATTGTAATAATAATGTCATAAATAAACATTTTAAAATGTTAGTTAATAGTTTGAGTTTATTTATAAAAAAATAAAATTTAATCTTATTGGACATTACTTTGTATATGTTTTGTCTGGAGTAAAAAAAATTATTTCCTGTTTAGCAATAGTATTTTATGAATTTATTTTAGTTTCATTAAAAAATTGTTAACTGAAAAGAACTAAAAAATTAACACTTGATTTAAATAATACTCATAAAAATAAAACAGCACAGCAATTCACCTTATAAGCAATAGCTGCATTATTAACCAAAACATCTAAGCCACCATATTCACTTTTAATGAAAGCAGCCAGAGATTTTATACTCTCAATATCTTCTATATCCAAGAGATAGAACTTGGGATTTAATCCTTCAGCTTTTAATTTTTCTACAGCAGATTTCCCTCGTTCTTCATTTCGAGCTACAATATAAAAAAATATAAGTAATAAAGTACAACAATAACAAAAGAAATGCTTAAAAGTAAAAAGAAACATTAAACTTACAAGACTTATTGCATTCCTTGGCTTTTTTTTTTTTTTTTTAATTTTATTGTAATTGAAATATTAAAGTAATGTTTAATATTTAGAATACAAAAGTTTTTACTAGCCTTAAAAAAATAATTTTTTATATTTTTAGAAACAAACTAACCAGTTAGGAAAACATCTCCATCAAATTTTGAACATAGTGCTTTAACAATTGCAAATCCAATTCCTTTATTACTTCCAGTAACCTGTTAAGAAAATATTATTTTACTACACATAGTAGACAAATCTAATAGATATCTAATTTAAAATATGCTATAATTTTAGGTTAAGCATAATAAAAAGATAATAGCATTAATTAAATCCATGGGAGTAAACTTTGAAACTTTCAACTGTTTTAGTTCAGTGTGAGTTGTTGAATAAATGTTAAATGAATGTTGGTGAATATTTAATTTTATAAAAAGGAAAAAGGTAAGAACAAGGGAGATATACAATTAAAAAATATTACATGTTGGAAATGTTTTTTATCTATATAAACTATAAAGAAATTCATAAAATACTTTATTAAACAAAATTATTCATCAAAATTCTAGAAATAAAACTGCATGGTATTTATTATTACTTATGCATTATCAATAACAATCTTCATTGGCAAATGAATGAAATTGTGAAGTCTTTGTTTGCATGCATAGTAAAATTAATCAAGAGATATGAGCTACCAAGTTTGTTAAGAATATAAGAAAATCACAGCCTGAAGGGAAAAAAAAGTCACATCTATCTCAATAGTTAGTAATATGTATTCAAGTTATGTAATCATGAAAGTGATTTAAATTTTTAGTTATTTCACCACAGAAGGCAATAATTAATATGTACAGGATATGTATACATATTCTTGTTATACATATGGATTAGTGTAATTTGTGAGTAGGTAAGTAGCAATACACAAATACTTTAAGCAGTTTTATTAATGTATATTATTTTAAGTAATAAATTTTCTAATCAGAGATATGTTTGCTCGATATAACTGAAAAAAAAAAAAAAAAAAAATAGGAGGAATATATGGATAGATGAGAACTTTTGAAGAAATTAAAATGCACAAACTTTAGATGATCCATTGATACCAATAGATCATTGGGCTGAAATCCAAACTAATGTTAAAAGTGTTTGCTATCAATATCATCATTTTTGGTTAAATAGATGATTTTTTTATTCTTTTAGTACATTTAAGAATAGATTAAGTTTTTTTAATTCTTATAATATTTTTTAATATGCTAAATTAACTCTATAATTTTTTTCTGTTTTTTGATTTTAACACATTGAAAATCATATTTTTTAAGGGGTAATTTTAAATTTTTCTGCTCATATCATTTAAGAAGAGAAATATTAATTTTCACCTTGTTCATCTATAAATGTCACTTAAGTTTCTAAAATTACACTTTTAAGTTTTTTCTGTATTATTTCAAATGACAAAAGAAAAAAATTAGCTAATAAAAATAATTATTACTAGTTCTGATTAAGTAGGTTTACTTGGACAGCATTTCTCAAGTATATTTCTTATAAAGTTGAATGGTATGAGCATACAATAGAATAATACGTACTATCAATTAACATTAAACAGAACAAAATATAAAAATTCTATACAAAAAAATTTTTTTTTTAAATATATATTTAGAGAAAAATTGGATATATACGCTCATTTTCCATGATTACATAATACAATTTGAGGCAACGAAAGCATCATAATACACTTAACTTAACTAAAAACATATTAAAATTTTAGATATTTAATTAAAGATTTTAATTTTTTTAATTTTAATGATACATGCTTAAATAAAATTTTGACAAAATAAATAATACTATTTCATGTTCAAAAGTTAATTGGTACATTGAAACATGGGTTGTTCTTTAAAAAAAAAAAAAAAAAAATAGAACTAAATCTATATATTAACTTCTTGAATACTTTAAAGATGTTAAATATTTCAAAATTAAATCTAGTTTTATGATAGTATAACAGGTTATATAGGCCACAAAGTAATTGAATTTTTATTAGACTTTTACAATGAAATATCCAATATTGCAGCGTCTATACCATCTAACAATTTTATTTGCATATTTTATACATTTTAAAACATACAAGATTCAAGCCAAATTTCTTGGCAGACTTTGAAATAAAAAAAAATTAATGATAGTCAAAGCCTCCACGTGATAATGATAGTTTTCATTCAATTTATCGTTTCAATTGTTTATCATTGAATTTTTTACAGTTATACAGGAGGGATCTATAATTTTGATAACCAGCATAGCTCACTAAAAACATTTATGTAGATGAATTTAGCGAAGCGAAATTATAACGATAATTCATTCTTTTTATTTTTCTACTTATGTCTAACTTACTTTAAACTTAGAATAATGCATACGAATTTTTTAAATAAAGCAACAAATATTTTAAAATTTTAAATGCTTAAAGGTTATAACTCGTTTTTTTCATCTTAAACTTTCTTTTTCTTGTCAATATGTAGAAAAAAAATCATAATGCAGGACATTTATTCTACCATCCCCTCATTACTTCAGAAATCCAGCAGTGAAAACATTTTCAATTTTAGTCTTATCTAACAACCCTCTCGGGCATTTTTTTTTATTTGTGTGCGCGTGCACAAAAAGTAAACAACGACTTAATCGCACATGTGAGCGCCTCCATATCCTTCAAGAGAAGAGCTCGCTTAATTAAGGACAGAAATTAAAATTCCCGACAAAGGCCTCTCCCACAAAACTGCGGTTGCAAAACCTTCAAAGGATGATAGGGCGTCCGCAGGAATAACAGGTTGTCCGTGTCCCACAGTTAATGGGAGAGCCCGCGCCCTTCTAATGAGGATCCGGGCTTCCGGAGTGAAGTGGTCCGGGAATTGCTTCGCCTGTGTGTGTGCAGGAGTGCTTTAATGCGTTCTGCAGTGCAATCGTCCGCACGTTCTTTAACAAGTTCGGGCTCCCGGCATTTGCATCTAGTACAACCGATGTCGCTTTTGCAAGAGCATTATTATTCCTCGGAAGATTGAATTGTGGTGCAGGACGTTGGTGTGGTTAGGGTGAAAGACAGCTGTTTGAAAGTGCTATGTTAGAGAGAGCATTGTTTTATGTTCATGCTCGTTAAATATGTGAAAAAATTATAAATATTCGCCCCTTTCCTTCAAACAGGATTTTTTAATTTATTTGAACATTCATTTTAACATGAAAATAGTAACACTTGATTTAAAATCATTCGCCATTAGAAAAACAGATAGGTAACAGATTAGACATTATTCAAGAGGCATCATAGTTATGTAT
This sequence comes from Caerostris darwini, assembly GCA_021605075.1. Lineage (NCBI taxonomy): Eukaryota > Metazoa > Arthropoda > Arachnida > Araneae > Araneidae > Caerostris > Caerostris darwini. The sequence continues at coordinate 297,795 of BPLQ01004553.1, forward strand.
TTTGGTTAAAATCCGTTTCCACTAAAATGATAGATATAAATTAAATTCATCATTACCCAGACTACACCCCAAGGAAGCATCCTGGATAAATCATTCGAAAGGCAGATAGGTAGCAGTTTCAATATTACCCAGCACGCTGGGCTACACCACAAAGATGGCGAGTGGCCTGTATGGCCGAGTGGCTGGCGCTCGGTACCACGAGTTCAAGTCCAGGTGCTCGGCTTCGGGGTTGATTCCCGGTGGTGCCATGGATACTTTAGTGGTTCGGATTCCTGTTTAAACCGAAGGTCCCGGTCTAATACGATACTAGAGCGTTGTGGGGGTACTACTACTCACGTCCGTAGCCTATTTTCAAGCTACATGTGTCCCTTGGATTGGGCTAAATGAGTAACAGTGGTGAAGCTTTGCTTATGGTATAAAGATGAACTGTCTCTATATTAGACCAACAACAAATAAAATATTTTTAAAAAATTTGTAACATCAAACCTTATGTAATACGTGATAATATTATAAACATAATTAATTTTTCCCATTTTTCTACTATGTCTAATTGACTTTAAACTTAAAGTAATGTTTGCGAATTCTTTCAAATAAAGCAACGAAATATTTTAATATTTCATATGCCAAAAGGATATAACTTGTTTCTTTTTTCATTCTAAACTTTATTTTCTTGTCTATAAGTAAAAAAAAAAATCATAATAGAGTACATTTATTCTACCATCCACTCATTACTACAGAACTCTTGGCCATAAAACATTTTCCATTTTAGAGTTTAACTAACAACCCTCTCAAGCATTTTTTTTTTTTTTTTTATGTGTACGCGCACAAAAAGTAAACAACGACTTAATCATACACGTAAGCGCCTCCATGCTTCAAGAGAAAGAGCTCGCTTAATTAAGGACACAAATTAAAAATCCTGACAAAAGCCTCTCCCGGAAAACTGCGGTTTGCAAAACCTTCAGAGGATGATGGGCGTCCGCGGGAATAACAGGTTGTCTGCGTCCCACACTTAAAGGGAGAGCCCGCGCCCTTCCAATGAGGATCCGGGCTTTCGGAGTGTAGTGGTCCGCGAATTGTTTCGTGTGTGTGTGTGTTAATGCGTTTTACGGTGCAATCGTCCGTACGTTCTTCATCAAGTTCGTGCGCACGAAGTATTGGTCTCTCAGATTTAAATCTGGTACGAATGCTTACGAAACTTACTTAAATGCTTACGAATTCGTTTAAATAAAGCAACCAAGATATTTAGAAATTTCAAATTCCTAAAGGATATAACTCTTTTTCATGTTAAACTTCTTTTCTTGTCTACAGGCAAAAAAAAATCATAATGGGATTATTTATTCTACCATCCACTCATTACTCCAGAAACCTTGAAATGAAAACATATTTCAATTTTAGATTTAACTAACAACTCTCTCGAGCATTTTTTTATGTACGCGAGCACAACAAGTAAACAAGGACTTAATCATATATGTGAGCGCCTCCATATCCTTTAAGAGAAGAGCTCGCTTAATTAAGGACAGAAATTAAAAATCCTGACAAAGGCCTCTCCCACAAAACTGCGGTTGCAAAACCTTCAAAGGATGATATAAGCATCCGCAGGAATAACAGGCTGTCCGTGTCCCACACTTAATGGGTTAGCCCGCGCCCTGCTAATGAGGATCCGGGCTTTCGGAGTGAAGTGGTCCGGGATTTGTTTTGCTTTGTGTGCGTGTAGAAGGGCATTAATGCGTTTGTGCGGTGCAATCGTCCGCTCGTTCTTTAATAAGTTCGTGCGCACCACGTATTGGGCTCTCGGCATTTGCATCTAGTACAACCGATGTCGCTTTTGCAAGAGCATTATTCCTCGGAAGATCGAATTGTGGTGCAGGAAGTTAGTGTGGTTAGGGTGAAAGACAGCTATTTGAAAGTGCTGTGTTAGAGAGAGCATTGTTTTATGTTCGTGTAGAACTCTGCTTTTATATATGAGGGGGAAATTATAAGAATTCACCCATTTCCTTCAAAAACGATTCAATAATTTATTTGAGTATTTATTTTAACATGAAAATAGTAAAATTTTTTTAAAAATCATTCGCCATTAGAAAATCAACTAGGTAACAGATTCGCCAATATACAGACAGAATCACAGGGAAGTATTTTGGTTAAAATCCGTTTCCACTAGAAATGTAGATATAAATTAGATTCAACATTACCCAGACTGCACCACAAGGAATCATCCAGGATAAATCATTCGAAACTAGAAAGGCACATAGGTAGCAATTTCAATATTACCCAGGCTACACCACAAGGACGCGAGGTCTGTATGGCCGAGTGCTAGCGCTCGGTAGCACAGGGTTCGTGTTCTATTCCCTGGGATGCCATGGATTCTTGTCATGGTTGGAAATCCACTTTAAACCGTAGGTTCCAGTCTAATAGGATCGTAGAGCGTTGTGGAGGTAGTGTTACTCAAGTCCGTAGCATATCTTCAAGTTCCACATGCCCTCAGGGTTGTGTCCTAAATGAGTAACAGTGGCGCAGACTTGCTTATAACAGAAAGATTAACTGCATCTGTATTTTCTAGCTGCATTAGAACAAAATATAAAATATTTTGAAAATTTTTCAAACAACGGAAATCATTTAATACATACTAAAATTATAAAGATAATTCATTTTTCTACTATGCCTAACACACTTTAAACTTGGAATAATGCGTGCGAATTTTATTAAAAGCAACAAAATATTTTAAAATTTCAAATGTCTAAAGGATATAACTTATTTTTTTTTAATGTTAAAATTTAATTTTCTTGTCTATATGTGTAAAAAAAATCACAATGAAGCACATTTATTCTACCATCCCCTCATTACTCCAGAAATCCAGCCCTTAAAACATTTTACATTTTAGTCTTAACTATCAACCCTCTCAAGCACTTTTTCATGTGTGTGTGCGCGCATAAAAAGTAAACAACGACTTAATCATACATGTAAACGCCTCCATGCTTCATGAGAAGAGCTCACTTAATTAAGGGCATAAATTAAAAATCCTGACAAAGGCCTCTCCCGAAAAACTGCGGTTTGCAAAACCTTCAAAGGACGATGAGCGTCCACAGAAATAACAGGTTGTCCGTGTCCCACACTTAACCCGCGCCCTTCTAATGAGGATCCGGGCTTTCGGAGTGAAGCGGTCCGCGAAATGTTTCAGCTTGTGTGAGTGCAGGAGTGCTTTAATGCGTCCTGCGGTGCAATCGTCCGTACGTCCTTTAACGAGTTCGGGCTCCCGGCATTTGCATCTAGTGCAACCGATGTCGCTTTTGCAAGAGCATTATTATTCCTCGGAAGATTGAATTGTGGTGCAGGAAGTTGGTGTGGTTTGGTTGAAAGACAGCTGTTTGAAAGGGCTATGTTAGAGAGCTTTGTTTTATGTTCATGTAGATCTCTGCTTTAAAATATGAAGAGGAAATTATAAGTATTCCTTCATGCATCTTTAATTTATTTTAACCATCCTTTTAACACGAAAATAGTAACACTTTTTTTAAAAATCATTCACCATTAGAAAAGCATACTACTGTGCCCAAATAGTAAGACCAATTTTTTTTTTATCAGAAACACTTTATTTATTCATCCAAATTTTTTTGATAGCCTTCAAAATAATCCTCTCCGGACACAATGCACTTATGCCAACTTTTCTTCCAATCCTCAGTGCATGCTAAAAAGTCATCGGCAGGAATGGCCTTCACAGCGAGCGGCGATTTACGTTGAATCTCATCAATCGACTCAAAACGGTGTCCCCGGAGTGGTCTTTTGAGTTTAGGGAATAAGCAGAAGTCGCACGATGTGAATACGGTGGTTGTGGAACGACATGGGTTTCTTTTTGACGAAAAAGTCGCGAAGAATCAATGCAGTGTGAGCTGGCGCATTCAGTGTTTTCGGTAGCAATCGAGATTTGACGCGTTTGAGGCCCAAAATGGAATGGACCGATCCTTTTGAAATTACATCATCCTCAGCAAGGTCTCTAATTGGGCTCGCATTTGCATCTACAACCGATTTCGCTTTGGAACAGCATTATTCTCCGGAAGTGGAATTTCTGAATTGTCGGGCAGGAAGTTATATTGAAAGGCAGCTATTTGAAAGTGTTATGTTAGAACATATTATTTTAAGTTAGTTTTGAGATCTGCTTTTAAATATGACGGAAAAATTATAAGTATTAGATCTTTCCTTCAAACGGGGCCCTTTAATTTATTTGAGGATTCATTTTAACATAAAAATAGTAACACTTAGTTTAAAATCCTTCGCCAATAGAAAAACAAATATGTAACAGATTCCACTAAAGTGGATTGAACCTCCTTCCTAATGCTCATTAACGGCGCACATTGTCAATGAGCTACGACTCAGGCATTTATATAGCATTTAAATGATTATATAATGTATACTATATACTAAATTTAAATGATTTAATTCATTTATAATTATTCATAATGTTCCACTCAGTAATTCTGCAATGCTTTGCTATTGCAAAATCCAGATCTACGTACATAAATTATATCAATACAATGGGTCATGAATACGTTCTTTTATTCTATTAAAATAGCATAATTGAGAAAATAATATTAATTAAATTGAGGGATAATTTTTTTTTTTTTTTTTCGATTTCAGTGATGTTTTGCTTTTGATATTTTCCCCTTCTACTACAACTTGTTATAAACTATTGGATTGCACGTGGAAATGCAATTTCATTCATTCCCATTTTGTATTCTGGACAGGTTTTTTTTTTCACAGTAGTCAAAGAGTGAGAAAAAGATCTGATCTTTACTGAACACTGTAAAAACAACAGCACCAAACTATCGGATTTAGTTCAAACTGCAATCTAAACACCTCTGACATTAATAAAAACTTGGAAAATTTTGAGCAAAATCAGACGGCTAGTTTTTTAATTTATAGGGCACGCCCATCTTTTATTTACATAGCATCTTTATTAGCACACGCATCTTTATTATTTTTTTAACTTAACAGCTCATAACATACTAATTTTTTATATAGGAAAACTTTGTATCAAAAATTCACGTATAAACTTCAGAAACCTACTTTATTTCAAGTTAGTTTCATGAGATCACAGTTTAGGGAACAACGTTTTATTTGCAATTTTTTCGTCGCCAACATTGCACCAAAATATGATTTGTGTTAGCTTTTGTATTATGCTGATAGAAAATGCATATTTTCTTTTGCAAATATTGTATTTGCAAATTTCAGTAATAATCCATCTGAAATAATTTAATTTTAATATTGTTTATACTAACATAATTTATTTGCACTAAATATGGTAGTTATGAAGATTAAATTATAAAACTGGATTTTGTTGCATTATTTTTGCGTAACAATAATTAAATTTCATTGAGTTATAAATGCGGCATTATTGTTTAATAGTCATTTGATTATTAATTTAAATAATTACAATGTATTAATTTGAAGAAATATTATAACAATGTGTTTTGTTAAATAATGGTCAAAATATTACTGTTTAAATCACAGTAATTTTTATATTAATTTTTGATTGCAAACGATTGAGTTTGTGATACTTTTGCTTATTTTGAGATTTTGCGATTATTTTGAGTTTTATTGAAATTAAAAGATTTTTAAAATGGCTGCTTTAGCGACAGTTGTTTTGGCGAGTTGTTTGCTGGCTGTTTTTGGCTTGGTGGAGTCCATCTTTCAAGATGGCGTTTTATCGTTGTTCTTAGTTATTGAATATGTATTGGTAATGAGATTTATGTCCTACCCAGATTTGCAAAAAACAGCAAAGATAAAAAAAACTATTACAGATAGATTAGATGAAAGAAAGTTTAAAAGGAATTTGGTTCCTATGGTATATTCGAAGGACGTTTGGTTATTGTGTGATGCGTTGGGTATAGAAGCTCAGTTAGCTTCTAGTGAAATGGATAATTTAGCCACAATGACGAAATCTAAACAGATTCGCATACCTACAGTGAAATCCAGAGAAATTTGGCTTTTCTGCCAGGCTCTTGATATAAAGGTTGAGCTGGCTTCACCTTAAGTTGGATGTTTAATTAGGAATTTTTACGATCCAATTTATAATTATTAAGAAATTGAAAAAGAATTATCGAAAACCGTGGTCATTTGTGGAAAACTGTTACGTCTCCGATGTTTTGTCTTGTCTGGACATGAAATATCAAACATTGAGAAAAAAAATTTATGTCCTTACAAATTTAGTAAAAATTAATAAAATATTTTCCATATATAATAGTTCTAAAAAAATTCAAAAGTTGTCATTATCAAATATAAATATTACGAATTTAAAAAATCTACTTTGTGGCTGAAATGGAGATACTGCAAATGCATTATAATAACATTTCAGAAATATTAGTGAAGTCTTATGACAAGAAATGAAATTAATAAACGTCTTGAATCCTTTTCTTCGATCAGAAGATAAAGAAATTTAAACATAATATAACATTTACAAAGGATTGAAGATAAGACCAAGTATGAAATCTAATGAAGAATCACTTTATTTTGCATTATGTAATGAAATAAAATGAAAAAAGAATAACGAAAGCAATCTTGGTTCAACAACAATTTAAAGAAATATAGAGATAAATAAAGTTTCAAAAGAAAAATGCCTAAAATTATGACTTTTGAATATTATGGACAATTACATGTCTTGCATCAAAATATTGGAAAGCAATCAAAATATCGATAAATTTTGTATTCAATAAAATATAATTACTTGAAAGGATTCCAAGAAATGAGAAATGAAAACTTAACGGTAATAGTTCATAATCAAATTGGAGAAATTTATAAAGAACTTTCAGAAAACAGCTGAAAGAAGCTTAAAGAAGGCAACAAAAATGAATTACTGTGAAGTAATACAAGATGGCAAGAAAAATACGATGAATTTATTTTAATATGACTGCAAAATTTATATTTCAAATGAAAGGGAAAAAGAACACAAAAAGAGGATTCAAAATTATAATCACTATTCTTGGAATTAAATAAAATCAAGATGAATCAAAAAAGTATTTTGGAGGATTTGAAATTTTGTTCAAAATACATTAATGAATATCCACACTTCAAGTAATAAGTCCTTTTATAATACAATGCAATTTTTGTTGCAAAAAATTCAAATGTTTCTTAATATATTATTTGTTACAGATTTGAATAAAAAAATATTGTAATATGTTTTCCTTTGATGTATTTTAATATCATATTATTCACGAATAAAATAGTAATATAACAAATAATAATAATTTTGAAAATGTGCTTGAGTTCCATACTATTGTTTAGAATCATTTACACTTTTTTTGAAATTTCGTAAATAAAAACACAATGTCCTTAAATTTATCGATGAAATCATTCAATCATCTATCTAAGGAAAGAATATTATTTAATTTGAGCGAAATAAATAAATTACATATAAAGACAAATATTTAATGTAAGATGAATAATTAGGGTTCTTCAACAACTACAAAATTTGTTTAAGTTATTAAATGAACCCTGAATTGGAAACTTTTTATAATATCAATAATACACAAAATTTTTAAAGTTTGGATAAAAGAAAAATTGGTTAAAATCTAGAATCATGTACCCTTTGTGCCAAAAACATCACCAAGTTGCCAAGTAAACTTAGAAAGGCCAGTTAGTTGGCGAGGTAAAATTATATTATGCCAAAATCCTTCACTGGATTGCCAAGTCACCAAGTAAACAAACAAAATGGCTGTCAAAGTTCGGTATCATTGTAAAATGTTATTTCGCCAAAATTTATAGCCAAATAGCTATTACGTCAGAGTTTATACTTGAAAAGGCTTTGAAGCCAAGGTTTATCGCTTTAACGCCAAATATTATCACTATCCTGCCATACTTTAAATCTTTGAAATGCTTTATAGTCAACATTTATCGCTTTATCGCCAAACTTTTTCATTAAGCGAATTTTGTTATATGTGCTTTTAAGCCAACAGTTAATGCTTTATCGCCAAATTTTTGCATTAAGCGAATTGCTTTTTGCTTTTACGCCGAAAGTTAATGTTTTATTGCCAAATTTTTATCTCTAAAAATTTTTATCTCTGAAAAACTTTTGCGCTAAATTATCGCTTTTATGCCAAAATTTAGCATTATTATGACAAAATTTTTTTGTCTGAATTGCCTTTTCGCCAATTTACATCGCTTTATCGCCAAATGTTTTCCACTAGTATGGCAAAATCTTAATGTTTTCTTTTTACGCCACTTTAACGCCAAAATATTTTCATTATTTTGCCAACATGTTATTCCTAAATTGCTTTTACACCAAATTAAATCGCTTTATCGCAAATTATTATGTGGAATTTTATTTTGCTACCTCACAAAAATACATCGTTTAGACAAAAATAATAATCGCTGTTGCGATAAAATTTCACCAAAATTATTCGCTATTTCACCTTTTTTTTTTTTTATGTCAAAAAATAAATCATCTTTATGAAGCCGTATTGGAATAATAAATTAATATTAATAAAAGAGAGAAACCAGAGAATAACCTACCTTTTATTGTGGTATGTCGTTCGTCTTTGGTGGAAACGAACGTTTTATTCCACCGATGACATCATAAAAAAATTTTGCGGATGTGAAATTTGTGCTGTCGCGTTAATAACGCTTTTAAATTGTAACGTTAACTAATATTTTAAAAGCTAAAGCTTTAAATATTCCGTGCGAATTCTAATTACGGTTGCCCCAAAATCCTAACTAAAAGAACATCTTTAAAAAGAAAATCAATTATTTAAGAATAAATATAAGTTATTAATAAATTAAAAAATCGTTTTTCTTGTTTGTTTCTTATTTTCATGAGTGGCAACATCATAAAAATTATTTTGTTCTGTATCAACGACAGACGTTTGTTGTAAGAATATGCTCAGAATAATCAATAATTTATCGGAATACTTATTTAAAAGAATATATATTTCTATTCTTAATTAGTGCAAATAAGAATTTTGCAACTAATTATCGAAATAGCAATAAAATAGTCATTATATTGTTCGAAAAATGAAGCTACGAATTCCTCTAATTACAGTATTGCAACCCTAAAGATATTGGCGAAATATTAAGGGTTGCAAGATTGGCGCCTTTCTCAGGGGTACAGTATCCTAGATTTTAACCGAAAAATTGCTGAAATTATAAACGAGATAATAAAGAATATGAATATCGAAAGAACATGAATATGAATATGTATATTAGTAGTTCATTATTAGCCTCACTGTCTATTTATTAATACTAATAATCTATCTTTAGAAAACTTTTATTGCTCAGATTTCTCTTAGCTTGTGAAACAAACCAGATATAATGGGGAAAATTCCAATCCAAAGTGCAAAACAGAGATATAAAGCATAAGTAAAGATTTAAAACATTTATTTACCTTAAAATGTCCTATTTCGTTCCGTTTCAAAAATTTAAAGCACATCGTATAATGATAAAATAAATGAAGATGACATTCAATTAATTTATTTTTTATTGTTTATACTTTTGATGAGAATGAATACCATTATTTTTATCTTAAGCAATAATGATCGTTCTTATCTCAGATATCAGAATATTTTAATACCATAAAAATACTATATAAATTCGTACATTGAATGTCTTGCACATTTCAAGAATCTGCAAATTTTTAAATATTAACAATAGGAATTTAAACATGCATACTAAAATAAAACTCATCAATATCATTTTATAACAAGTTGACAAAAAAAAAACAACAATAAAAGGCTTTTTAAAATGATCGCATGTGTAAGTTTTCCTAAATTTAAATTTAAATTATAATTCTAAATATGTAAGTTAATTTGCAATGTTCTCATGAAAAAAATAAATAGATTTGCTTTAATTACTTATCTTCAAAGTTGTATCTCTCTTTTTTTGAGTATTTTCAAGTAATTTGAGAAAATTCTATTAGTCAGTATTGTCAAATACTTTATCAAAATCACTAATTTGGTTACATTTTTAGTCTTCTATTTATTTCAATTCCTTCTATTAGCTTACACTCTCCCTATATATATCTTGTTCAAATTTTCAATCGTTCATAAAATACTTTTGATTCATCCACTCATGTTCAAATACATTTTTTGAACTTGTAGTGGATGGCACTGGATGTTAATACAGTTTTTCCAAATATTAATTCGGTAATTAAATTTAATTAATTAATTTTAGGTTTTTTTAAATTTAAGTTGCATATATCTACCAATAGATAACGCCAGATAAACTTAAAAAAAGGAATGAAAATTATTTATAAAAAAAAATTCTGCAATATAGTGAAAAAAAAGTAGGAATTGACTTTATATATGAGATTTATTATATTATTTTTATATTACTTGTTAACTAATTCTATTCGACTTCTATTTTTTATTCTAACTTCTATTTTTTTTAGTTACATTTTTAGACTTCTTCGCCGCTTATTTTTGGGGATTTAAATTATTCCTAATGAATCAGATAAATTAAAGAGCTTAAGGAACAAATAATTATAAAATTACAAATAAGCTAAAGTAAAAAAATTATTGATTTAGGTACATCTTACTCCAGGACTATATTTTTAATTTAAATGTAAAAATAAAAATTATAGTTTAAAAAAACTAAAAAACATGCTTTTAGAGTGAATCAAACTAAAAAGTAAAAAATATTTGCGAGAAAATGAATGTCACTGTTTTAAAAGCTTGGGGTTCTTGATATCAATCGTTATAATTTTTCACTAGTTTCATTCCGAAATGCAGAGTTAGTTTAAAAATGTCATACAAAGCACCCCACGCTTTTAGAACAGTCACATTCATTTTCTTGTCAGTCATTTTATTCTTATGTTAACAATTACTGTTTACTTTTTAGTTTGATTAACACCAAAAACCTGTTTTTTTAAATTATAATTTTTATTTTTTACTTTTTAGTTTGATTAACTCTAAAAGCGTGTTTTTAAACTATAATACTTAAATGAGGTCCCGGTACGGAGGACTGGAACTATAGTTCTTATAATAATTTAATTGTGAGTAAGACAAAGGTTAAATGCGAATAGGTCGAGCCCGCCAGGATTGGAACAGGGAATCTCCTTATCCGTAGTCAGGCGCGTTATCCGTTGTGCCACTGTCCCACGTGGGTTTGAATGTCTTAGGTACTTTCATTCTACATGGGTTAAATTGCTCTTCATAAGTTAAAATAAAATCACTCATCCTGGCGATCCTAATCATGATGAGATAATAAACTCATGAAAATATTTTAGTGTCGTCGGTCCTTGATAAGTCTACAACGTTTAAATTAAGGCAAATTCGAGCCCGAAGAGTCAGCCACATACAAACCAACAAACATACAAGTGAAACTAATAAAAGCGTATTAATAATACTGTTTTAAAAATTTTTTATCCGCCTTGTATAGCTCGGATGGTCAATTAGCAGAGCTATCGGTATACAACGTTTTTTAGTTTGCTTTAGGATACTGAATTTGGATGCAATCCTGTTTTCTTCAACGAAACCTGTGATCTAAACCTGCCTTCATTTTAATAGATAACGCTTCTTGGCGAGAAATATCCCCCTCGCCAACATATAATAGCATTTGGATCAATGTCTATCTGAACGTTTTCCTTACAGTACAAGTCTCCCCCAGAGGAATTGTTTGGGCTGCAGTATATCTTGAAGATAGAGCAAGAGAGATCTTGAAATTGGGTGGACATCAGAAATGATGGGGGAGAAAAAGGATTTTCTGGATTGGAAGCTTAGGGGAGGTGCCCCCCTGCGACCAGAGGAGGAGTTGTGCAAGCTCAAAAGATTATGTTGTGTATGTGAAAATGATGAAACAGATCGTTGTCTCTGGGGTGGGGGGACAACAAATTGGGCGTGTGATCTTAAGCACTGGGAGGTTTGAACACAGTTGTATTGCCTTCTTTCACTTTTGTGACATATTTTTTGTATTAATTCTCTATAAATTCACTCTGGAATTCTTTACATAATATGATTCTCAAAAATATTGCATAGAATTTTTGGTCTCAAACGAAATCAGATACTGCTAATAATTATCTTGTTTTATGCAAAAACCCAAATATAAAAGGAAAATTACAATCCAAAGTGCAAAACAATATATGACACAAGTAAAGATTTAAAACATATATTTGTCTTAAAATGTCCTATTTCGTTCCAATTACATTCAAAAATTTCCACTGACATCTTTGAAGGATAGAAGAAATGAAGATAATTTTTAATTAATTTATTTTTTATTGTTTATATTTTTGGTGTGAATAAATATTTTTATTTTTATCTTAAAAAATAATGATCATATCTATGTCTGATATTTGAATAGCTTAATACCATAAAATACCATGATCTTAAGTACTGGGAAGTTTGAACACATTTGTTCTGGCTTTCACTTTTGTGACATACTTTTCTTTTTTTGAATTAATGTTCTATAAACTCACTCTGAAATACTTTATACAATATGAAGACAATCGAAGTTTGATTTGAGACAATCGAAGTTTTTGTCTCAAACGAAATCAGCTACTGTTTGTGTTTATTGGACACATTGAAGGAGAAGACTGGACAAAAAAAGGACAGTTTTTGAAATGAAATAATACGATAAACATAAAAATAGTCACATTTTATTCCTGCCGTAGCCTTATGCTTACATTTATGCTATTATTGAAAAATGTATAAAAATAAAAATTAAGTCAAACTTGACTATATGTTTCGATTGTAGTTGGTAGGATCGGGGAAAGGTAGGCATTCCATTTGATATGAAGTCATGCAACAACTATGCATAATACTGAAACATTAGGTTACAATGGGGTGTGGAATGTTTATGCTTGCGATGACAGAACAGTATTTTTTAAAGAAAATTATAAAACAATAACAGAGAATGTAAAATTTATATACTACTGCGTCCAAAAAGTAAGACCAGTTTTCAATTTAAATTTCCCGGGCTTATGGTATTTAAATTTTTTTTCTTTTTTATGTTGTTGGCACTGTCCTTGACATCTGTGTGACAACATAATGGGGAAAACTTGATAAAAATGCTGAGAAATATGTTCATTAAACATCGAATATCCTTACTTGGAACTATTGGAAAACTCCAAACTAAAAACTCAAAACTCCAACTAACTCCTTACTACTAACTATTATAAAATAGTATATAAAATAGAATAGATTATTACGAGACAAATTAACTATATGAGGCATTCCGGTCCCCTGACCGTTAGCCATGCGATTTCTCCCAATAGGATTCCTTAAAATCCAAACTATATATCAACGAACCACATTCCGTGACTGAACTAAAGGTGGGCATAATAAAAAAAATTGTTTAAAACGTTTTCAAAATTCTGGCGATCGATTCAAGCGGAGGGATTTACCAAATATCATTTTCAAAACTTAATACAGTAAGCGCTCTTTAATCTGGGACCGATCGAGCCCTTTGCTTTCGGAACTTTTCTTAGTAATTCCGCCGTTTATTGGCCTTGGCTGTCAAATGACGACATAGCGCTACTCGCATTTTCATCAAGGGTTTATCGTAATCGGTCGTAACAGGCCATTCACATAGCAAACTGAGTATTTAATGGGCGGTCGGTATATTTTACATTGAATTTAATGGCATTGAATTTAAGTATTCTTCTTTTCTTAGTATACGCATACTAGTATAGAAACGTTTTGCTGGTAACATTTCATAGCATTTTTATGCTATGCAGCATTTTAATTTTTATGTTTAGCTAGATTGTCGCTGATGTTAAATGAAGAAACCTAAACAAAAATTAAAAGTTTCTTTACTTTAAAAAACACTTGTCTCCAAAAAGATTAAATATTAAATCCTAAAACTTATTTTAAAAGAAGTTTTATTCAGTATAAAGATAAAAATAGTTTTCTTTTCCCTCTTTTCTTTATATTTGCATATGTTTTTTTTTCCCACACACTCTGGGACACTTTCATAGTTCTTGACTTTCGGGATTCATGCTTGTTATACTTCTGTTCGAGTCAACAAAACTACTTTTTTCTACCGGAAACTAACTCTTGTGCTGTCTAAACAAACCATATCTCGAATCTACTAAAACATCAGTTCTCCTATTTCAGTACATAGCTGAGTACGAAACCCCTATTTATTCGAACTACTACATTGTTCGCAAAGAAACGCTTTAAAGATTGTTCCCGCATCTCAGGAATCTTTCCGTTCATTTGAAGAACTCCAGAATATGGAACCGTTTCTTGAAATATACCGAATAGAAACTGAATGGATAGTTTTCAACCATCATGTCTCCATTTTATACGTCTAAAAAAGAAAAATAAGTAAAGGACATGATTAAAAATTTCTTTTTATATTGCCTTGAATAACCTTATTGATTTTTAAAAATTTAGCATTCTTAGTGCACACTATAGATTTTTCGTTGTAGAAATAAAAACTAATTATATAGAATGTTAAAGAACGAAAAAAACTATTATAAAATAGTATATAAATTAGTATAGATTATTATGAAAAGTATAAACTAGTATAAAACAGGATATGTACTAGAATAGATTATGAAACGAATAAACTAGTATAAAATGATCTAAAAATATTATAACTAGTATAGAATATTATGAGGCGAATACTGATTACGAATCATATTATGATGGTGGTTATGACCATAGGTTTCGGGTTGGAGTCCCGGTGGTATCATGTATTTTTGTAGTGATTCGAAATCCACTTTACTCCCGATCTCATTTGACGGTAGAGCGTCACAGAGCCCAATCAGACTTCTCACTCACATCATTATCAAACTGTAAAAGGACAACTCAGCTGTAGGCACAGTGATGTGATATGGTGTGGTGCACTAGCATTTATAAGCAATCGGAAGGTATCAGTATTCACAAACATTCTTGTGATTTATGATTGCTAACACAAAAAACACTATCTAACAGACAAAGGTACAGTCCTACATGCTTTATTAAGAAGTTTTATTAATAAGTTCAGAATAGAAAATGTGGCATAGATCAATACACTACTTTATATAGTAGTATACATGCACTGTTATAGAGCAGTAAAACTTTTTGCCGATTTTATATTATGCAACGTTTTAATTTTTATGTTTAGCTAGATTGTTGTTGATGTCAAATAAATAAACCTAAAACAAAATGAAATGTTTCTTTAAAAAAAAAAAAAAACATTTGTCTCCAAAGAGATTACAGTATTAAATCCTAGAACTCCTTTCAAAAAAAATTTTATTCAAGATAAAGATAAAAATAGTTTTCTTTTCCCTCTTTTCTTCATATTTGCATTTTTTTTTTTTTTTTTTTTTTGCCACTCTAGGACCATTCCATAGTTCCACTTCTTGACTTTCGTGATTCATGCTTGTTATACTTCCCTTCGAGTCAACAAAACTACTTTTTTTCACCAGAAACTAACTCTTGTGCTGTCCAAACAGCCCATATCTCGAACCGACTAAAACATCAGTACTCCTCTTTCAGTACATAGCTGACTACGAAACCCCTATTTACTCGAACTACTATCTTGTTCGCAAAGAAACTCTTTAAAGATTGTTCCCGCATTCCAGGAATCTATCCGTTCATTTGAATAATTCCAGAAGATGGAATCGTTTCATAAAAAATTCTCGAATAGAAACTGAACGGATAGTTTTCAACCATCAGGCTTCAGTTTTATACGCTTAGAATAGAAAAGTAAGTAAAGGACATTATTAAATATTTCTTTTTACATTGCCTTGAAAATTCCTTATTGATTTTTATTAATTAATTTATCATCCTCAGTGCACACTATAGATTCTTCGTTGTAGAATTAAAATTAACTTTATAGAATGTTAACGAATAAACTATTATAAAATAGTATATAAATTAGTATAGGTTAATATGAAAAAAATTAACTAATATGAAACAGTATATAAGCTAGAATTGATTATGAGACGAATAAACTGGTATAAAACACTATATAAACTAGAATAGATTATTACGAGACAAATAAACTATTATAAAATAATACATAAACTGTTATAACTAGTATAGAATATTATGAGATGAATTCTGATTTCATCTCATAATATGAACAATTCATAATAGAATATTTTAATTCTGCATTAGTTACACCACTAAATTATTATTGTTACCAAATTCTTACAAATTACAATTACTAAATAATAATTATTATTAAATGATTACTAAATTATTTATTTCCACTTTTTCTTTATGGTCTATTGCAACAACCCTTGTATAGGAAATGTTGTCCACCGATATCACAAATGTCCACAGTACATGGAAAAGAAACTTTTATTGTATTTGACTTGACTTATTATGAGAAGAGTATTGGAAAACTGGTCCACTGGTGAGACAAATGATCTCAGTGATTAGAGGTTAAACTAACATTGATTGTATTTGACTTTTGGTTATAAAATCGTTTCGTTATTCGCACTTTCCTTTACTTAATGTCCATAAATATCTAGATAAGGGCAACAATCTGAGCTAGGAGGGTAATGAAATAATTAACTAAATTTGTGCCAGGAAAGTTTTAAATCTCAGATTATCCACTTCAATAACTTCTTTTAGAAACGAGAAGACTCGTTTCGAACAAAGTGCCTCTAAAAGTTTCTCTTCATAATTAGTCAGTGGGATGTTTCTGGTAATATCAAGGGCATACTGGAATATGAATCTCATTATAAACAAACAAAAAATAATTTATGTATATTTCAATTCTGCTTCTTTAATACAATCTAACAATGATCAGCAGGATTTCATTTTTTTGTTACTAATTCTAGTTAATATCTTCAAATGCTACCGCAGAATTTGAAACAAGTGGATTTAGGAAGATTTACCCTTATTTATGGCCACAAAGATCACTCTATAATTTCACTATATATTAAAACTTATAATTTCTCTTTATGGGTTTGAAATCAACATTTTTTTCTTCAAACAGCGCTGTAGAAAGCACCCAATGAACTTAAAGGAAGCACCAGAACACGATTCTGAACAGTGGACAGCAAAAAACTGCAAAATGTATTGAACGAACTTGATTACAGGTTAAATGATTGCCGTGTCACGAAAGGCTTACACTTTGAAGATAATTAACTGAAAAAAAATTTATTATTTTCTTTATTTCATTGCATCCTTGATCATGTTATGTGTAACAGTTTTAAAAACAGAAAATTCTGAAATCCAGCCATCCATTTGTTTTCCGTAATAGAGTAATATTTACGATCCACAAGTGAATAATAGATTGTATTTGAATACCAAGAAGTTTTTTAATTATTCACTTCTTCATATTTAATGGAGGCGGCCAGTAATTGTTCGCAAAGTACATTTCGTCCCTTGTACTAACATTTTTAATACAGTCAAAGTGATGCTGACGCCAAATTTCGAATCTAATTATTTGATATGTACGCGTTTATTTAATTGATCAAGATAAGCTAGCACATTTAACGTAAAAAGTCAGCGTAATTGCACTGCTGTCACTCAGCTGTACTGAACAGTATAGTATTCTTCTTTTAAACGTCTTGGGTAGGTGACTTCATGATGCAAGTCAATGGGGTAGTTTTTGCATATTATTTTAGTTTTTTTTCGAATGCAGCTGGCAATACATAGACTTATCTTTATGCCATAAGCAAGGACTGCACCGATGTTACTCATTTAACATTATACAGCGCGCACACGTAGATTGAAGATGTGCTACGGATGCGAGTAGTACTTCTTCCATTTTTTTTTTTCAAAGATTTGAACGTGAAGATCCTCAGAGTTTTTGTATTTGCGTATACCATCGTTGTTATACAATTTTCGTGTAACGTACACTTGTAGTGGCTTTTGACGTTTGAAATAGTCATGTGTACGTGTGTGTATTCTTTATATATATATATATATAAGGAATACACACCTATATTTATATACAGATAGGCTGGTAACTTCAACATAACTTGCTAATTTGAAGTACAGCTTTGCATATAGATAGCACATATCAATCATGTTTCATTGGTAGAAATAACCACCAAAGTCACTAGCTTAGAAGAAAATTAACATCATCATCATCAATAGCGCAACAGCCCCATGGTGGTCCCAGGCCGTCTGCCTATTGGCAAATTACTAAACAGGAGATATAAAGAAAACATTTGCAACAAACCTTCGCCAAACATAACATAAACAAACCTTCGCCAACAAGCGCCAGACACTCTGCCATCAGGCTGCATGTTCTTTTAGTTAAGAGTGCTGCATAAAATTCAAAATTACTTATTTTTGTCCAATTTGACCAAATAGTAACAGAAAACGATGCATGCATGGATTTTAAATTTCGAGTTGGACAATGCTTTATACCCTAATTGAACACTAGCATCAAAATAATATTTCCATAAAAACATTTAATGCTTATGAAAAGGGACGGTCATCAAAATACATGGATTTTTTAATGTAAAAATTAATTATTTTTTCCCTACGGTGAAAACATTTCCCTACGTCTAGGGACAGTTAAAAAGTAGGAAAAACTGCACTGTACCACTTTTCTTTGAGAGCAATTCTTTGAGATTCTTATTTACTACCAACGGAAGTGCTCTATGGGTTTTCCCTTCTACCAGATTTCGTTGGATGTGTTTTGTTTTCATCTTTTCTTCTTCTTCTTATTTTTTTTTTTTTTTTGTATTTTCCGTTATTGCTCCCCCCGTACCCTTCCCCCCGTCGTTATTTGAAAAATCGTTTGCGGAAGATCGCTTCCAATGTTATTTTATATATAAGGAAAAATGCATATAAAGGTCGTTTAAACTAAGTGCAAGTTCAGAATGAAATGCGGTATATTCCTTTTTTTTCCCTTTTTTACTTTTCCAGTTTTATTTTTCATCCCCACCCCCTTTTGATCGTTTCCTTTTGTTTATGTCTCCAGTTTTCTTTCCCGAATAACACCGAAATGGATATAAATAGCGTGTTCTCCAACCTCGAGGTATGTCGTTTTGCCTGTTTCTTGCAGAATGTTTTCGAATTTTTCATTCAGGTAGTGTTGCTCAGATAGGTGCCTCTGATGGAAGGTGATACCCTATAGGGGATTTATATAGTACCTAGCACGGTGTCGTTAAGGCTCGAAGAAAGATATACTACTAGTAGAAGCATTTGCAAGACGTTGCTTCATCGAGTTTCTTTATCGTAACAATGCCCGTAGCGGAATCCATCTGGTTGCTATGTTACAACCGTCAGGGATTTTTACTGGAAAAGTTATTTATGCTCTGTTTCAGTAACCTTTCTAAGGAAGAAAAGAGCCCATACATTTTCCATGGCAGAAACACAAAAATATGCTGCATTATTGAATGTTTTCGTAAGAATTTCCTTACATTACGGACTCATTTTGTAAGACTATTTTTAATACAGCACAGGCCAAGTGGTAGATGAGACCAGTTGTCACCAATGATCCTTTAATGACTAGGTTTCCGCCTATTACTTCCTTTTATTTGGGGTTCAATTACTAATTTTTATTCGAAAAAGTTATTTATGCTGTGTTGCAGTAACTTTTTTTGAGAAAGAAAGGAGCCCAGGCATTTCATCCTGGCAGAAATACAAAGATATGCTGCATTATTGAATGGGTCCATAAGAATTCTCTTCCATGGGCCCATTTTATCAGACTGTCTTTAATACAGCACAGGACGAGTGATAGGCGAGGTTAGATGCAAGTAATGATACTTTAATGACTAGGTTTCTGCTTATTACTTCCTTTTTTTTTTTTTTTTTTTTTGGTGCTTCCAATTATTAATAACATTATTTTTACGTGACCTTAAGCAATGCGCCATCTATCCCAAGTTGTTATTATGCAGCTCGCAATACAGAGACTGCTAGTTTTTATGCTATACGCATGAGCTGCACCGCTGTTACTCATTTATCACGGTGGGCGCGTGTAACTTGAAGATATGATACTCACGCGAGTCACACTACCCACGCAACACTCTACGATCCTATTAGACTAGGAACTACGCTTTAAAGTGGATTCCGCACCACCACAAACATCCATAGTGCAGCCGGGACTCAAAATCTGTGGTGCCGAACGCTAAAGCGCCAGCCACTCGGCCATCATGCTCCACGTTCTTTTAGTTAAGATGGTTTATATAAAGTTCAAAATTATTTATTTTTGTTAAATTTGTCCAAATAGTGACAAAAAAATGATGCATCCATAGATTTTAAATTTGTTGGAGGGCCAATGTTTTGTAACCTAATTCGACACTATAATCATCAGTGGTGCAACAGCCCAGTCTCAAGGCCAGGCAGTGACATAAACACTGCATCTCTTGTCTCGAAATCTGCCTGTAGTCAGATTTCGAGACGGAAGAGATGTTTCCTATCTCTGGGGTATGATTGCCAACTCTACGCCGAACGTTTTATAGTCCCATTAGACCACTATTACTGCTATTACACCACACCACATTCCAGTGCCTAGAGCTGAGTTGCTCCTTTACAGTTTGGAAATGATGTGGGTGATTGGTATCCGTTATGCTCTACGATCATATGAGACCGGCACCTGCAGTTTAAAGAGGATTCCGAACCACTACAAACATCCATGGCACCTTCGGGACTCGAACTCGAAACCTGTGGCATCGTGCGCCAGTGAGCTAGTCCCTTGGCCATCAGTCACCAATTGAACAATAGTATCAAACAAATATTTTCCATAAAAACACTATTCCATAATTTTGTTTCTAAGAAGAGTCGGTCATCAAAGTATAGGGATTTCTTCATGTAAAAATTAATTTTTTTCCCTACTGTGAGAATATTTCCCTAAGTCTAGAGACTGTTATTTAAGAAGAAAATTAAAATGTCTGCATTGTACCACGTTTCTTTGAAAGCACTCGCCCACCGTTTTGTCAGAAACATTCTTATTTACTGCCAACGGAAGTGCTCTATGTGTTTCCCCTCTCCCAGATTACGTTGGCTGTGTTTTTCTCTTCTTTCTAATGTAGAATGCTTCTTGTCGTATTTTCTTTTATTGCTCCCCCCTCCCCCATCGTTATTTGAAAAATCGTTTGCGGAAGATCGGTTCCAATGTTGTTTTATAGTGCAAATTCAGAATGAAATGCGGTGTATTCCTTTTTTTCCCTTTTTTACTTTTCCAGTTTTGTTTTTTTCATCCCCACTCCCTCTTGATCGTTTCCTTTTGTTTATATATCAAGTTATCGTTCCCGAATAACACTGAAATGGAAATAAATAGCGTGTTCTCCAACCTCGACGTTATGTCGTTTTGCCTGTTTCTTGGTAGAATGTTCCGAATTTTTCATTCGGGTATTGTTGCTCGGATAGGTGCTTTCTGATGGAAGGCGATATCACATAGGGGCTTTGTAGGATCGCCCGGTGTCGTTAAGGCCCGAAGAAAGACATACAGGAAGACGTATTTGCAAGGCGGTGTTTCATCGAGTTACTTTTGTCGCAGGAATGCCCCTAGTGGAATCCATCTGGTTGCTCAGTTACAACCGACCGGGATTTTTACGAAAAAGTTACAATGCCTGTTTCTTGGCAGAATGTTTTCGAATTTTTCATTCAGGTATTGTTGCTCAGATAGGTGCCTCTGATGGAAGGTGATACCCTATAGGTGCTTTATATAGTACCTAGCACGGTGTCGTTAAGGCTCGAAGAACGATATACTGCAAGAAGACGCATTTGCAAGACGTTACTTCATCGAGTTTCTTTGTCGTAACAATGTCCGTCATCTGGTTGCTATGTTACAACCGTCAGGGATTTTTACTGGAAAAGTTATTTATGCTCTGTTTCAGTAACTCTTTTCTGAGAAAGAAAAGAGCCCATGCTTTTTGCCCGGAAGAAATACAAAGGTATGCTGCATTATAGAATGGGTTCATAAGAATTGCTTTACACGGACCGATTTTGTAAGACTGTCTTTAATAGAGGACCTGAATGGCCGAATGGCCAGCGCTTAGGTGTTCGGTACCATAGGTTTCGGGTTCGAGTCCCGTCGGTGCCATGGATGTTTGTAATGATTCGGAATCAACTTCTCGTTACTGGTCTTATATGACTGTTGAGCGTTGGACCTAGAGCTGACAATCATACTGCGTAAAAAGAAAAACATCTCTCGTCTCGAAATGTACCAATAGGTAGACGGCCTTGACCAGCACTGGGCTGTTGCGCCGATGATGATGATGATCTTTAATACAACACAGGACGGGTGATAGAGGAGGCCAGACGTAACCCACGATCATTTAATAACAAGGTTTCCGTCTATTACTTCCTTTTTTGGGTGTTTCAAATTATTATTAATATTATTTTTACGTACCTTAAAAGTGCTCTATCTATACCAAGTTATTCTAATGCAGCTCAAAATACAGAGGCTGTTAATATGTATGCCACAAGCATGGGCTGCACCGGTGTTACTCGTTCAGCACAACCCAGGGGGGACGTGTTGGTTGAAGATCGGCTACTCGAAACCTGTGGTACCGAACGCCAGAGCACTAGCCACTCAGCCATCAGGCCCCATATTCTATTAGTTAAGAGTTTTACATAAAGTTAGTAATTACTTACTTTGTCATAGTTCTCCAAATAGTATAAAAAAAACATGCACGCATAGATTTAAATTTGGCAAAGTTTTATAACCTAATTGAACAATATCATCATCAGTGACGCAACAGCCCCGTGGTGAGCCAAGACCCTCTGTCAACTGGCAGATTTCAAGACAAGAGATGTTTATTTTCTACGGGGTAGGGTTGTTAACTCTACGCCAAACGCTCTATACTCTCATTAGACTACTACTGCACCGCACCTCATCACTGTGCCTAGAGCTGCGTTGCCCCTTTACAGTTTGGGAATGATGCAGGGGAGAAGAAGTATGATTGGGCTGCGTGACGCTCTACGGAAATTTGAGACCTGCACCTACAGTTTAAAGTGGATTCCGAATCACTACAAATATCCATGTCACGCCAAGATTCGAACCTGTTACATGTGGTACCGACAGCCAGAGCGCTAGCCACTCGGACATCAGGCCCCTGTCACAACAGACCTCGAACTACGGTTTAAAATGGATTCTGAACCATTACAAACATCCACGGCACCACCGGGAGTCGAACCCGAAACGTATGGCATAGGGAACCATAATCCTTGTCACTCGGCCATCAGGTCCCAATTAAACAAGAGCATATCTTCCATGAAACACTATTTCATAATTTCGCTTTTGAGGAGGGTCGGTCACCAAAATATAGACATTTTTTCATGTAAATATGTAAAAATGAATTATTTTTACCCTACTGTGAGAATATCTCCCCATGTCTAGGGACTGTTATTTAAACATTTTTGTTCCCGGATCACACCGAAATGGAAACAAATAGCGTGTTCTCCAACCTCGAGGTTATGTCGTTTTGCCTGTTTCTTGGTAGAATGTTTTCGAATTTGTCATTCAGGTATTGTTGCTCGGATAGGTGCCCCTGATGGAAGGTGATACCCTATAGGGGCTCTGTGTCGTTAAGGCCCGAAGAAAGACAAGTAGAAAAAGACGCATTTGCAAGGCAGGGTTTCATCGAGTTTCTTTGTCGCAAGAATGCCTGTGGTGGAATCCATCTGGTTGCTGAGTTACAACCGTGGAGGATTTTTAGGGAAAAGTTATTTATGCTCTGTTTCAGTAACTTTTCTGAGAAAGAACAGAGACCATACATTTTATCCTGGAAGAAATACAAATATATGCTGCCATATTGAATGGGTTCATGAGAAATTTCTTCCATGGGTCCATTTTGCCAGACTATCTTTAATATATCACAGGCCAGGGGATAGGAAATCGAAGATCCTTTAATGACTAGGTCTCCGCCTGTTACTTGCTTTTTTATTTTTTCATTTATTAATAATATTATTTTACGTAACCTTAAGCAGAGCGCCATTTATTCCAAATTGTTCTAATGCAGCTTCCAATACAGAGACTGTTAATCTTTATGGCATAAGAGTGGCTTGCACTGCTGTTACTCATTTAGCAATGCCCAGTGAGCACGCAGTTATCGCTGCCATAATGCCATATTGAAATTTTGGTTTTTGTTTGCTCGTCTACAGTCATTTTGTGTACATTTTGAGCTCATTAGACCAATTACCTACATTCTAACGTGCATTCCGAACCACCAACAAACATCAATGGCAAAGCCAGGATAGGAACCTGGAGGCTGTCATACCAAAGGCCAGAGCGCTAGCCAATTGGCCATCAGGCCGCGCCATTTTGAAAATACCCGTGGAGAAAAAATGGCAAAACACGTTTTCAAAAATTAAATTTGAAGCCTTTTTATTGTTCGGTTTTCTAATTTCCAATTTCGGATAGACACCAATATAAGGGAAGTAATAGGCGCAAACCTAGTCATTAAAGTATCATTATTTGCCTCTAACCTCACCTGTCACTCGGCCTGTGTTTATTAAAGATAGCCTTGTAAAATCGGTCAGTGCAAGAAATTTCTTTTTGACCTATTCAAAAATGCAGCATGTCGTTCTATTTCTTCCGGGATAAAATGTATGGACTCTTTTCTTTCTCAGAAAACTTACTGAAACAGAGCATAAATAACTTTTTCGTAAATTTTCCGGACGGTTGTAACTGAGCAACCCGATGGATTCCACTACGAGCATTCTTGCGATAAAGAAACTCCTTAAAACACCACCTTGCAAATGCGTATTCTTTTTATATATCTTTCTTCTAGCCTTAACGACGCTGTGCGAAGGTACAGAGCCCCTATAGGGTATCACTTTCCATCAGAAAGCACCTATCCGAGCAACAATACCCGAATGAAAAATTCGAGAACATTCTACCAAGAAACAGTCGAAACGACATACCTCAACGGTTGGAGAACATGCCATTTATTTCAATTTCGGTTGTTATTCGGGAACGAAAACTGGAAACATAAACAAAAGAAAACGATCAGAGGGAGTGGGGGATGGAAAAATAAAACTGGAAAAGTAAAAAAGGGGAAAAAAGGAATACACCGCATTTCATTCTGAACTTGCACTTAGTTTAAACGACCTTTTTACGTATTTTTCCTTATATATAAAATAACATTGGAAGCGATATTCCGCAAACGATTTTTCAAATAACGACGGAGGAGGGGGAGAGCAATAAAATAAAATACAAAAAGAAAAAATAAGAAAACATTCTACTTTAGAAAGAAACAGAAAAACATATCCAACGAAATCTGGGAGGGGGAGAACAGATAGAGCACTTCCGTTGGCAGTAAATAAGAATGTTTCTGAAAAAACGGTGGATGAATGCATTTAAAGAAACGTGGTACAATGCAGGTTTTTATTTCTTCTTCTTAACAGTCCCAAAGCGTAGGGAAATATTCTCACAGTAGGGAAAAAAATTAATTAATTATTACATGAAAAAATCCCTATATTTTGATGACCGACCCTTCTTAGAAGCGAAATTATGAAAAAAGTTTTAATGGAAAATATTTTTTGATGCTATTGTTCAATTGGGATCTGATGGCCAAATGACTAGCGCTCTTGAACTCAATGCCACAGGTTTTGAGTTCGAGTCGCGGCGGTGACATGAATGTTTGTAGTGGTTCGGCATCCACTTTAAACTAGAGGTCCCTGTCTAATGTGACTGGGGTACTGGCTGTCGGTACCATAGGTATCGGGCTCAAATCCCGGGGGTGCTATGGATGTTTGTAGTGATTCAGAATAAAAGTAACTATAGGTGTCTGTCTCATATGACCGTAGATTGTCACGGAGCCGAATCAGACTTCTTCTCATCCACATCATTCCCAAACTGTAAAGGGGCAACTCACCTCTAGGCACAGTGATGTGGTGTGGTGTAGTAGTTGTAGTAGTAGTCTAATGAGACTATAGAGCGTTCGGCGTAGATCTGACAACCATTCCCCATGTATAGGAAACATCTCCTGACTCGAAATTTGCCCGTAGGAAGATGGCCTTCTGCCACCATGGGGCTGGTGTGCCACCGATAATGATATTGTTCAATTAGATTATAAAACATTATCCCTCCTCTAATTTAAAATTTACGCGTGCATCATTTTTTTTGTCACTATTTGGGCAAATTTGACAAAAATAAGCAATTTTTAACTTTATTTAAACACACTTCGCAAAAAGAACGTGGGGCCGGATGGCCAAGTGGCTCTCTGGTGTTCGGTACCACAGGTTTCAAGTTCCGGCGGTGCCATGGATGTTTGTTGTGGTTCGGAATCCTCTTCAAACTGTAGGTCCCGGACTAATAGGATCGCAGAGTGTTGTGGAGTTAGTGTTACTCGCGCCCGTATCATATCTTCAAGATGCACTTGCCCGCTGGGTAGTAATAAATGAGTAACAGCGGTGCAGCCCACGCTTATGGCATAAAGATTAGCAGTCTCTGTAGTGCGAGTTGCATTAGAACAACTTGGGATTAATGAATCACTGTTTAAGGTTACGTAAAAATAATGTTATTAATAATTGAAAACAGCAATAAAAGGAAGTAATAGGCGGAAACCTGGTGTTTAAAGGATCAGGCCTTAACCTATCATTAAATCATCAACCTATCGATAAAATCATCATAATAATCAACCTATCACTCGTCAATAACGGAGAACGGAATAAGAATGTTTCTGACAAAACGGTTGGCGAGTGCTTTCAAAGAAACGTGGTACAATGTAGGGTTTTTCCTTCTTCTTAACAATCCCTATACATAGGGAAATATTCTCACAATAGGGGAAAATAGTTAATTTTTACATGAAGAAATCCCTATACTTCGATGACCGACTCTTCTTAGAAATAAAATTATGGAATAGTATTTTTATGGAAAATATTTGTTTGATACTATTGTTCAATTGGAGCCTGATGGCCGAGAGACTAGCGCTCTGTCGCTCGATGCCACAAGTTTTGAGTACGAGTCGCGGCAGTGTCATGGATGTTTGTAGTGGTACGGAATCCACTTTAAGCCACAGGTCCAGGGTCTAATATGATAGTAGAGCTTTGGGAGCAGGGCTGAAAACCTGATACCGTAAAAAGCTAACATCTCCTGTTTGGAAATCTGCTTATTTCGGAATCCACTTTAAACAGTAGGTTCCAATTTAATGTGGCTGGAGAGTGTTCGTCGTAGAGCTGATACTCTTACCCTGTAGTAAGGAAACATCTCCTGACTCGAAATATGCCTATAGGCAGACGGCCTTAGTCTATCAAGGGGCTGTTGCGCCACTGATGATGGTATTGTTCAATTAGGTTATAAAACATTGCCTAACCCCAAATTTAAAATCTAAACATACGTCATTTTTTGTTACTGTTAGGCCAAATTAGACAAAAAAAAAAAAAAAAAAAAGTAATTTTTAACTTTGTTTACATAAAGTTAAAAATTACTTATTTATCTCATGACTAAAAGAACATGTGGCCTGATGGCCGAGTTGCTAGCGCTCTGGCGTTCGGTACCACATGTTTCGAGTCCCGGTGGTACCATGGATGTTTGTAGTGATTAGTAATCCACTTTAAACAGTAGGTCCCGGTCTCATAGGATCGTAGAGCGCTGTGGGGGTAGTGTTACTCACGTCCATGCCATATCTTCAAGATAACGTGCCCATTGAGTTAAATGAGTAACACCGGTGCAGCCCATGCTTATGGCATAAAGATTACCAGTCTCTGTATTGCGCGCTGCATTAGAACAACTTGGGATCGATGGCGCACTATTTAATGTTAGATAAAAATAATATTTTTAATAATTGAAAACACAAAAAAAAAGGAATTAATAGGCGGAAATTCCCAGTCATTAAAGGATCATAGGTTACATCTGATCCCACTTATTCTCCGGTCTGCGTTGTAAAGGTAGACTGGCAATATATGTCTGTGTAAGGAATTTCTTATGGACCCATTCAATAATACATCATATCATTGTGTTCCTTTCATGATAAGATGCATGGGCTCTTTTCTTTCTCAGAAAAGTTACTGAAGCAGAGCATAAATAACATTTCCATAAAATTTCTCTACGGTTGTAACTGAGCAACCAGATGGATTCCACTAGGGGCATTCTTGCGATAAAGAAACACGATGAAACAGCGCCTTGCAAATGCGTCTTCTTTGTACGTCTTTCTTCTAGCCTTAACGACGCTGTGCGAAGGTACAGAGCCTCTATAGGGTATCACCTTCCATCAGTGAGCACCTATCCGAGCAACAATACCTGAATGAAAAATTGAAACATTCTGCCAAATAACAGGCAAAACGACATACCTCGAGGTTGGAGGAGAACACGCTATTTATTTCCATTTCGGTGTTATTCGGGAACGAAAACTGGAGACATAAACAAAAGATAACGATCAGAGAGGGAGTGGGGGATGAAAAACAAAAACTGGAAAAGCAAAATAAAAAAAAGGAAACAAAACGAAATACACCGCATTTCATTCTGAACTTGCTCTTAGTTTAAACGACCGTTATATGCATTTTTCCTTATATATAAAATAACATTGGAAGCGATCTTCCGCAAACGATTTCTCACATAACGATGGTGGGGGGTCAGCAATAAAAGAAAATACAAAAAGAAAAATTCTACATTTGAAAGAGAATAACACATACAACGAAATCTGGGAGGGGGAGAATAGATAGAGCACTTCCGCTGGCAGTAAATAAGAATGTTTCTGACAAAACGGTGGGCGAGTGCTTTCAAAGAAACGTGGTGCGATCAGTTCTTTTTTTCTACTTCTTAACAGTCCCTAGACATGGGGAAATATATTCACTGTAGAAGAAATATAATTAATTTTTACATGAAAAAAATCCCTATATTTTGATGACCGACCTATCTCAGAAGCAAAATTATGAAATAGTGTTTTTATGGAAAATATTTTTTGATGCTATTATTCAATTGGGACCTGATGACGGAGTGACTAACTTTTATAAGAAATCTTTATTGGCTTCACCAGGGATTCTGGGGCATGATGGCCGTGTGGCTGGCGCTCGATGCGTGAGGTTTCGAGTTCGAGTCCTGGCCGTGTTATGGATGGTAATAGTTTGGAATCCACTTTAAACCGTCGGTCTCTGTCTAATGTGACTGGAGCCGGATGGCCGAGTAGCTAGCGCTATGGCTGTCGGTACCACAGGTATCGGGTTCGAATCCTGAGGGTGCCATGGATATTTTTTAGATTTTCGGAATCATCGGATATTTTTAGATTTTCGGAACTATAGATGCCGGTCTCATATGACCGTAGAGTGTCAGGGAGCCCAATCGAACTTCTTCTTCCCCACATTATTCACAAACTGTAAAAGGGCAACTCTGCTGTAAGTACACTGATATGGTGTGTTTTGCTGTAGTAGTAGTAGTCTAATGTGATTATTCGGCGTAGAGTTGTAGAGTTCCCCTAGATAGACAACATCTCCTGTCTCGAAATCTGTCTGTAGCCAGCCGGCCTTGACCCACCATGAGGCTGTTGCTCCACTGATAATGATATTGTCCAAGTAGGTAAAAGAATTTTGTGTAACCCAGTAATAGGCAAGTAACCGACGGAAACCTAATCATTAAAGAATAATTAGTTACAACTGGCCTCACTTATTATCCGGCCAGTGCTGTATTAAAGATAGTCTTAAAAAATAGGTCTATGGAAGAGAATTTTTATGAATCCATTCAATAATGCAGCATATCTTTATATTTCTTCCAGACAAAATGTATGGGCTATTTTCTTTCTCAGAAAAAAGTTACTGAAACACAGCATAAATAACGATTCCAATAAAAGTCCTCGATATTTGTAACTTAGCAACCACATGGATTCCACGGATTCCATGGACAAAGAAACTCGATGAAACAGCCCCTTGAAAATGCGTATTCTTTTTATATATCTTTCTTCGGGCCTTAACGACGCCGCGCGATGCTACATAGCCCCTATAGGGTATCACCTTCCATCAGAAAGCACCTATCCGAGCAACAATACCTGAATGAAAAATTCGAAACATTCTGCCAAGAAACAGGCAAAACGACATACATCGAGGTTGGAGAACACGCTGTTTATTTCCATTTCGGTGTTATTCGGGAACGAAAACTGGAGACATAAACAAAAGAAAACGATCAGAGAGGGAGTGGGGGATGAAAAACAAAAACTGGAAAACCAAAATAAAACAAGGAATACACCGCATTTCATTTGGATTTGCACTTAGTTTAAACGACCTTTATATGTATTTTTCCTTATATATAAAATAAGTTGGGAAACGATCTTCCGCAAACGATTTTCTCATATAACGACGGGGAAGGAGGAGGGGGTTGAGCAATAACAGAAAATACAAGAAGAAAAGATTCTACATTGGAAAGAGAACAAAACATATTCAACGAAATCTGGGCGAGGGAGAACAGATAGAGCACTTCCGTTGGTAGTAAATAAGAATGTTTCTGACAAAACGGTGGGCGAACGCTTTCAAAGAAACGTGGTACAGTACAGTTTTCTTATTTTCTTTTTAAATATCAATCCCTAAAGATAGGGGAATATTCTTACAGTAGGGGAAAATATTTAATTTTTACATAAAAAAAAATCCTATATTTTGATGACCCACACTTCTTAGGAAAAATTATTAAATAGTGTTTTGATGCAAATATTTCTTTATTGCTATAAAGCATTTCCCAACCCAAAGTTAAAAATCTATACATGCATTATTTTTTCTTACTATTTGGGCAAATTTGACAAAAATAAATCATTTTTAACTTTACGTAAACACCTTAACAAAAAGAACATGGGTACTAATGGCCGAGTGGCTAGCGCGCTGACGCTTGTTGTCGAGTCCGGCGCTACCGTGGAATTTTTGAAGTGGTACGTAATTCCCTTTAAACAGTAGATCTTGGTCTAATAAGAACGTAGAGAGCTGTGGAGGTAGCTGTCTGTAGCCTATCGTCAGGCTACACGTGGCCACTGGGCTAAATGATTAATAGCGGTGCAGCCCTTGCTTATGGCATAAAAATTAACAATCTTTGCATTGTGATGTGCATTATAACAACTTGGGATAGATGGCGCATTTTTAAAGATTAAGTAAAGATAACATTATTAATAATTGAAAATTCCAGAAAAAAAAAGGAAGTCATAGGCTGAAACCTAGTCATTTAGGGATTAATGGTTACATCTGGCCTCATGTATCTCCCGGCCTGTGCTGTATTAAAGGTAGTCTGGCAAAATCGATCCCAGCAAGAAATTTCTTATGGACCCATACAATAATGCAGCATATCTTGGTATATCTCTCAGGATAAAATGTATGGGTTCTTTTCTTTCTTAGAAAAAGTTACTGAAACAGAGCATAAATAACGTTTCCGTAAAATTTCCCGCATTGTTGTAACATAGCAACCAGATGGATTCCACCACGGGCATCCTTGCGACAAAGAAACTCGATAAAACACAGCCTTGTGCAAATGCGTATTCTTTGTATATGTCTTTCTTCGGTCCTTAAAGACGCCGCGTGATGGTACTATATAAAGCCCCTATAGGGTATCACCTTCCATCCGCAAGCTATAAGAGCAAGAATACTTGAATGAAAAATTCGAAACATTCTGCCAAGAAACAGGCAAAACGACATAACCTCGTGGTTGGAGAACACGCTATTTATATCCATTTCGGTGTTATTCGGGAACGAAAACTGGAGACATAAACAAAAGGAAACGATCAGAGGGAGCCGGGGATGAAAAGAAAACTGGAAAAGTAAAATAAAAAAAAAAGGAATACTCCGCATTTCATTCTTGCACTTAGTTTAAATGACCTTTATATGTATTTTTCCTTATATATAAAATAACATTGGAAGCGATCTTCCGCAAACGATTTCTCAAATAACGACGTGGTGAGGGAGGGTGAGGGGGGGTGGAGCAATAAAAGAAAATACAAAAAGAAAAAAGAAGAAAAACATTCTACATTAGAAAGAGAGAGAAAAGTATCCAACGAAATCTGGGAGACGGGAAAACACACAGAGCACTTCCGTTGGCAGTGAATAAGAATGCTTCTGACAAAACGGTGGGCGAATGCTTCAAAAGAAACGTCGAACAGTGCAGACTTTTTTTATATTCCTTTTAACAGTCCTTAGACATAGGGAAATATCTATAGGCTATATCACCCTATCATATACAGTGAACAGTTTTTTTTTTCTAGCTAATGCAGCTGGCAAACACAGACAGCTTGGTCTTATATGCCTTAAGGCAAGTGCTGCACCGACGTACTCACTTTGTATTATCCAGGGGGCGCGTGTCACTTGAAGATAAGCCACGGATGCGGGGTAACAATGCCCCCTCAACGCTCTACGATCCTATTAGACCGGGACCTACTTTTTAAAGTGGATTCCGAACCACTACAAACAACCATGGCACCCGAAACCTGTGGTACCGAGCGCCAGAACGCTAGCCACTCGACCATTCAGACCCCTATACAGTGAACAGTGAGCTTAATATTTCCTTACCACATATTATGAACAGAAAGTTCGGTTTTATCCTACTATCTGTTATGAACAATAAGCTCGTTCTTATATTAAAGCATATAAATAGTATGCTCGGTCTTTTCCTACCATATATTATGAACATTAATAGCTAGGTTTTATCCTAAAACATATGATTACTATGTTTAGTATTATACAAAATCATATTATGAACAGTAAGCTCGATCTTTTCATACCACACATTATGAACAGTTGGATCTGAAATATATGATTATCAACCCTGGTTAT
Organism: Caerostris darwini; assembly: GCA_021605075.1. Lineage (NCBI taxonomy): Eukaryota > Metazoa > Arthropoda > Arachnida > Araneae > Araneidae > Caerostris > Caerostris darwini. The sequence goes on from BPLQ01004553.1 coordinate 330,290, forward strand.
CCAATTTCACGGAAGCAAAGAAATATCAAATATTTCCTTAAGAAATAAGACTCATGTATATTTTTTCTTGCCCTAGAATAAATTGTCACAATCTGTTTTAATGTTTAATTTACTTGTACTGTGTTGTGCTACGTTTCTTTTATTAATGTAAGAATGTACGAGCAAATGAATGTTAAGATTGTGAAGTTGATAAAATGAAAAAATACTTCATTATATATTCCAACAGAGGCGCAGTCCATGCTTATGGCATGGAAATTAACAATCTTCATATTGTGATTAACAACTTCGACCATATAACAACTTGGGATAGATGGCGCACTGTTTAATGATACGTAAAAATAATATTATTAATAATTGGACACACTAAATAAAGGAAGTAATAGGCAGAAATCTAGTCATTAAAGGATCTGGGTTACATTTGGCCTTACCTATCTCTCGGCCTGTGCTGTATTAGAGATATTTTAAGAAAATGCGTCCTGTGGAAGAAATTTCTTATGAACCTATTCAATAATGCAGCATATATTTGTATTTCTTCCATGATAAAATGTATGGGCTCTTTTCTTTCTTAGAATAGTTACTGAAACAGAGCATAAATTACTTTTCCAGTAAAAATCATCGATGGTTGTAACAACCAGATGGATTGCACTACGGGCATTCTTGCGACAAAGAAACTCGATGAAACAGCGCATTGCAAATGCGTCTTCTTTCTTCGGGCCATATGCAAATATGTCTTTCTTCGGGCCTTAACGACGCCGCGCCATGGTACTATATAAAGCCCCTATAGGGTGTCACCTTCCATCAGTGAGCACCTATCCGAGCTACAATATCTGAATGAAAAATTCGAAAACATTCTGCCAAGAAACAGGCGAAACGACATACCTCGAGGTTGGAGAACACGCTATTTATTTCCATTTCGGTGTTATTCGGGAACGAAAACTGGAGACATAAACAAAAGAAAACGATCAGAAGGGAGTGGGGGATGAACAACAAAAACTGTAAAAGCAAGAAAGGGAAAAAAAGGAATACACCGCATTTCATTCTGAACTTGCACTATAAAATAGCATTGGAAGCGATCTTCCGCAAACGATTTTTCAAATAACGACGGGGAGAGGGGGGCAATAAAAGAAAATACAAAAAGAAATAGGGAGGAAACATTCTACAATAGAAAGAAAAGAAAAACATATGCAACGAAATCTGGGAGAGGGAAAACATACAGAGTAAATCCGTTGGCAGTAGATAAGAATGTTTCTGACAAAACGGTGGACGAGTGCTTTCATAGAAAAGTGGTACAATGCAGTTCTTTTTTTTTTTTTTTTTCCTTCTTCTTAAATAACATTCTCTAGACATAAGGAAATAAACTGAAGTGACAGAAGTCATGGGATACCTCTTAATATCGCGTCGGGCCTCCTTTCGCCCGGCGAAGTGCAGCAACTCGACGTGGCATGGACTCAACAAGTCGTTGGAAGTCTTCTGCAGGAATATTGAGCCATGCTTTCTCGATAGACTTCCATAATTGTGAAAGCGTTGATGGTGCAGGATTTTGGGCACGAACAGACCTCTCGATGATGTCTCATAAATGCTCGATGGGATTCATGTCGGGCGATCTAGGTGGCCAAATAATTCGTTGGAATTGTCCAGAATGTTCTTCAAACCAATCGCGAACAGTTGTGGCCCGGTGACATGGCGCATTGTCATCCATAAAAATCCCATCGTTGTTTGGGTACATGAAGTCCATGAATGGCTGCAAGTGATCTCCAAGTAGCTGAACATAAGCATTTCCAGTCAATGTTCGGTCCAGTCGCACCAGAGGACCAAGTCCATGCCATGAAAAAACAGCCCACACCATTACGGAGCCACCACCAGCTTGAACAGTGCCTTGCTGACAGTTTGGGTCCATGGCTTCGTGGGGTTTGCGCCACACTCGAACCCTACCATGAGCTCTTACCAACAGAAATCGTGACTCATCGGATCAGGCCACTTTTTTCCATTCATCTAGAGACCAACCGATATGCTCACGTGCCCACGAGAGTCGCTGCAAGCGATGTCGTTCTGTCAGTAAAGGCACTCGAGTCGGTCTTCTGCTGGAATAGCCCAAGAAAGCCAAATTTCTCCGCACAGTTCTAACCGACAAGTCCCTTGTACGTCCCACATTGATTTCTGCGGTTATTTGACGCAGTGTTGCTTGTCTGTTAGAATTTACGACTCTTTGCAGACGTCGCGGGTCTCGGTCATTAAGTGCAGGCGGTCGGGATGGGACGGATGGGATCCATGGTGGGATGTTATGCCTGAAATTTCATACTCTCGGCACACTCTTGACACAGTGGATCTGGGAATGTTGAATTCCCTAACGATTTCCGAAATGGCGACAAAGAAACTCGATGAAACACCGACTTGCAAATGCCTCTTCTTTGCATGTCTTTCTTCGGGCCTTAACGATGCCGCGCCATGGTACTATTTAAAGCCCCTATAGGGTATCACCTTCCATCAGAAGCACCTATCCGAGCAACAATACCTGAATGAAAAATTCTCAACATTCTACCAAGAAACAGGCAAAACGACATTACCTCGAGGTTGGAGAACATGCCATTTATTTCCATTTCAGTTGGTATTCGGGAACGAAAACTGGAGAGATAAAAACAAAAGGAAACGATCAGAGTGGGAGATGAAAAAAAACCCCGGAAAAGTAAAAAAAAGGAAAAAGAAAAAGGAATACACCGCATTTCATTCTGAACTTACACTCAGTTTAAACGACCTTTATATGTATTTTTCCTTCTATATAAAACAACATTGGAAGCGATCTTCCGCAAACGATTTTTTTTCAAATAACGACGGGGGAGGGGGAAGGATGGTGAGCAATAAAAGAAAATTCAAAAAAAAGAGGAAGAAGAAAACATTCTACATTAGAAAGAATGGAAAAACATATCCTATGAAATTTTGGAGGGAAAACACATAGAGCATTTCCGTTGGCAGTAAATAAGAACGTTTCTGACAAAACGGTGGGATGCTTTCCAAGAAACGTGGTACAGTGCAGACTCTTTTCTTCTTCTTAACAGTCCCTAGATATAGGGGAACATTCTCACCGTAGGGGAAAAAATAATTAATTTTTACAATAAAAAATCCCTATACCCTGATGGCCGACTCTTGTTAGAAACAAAATTATGAAATAGTGTTTTCATGGAAGACATTTTTTGGAGCTATTGTTTAAATGGGACCTGATGGCCGATTGACTACCACTCTGGTTCTCGATGCCACAGGTTTCGAGTACTGGCGGTGTCATGGATCTTAGTTGTTCGGAAGCCACTTTAAACCGTAGGTGCCGGTCTAATAGATCAATGGGCGTAGGGCCGACAACCCTATACCATAAAAAAAGCATCTCCTGTCTAGAAATCTGACAGTAGGCAGATGGCCTTTGACCACCATGGGGCTGTTGCGCCATTGATGATGAGGATTTTTCTTCGAAATTAGTAAATTTGTTGGGGTTTTTCCTGCCAGTGAAACATTATTCATATGTCATATCTATAGGCAAAACTGTATACCGAATTAGCATGTTCTGTTGAACTCACCACACTATCTGGATACATATATAGAGTCGTGTGTGTATTCTTTATATATATATATATATTTATAAAGACTGCACACACATATGACTGTTTCACACTTTAAAAGCCACTAACAGTATTCGGTACACGAAAATTGTATAACAACGATGGTATACGCAAATACAAAAACTGATGATCTTCACATTCAAATCTTTGAAAAAAATTAAAAGAAATACCACACGCAATGGTATATGTATCTGTAGCATATCTTCAATATACGCGTGCCCTGTGGGTAGTGCTAAATATGTAACAGCGGTGCAGTCCATGCTCTTATGGCATAAAGTTTAACCGTCTTTGTATTGCGAACAACTTGGGATAGACGGCGCATTCTTTAAGGTTACGTAAAAATAATATTATCAATAATTGAAAACAGCAAAAAAAGGAAGTAATAGCCGTAAACCTAGTCATTAAAGGGTCATGGTTTACACCTGCCCTAACCTACTCATTCTGTGCTGCATTAAAGATAGTCTGACACAATGGTCTAATTTATTTTATCTAAATCTATTTTATCTTTATTTTATCCTATTATGCTAAATGAGTAACAGTGGTGCAGCCCATGCTTATGGCATAAATATTAACTTTATCTGTATTGCGAGCTGCATCGCAACTTGGGCTAGATGGTGCAATGTTATGTAAAGGTTAGGGTAGGGTAGGTAAGGTAGGGTTATGTAAAAATAATATTACTAATAATTGAAAACACCCAAAAAAGGAAGTAATAGGCGCAAGCTTAATCATTTGAAGAACATTGGTTACATCTCGGACTATTACTAGGCCTGTACTGTATTAAAGGGAGACTGGCAAAATCGGTCAGTGGAAGAAATTTCTTATGAACCCAGTCAATAATGCAGCATATTTTTTGCATTTCTTCCAGGATGAAAATGTATGGTTCTTTCCTTTCTTACAAGAAGTTACTGAAACAGCGCATAAATAAATTTTTCGAGTGAAACTCCTCGACGGTTGTAACTCAGCAACCAGATGGATTCCACTGGGAGCATACTTGCGACAGAGAAACTCGATGAAACACCGCCTTACAAATACGTCTCCTTGTATGTCTTTCTTCGGGCCTTAACAGAGCCCCTATAGGGTGTCACTTTCCATCAGAGGCACCTAACCGAACAACAATACCTGAATGAAAAATTCGAAGCATTCTCCAAGAAACAGGAAAATGATATAACCTCGAGGTTGGAGAACTGGAAATTTATTTACATTTCGGTTGTTATTCGGGAACGAAAACTGGAGACATAAACAAAAGGAAACGATCAGATGGAGAAGTGGAAAAGCAAAAAAAAAAAACGAAATACACCGCATTTCATTCTGAACTTGCACTTACTTTAAACGACCTCTATATGTATTTTTCCTTATATATAAAACAACATTGGAAGCGATCTTCCGCAAACGATTTTTCAAATAATGAAGGGGGAGGGTGGGGGGGATCAGCAATAAAAGAAAATACAAAAAGAAAAATTCTACATTTGAAAGAGAAAAACACATACAACGAAATCTGGGAGAGGGGATATACATAGAGCACTTCCGCTGACAGTCAATAAGAATGTTTCTGACAAAACGGTGGGCGAGTGCTTTCAAAGAAACGTGGTACAGTGCCGCTTTTTTTCTCTTTCTTAACAGCGCCTAGATATAGGGAAATATTCTCACCATAGGGGAAAATAAGGAATTTTTACAAATCTCTATTTTGAAAATTTTACCTCTATTTTGATGACCGATCCTTCACAGAAATAAAATTATTAAATTATGTTTTTATGGAAATATTTTTCGATGCTATTGTTCAATTAGTTGATAGACATTGTCCAACAATTTTTTGTCCAACAATTTCTAATGCAGCTGGCAAATACTGAGACAGTGAGCTTTTATGCCATAATTGCCGCACCGACTTTACTCACTTAGCACTACCCAGGGGGCGCATGTAACTTGAAGATAAAATACGGACGCGGACTTACAATGCCCCCGAAACGCTCTACGATCCTATTAGACAGGGACCTACGGTTTTAAACGGGATTCCGAAAAACTACAAACATCCATGACACCACCGGAGCTCGAAACATGTGGTACCGAGCACCAGAATACAGTCATTCGGACACTCAGGCCCCAAAACGTTTTCAATAAGTATATTTGAAGACCCCTTTTTTAATGTTCGAATGTCTAGATGAGCATTTCCCAACTTCTGATAGATGGCGCACTGCTTAAGGCTACGTAAAAATAATTTTATTTATAATTGAAAATACCAAAAAAGAAAGTAATAGGCGGAAACCTAGTGATTAAGGAATAATGGGTTACGTCTGGCCTCAGCCTACCACTCGACCGGGGCTTTATTCATGACAGTTTGTCAAAATGGGTCCATGTAAGGAAATTCTTACGAACCCATTCAACAATGCAACATATCTTTGTATTTCTTCCAAGCAAAATGTATGGGCTCTTTTTTTCTCAGAAAAGTTACTGAAACAGAGCATAAATAACTTTTCCATAAAACTCCTCGACGGTTGTAACTCAGCAACCAGATGAATTCCACCAGGTGCATTCTTGCGACAAAGAAACTCAGCCAGATGAAACACAGCCTTGCAAATGCGTCTTCTTGTACGTCTTTCTTCGGGCCTTAACGACGACGCGCGATACTATAGAGCCCCTATAGAGTATCACCTACCATCAGAGGCACCTATCCGAGCAACAATACCTGAAAATGAACAAAGAAACAGGCGAAACAACATAACCTCGAGGTTGGAGAACATGCTATTTATTTCTATTTCGATGTTATTCGGGAACGAAAACTGGAGACATTAACAAAAGGAAACGATCAGATCAGTGGGGGCAGAAAAAAATAAAACCGGACAAGTAAAAGAAGGAAAAAAAAAGGAAAACACCGCATTACATTCTGAACTTGCACTTAGTTTAAACGACCTTTATACGTATTTTTCCTTATATATAAAATAACACTGGAAGTGATCTTCCGCAAACGATTTTTCAAATAATGACGGGGGGTGGGGAGGGGAAACAATAAAATAAAATACAAAAAAGAAATAAAGAGAAAACATTTTACATTAGAAAGAAGAGAAAAGAAAACATATCCAACGCAATCTGGGAGAGGTGAAACACAAGAGCACTTCCGTTGGCAGTAAATAAGAATGTTTCTGACAAAACGGTTTGCGAGTGCTTTCAAAGAAACGTGGTACAATGCAGCTTTTTTTTTAAATAACAATGCCTAGACATAGGGGAATATTCTCACAGTAGGGGAAAATACTTAATTTTTACATGAAAAAATCCCTATACTTTGATGACCGACACTTTTAAGAAGCGAAATTATGAAATAGTGTTTTATGAAAAATATTTTTTGATACTGTTGTTCAATTGGGATCTGATGGCCGAGTAACCAGCACTGTGGTGCTCGATGCCACAGGTTTCAAAGGTCAGAGTCCCTGCGGTGTCAAGAATGTTTGTAGTGGTTCAAAATCCACTTTAAACTGTGGGCCCAGTCTAATGTGAATGTAGAGCTTTCGGCATATAGCTGAAAAACTTACCCCGTAGAAAGGAAACCTCTTCTGCCTCGAAATCTGATTGTAGGGAGACGGCCTTGGCGCTCCATGGGGCTGTAGTGCCATTCATAATGATATTGTACAATTAGGTTATAAAACATTGCCTACCCAAAATTTAAAATCTATGCATGCATCATTTTTTTTTTTACTATTTTGACAAATTTGACAAAAATAAGTAATTTTTAACTTTATGTAAGGACTCTTAACTAAAAGAACAAGTAGCCTGATGGCCAAGTGGCTAACAGTGTTCACTCGGAATCACAGGTCTTAGATTCCAGTACCAGCGATGCCACGGACATTTGAAATGGTTCGGAATCCACTTTAAACCATCGGTCCCTATCTAATAGATTCGTACAGCGTTGAGGAGGTAGTGTTACTCGAGTCGTAGCGTATCTTCAAACTACAGGTGCCTACTGAGCTAAATGAGTAGCAGCGGTGCAGCCCATGCTTGTGGCATAAAAATTAACAGTCTCTGTATTGCATGCTGCATTAGAACAACTTGGGATAGATGGCGCATTGCTTAGGGTTATGTAAAAATAATATTATTAATAATAGAAAACACTAAAAAATAGGAAGTAATAGGCGGAACCTAGTCATTAAAGAATCATTATTTTCATCTAAGGTCACCTATCAATCGGCTTGTGCTTTATTAAAGATGGTCCGGAAAAATGGGTCCGTGTAAGGAAATTCTTAAGAACCCATTCAACAATTCAGCATATCTTTGCATTTCTTTCAGGTGAAATGCATGGGCTCTTTTCTTTCTTGGAAAAGTTACTGAAACAGAGCATAAATAACTTTTCTGTAAAAATCTTCGAAGATTGTAACTTAGCAACCACATGGATTCCACTAGGGGCATTCTTGCGACAAAGAAACTAGATGAAACAGCGCCTTGCAAATGCGTTCTCTTGTAGTATGTCTTTCTTCGGGCCTTAACGACATAGAACCCCTATAGGGTATCCCCTTCCATCAGAAGCACCTATCTGAGCAACAATACCTGAATGAAAAATTCTAACCATTCTACCACGAAACAGGCAAAACGACATAACCTCGAGGTTGGAGAACACGCTATTTGTTTCCATTTCGGTGTTATTCGGGAACGAAAACTGGAGACATAAACAAAAGGAAACGATCAGATGGGAGTGGGGGATGAAGAAAAAAATGGAAAAGGAAAAAAAAATGGAAAATGGAATACACAGCATTTCATTCTGAACTTGCACTTAGTTTAAACGACCTTTATATGTATTTTTTCTGATATAAAATAACATTGGCGATTTTTCAAATAATGATGGGGGAGCGGGGAGGGATGAGCAGTAAAATAAAATGCAAGAAGAAAAAAATTCTACATTAGAAAAAAGAAGAAAAACACATCCAACGAAATCTAGGAGCGGGAAAACACATAGAGCACTTCCGTTGGCAGTAAATAAGAATGCTTTTGACAAAACGGTGGGCGGATGCATTCAAAGAAACGTGATACAAAGAGGTTCATTTTTTTCTTTTCTTCTTAACAGTCCCGAGACATAGGGAAATATTCTAGCAGTAGGGGGAGAATAATTAACTTTTACGGGAAAAAATATCTGTATTTTAATGTCCGTCACTTCTCATAAGCGAAATTATTAAATAGTGTTTTTATGGAAATATTTTTTGATGCTATTGTTTAATTAAGTTATAAAGCATTGCCTAACCGAAAATTTAAAATCTATGCAAGCGTCAATTTTTGTTACCATTTGGGCAAATTTAACAAAAATAAGTAATTTTTAACTTCATGTACACACTCATAACAAAAACATGGGCCCTGAAGGCAGAAAGGCTAACAGTCTGGCACTCGGTACCACAAGTGTCGAGTCCCGGCGGTATCAAGGAGGTTTGTAGTGCTTCGAAATCCACTTTAAACTGTATGTCCTTGTCTAATAGGATAGTAGATCGTTGTGTAGGTAGTGTTAAACGCATGCATAGCATATCTTCAAGCTACACATGCCCACTGGGTTAACTGAGTAACAATGATACAGCGCATGCTTATGGCATAAAGATTAACTGTCTCTGTATTGTGATCTGCATTAAAACAACTTGGGATAGATGGCGCACTGTTAAAGGTTATCTGAAACTAATATTACTAATAACTGAAAACACCCAAAAAAGGAAGTAATTGGCTGAAACCTATTAATTAAAGGACCATGAGTTACATCTGACCTCACTTATTACACGGTCTGTGCTGTATTAAAGATAGTCTTGCAAAATGGGCTCAAGGAAACGAATTCTTATGAACCTATTCAACGATGCAGCATATCTCTGTATTTCTGCTGGGATAAAATGTATGGCCTCCTTTCTTTCTCAGAAAAGTTACTGAAACAGAGCATAAATAACTTTTCCGTAAAAATTTAGGACAGTTGTAACTGAGGAACCAGATGGATGGGCATTCTTGCGACAAAGAAACTCGATGAAACAGCGCCTTGCAAATGCGTCTTCTTTGTACGTCTTTGTACGTCGTCCTTAAAGACGCCGTGCGATGGTACTATATAAAGCCCCTGTAGGGTATAAACTTCCATCAGAGGCACCTACCCGAGCAACAATACCTGAATGAAAAATTCGAAAACATTCTGCCAAGAAACAGGCAAAACGACATACCTCGAGGTTGGAGAACACGCTGTTTATTTCCATTTCGGTGTTATTCGGGAACGAAAACTGGAGACATAAACAAAAGGAAACGATCAGAGGGAGCCGGGGATGAAAAACCAAAACTGGAAAAGCAAAATAAAAAAAAGGAAAAAAAATGGAATACACAGCATTTCATTCTGGATTTGCACTTACTTTAAACGACCGTTATATGCATTTTTCCTTATATATAAAACAACATTGGAAGCGATCTTCCGCAAACAATTTTTTCCAATAACGACGGGGAAGGAGGGCGGCGGGGGGGGGGGATGAGCAATAAAAGAAAATACAAAAAGAAACAAGAAGAAACGATTCTACATTAGAAAGAGAACAAAACATATGCAACGAAATCTGAGCGAGGGAAAACATATAGAGCACTTCCGTTGGCCATAAATAAGAATGTTTCTGACAAAACGGTGGGCGAACGCTTTCAAAGAAACGTGGTACAGTACAGTTTTCTTATTTTCTTTTTAAATATCAATCCCTAAAGATAGGGGAATATTCTTACAGTAGGGGGAAATATTTAATTTTTACATAAAGAAAATCCTATGTTTTGATGACCCACACTTCTTAGAAAAATTATTAAATAGTGTTTTGATGCAAATATTTCTTTATTGCTATAAATCATTTCCCAACCCAAAGTTAAAAATCTATACATGCGTTATTTTTTCTTACTATTTGGGCAAATTTGACAAAAATAAATCATTTTTAACTTTATGTAAACACCTTAACAAAAAGAACATGGGTACTAATGGCCGAGTGGCTAGCGCGCTGACGCTTGTTGTCGAGTCCGGCGCTACCATGGAATTTTTGTAGTGGTTCGTAATTCCATTTAAACAGTAGATCTTGGTCTAATAAGATAGTAGAGAGCTGTGGCGGTAGCTGTCTGTAGCCTATCGTCAGGCTACACGTGCCCACTGGGCTAAATGAGTAATAGCGGTGCAGCCCTTGCTTATGGCATGAAAATTAACAATCTTTGCATTGTGATCTGCATTAGAACAACTTGGGATAGATGGCACATTGCTAAAGGTTAAGTAAAAATAACATTATTAATAATTGAAAATTCCGAAAAAAAGGAAGTCATAGGCTGAAACCTAGTCATTTAGGGATCAATGGTTACATCTGGCCTCATGTATCTCCCGGCCTGTGCTGTATTAAAGGTAGTCTGGCAAAATCGATCCCAGCAAGAAATTTCTTATGGACCCATACAATAATGCAGCATATCTTGGTATATTTTTCAGGATAAAATGTATGGGTCCTTTTCTTTCTTAGAAAAAGTTACTGAAACAAAGCATAAATAACGTTGACGTAAAAATTCCCGCATTGTTGTAACATAGCAACCAGATGGATTCCACCACGGGCATTCTTGCGACAAAGAAACTCTATAAAACACCGACTTCTGCAAATACGTCTTCTTTGTATATGCCTTTCATGGAACCCTAACGACGCCGCGCGATGGTACTACTATATAAAGCCCCTATAGGGTATCACCTTCCATCAGAGAGCACCTATCCGAGCAACAATACCTGAATGAAAAACTCTCGGCATTCTACCAAGAAACAGGCGAAACGACATACCTCGAGGTTGGGGAACACGCTATTTATATCCATTTCGGTTGTTATTCGGGAACGAAAACTGGAGACATAAACAAAAGAAAATGATCAGAGGGAGCGGAGGAATGGAAAAAAATATTTGAAAAAAGCAAAAAAAAGGAAAGAAGGAATACACCGCATTTCATTCTGAACTTGCACTTAGTTTAAACGACCTTTACATTTATTTTTCCTTATATATAAAATAACATTGAAAGCGATCTTCCACAAACGATTTTTCACATAACGGCGGGGTGAGGGGGAGGGAGCAATAAAAGAAAATACAAAAAGAAATAAGAAGAAAAACATTCTACATTAGAAAGAGAGAGAAAAGTATCCAACGAAATCTGGGAGACGGGAAAACACACAGAGCACTTCCGTTGGCAGTGAATAAGAATGCTTCTGACAAAACGGTGGGCGAATGCTTCAAAAGAAACGTCGTACAGTACAGACTTTTTTTATATTCCTTTTAACAGTCCCTAGACATAGGGAAATATCTATAGGCTATATCACTCTACCATATACAGTGAATAGTGAGCTCAATATTTCCTTACCACATATTGTGAACAGAAAGTTCGGTTTTATCCTACTATATGTTATGAACAATAAGCTCGTTCTTATCCTAAAGCATATAAATAGTATGCTCGGTCTTTTCCTACCGTATATTATGAACAATAATAGCTAGGTTTTATCCTAAAACATATGATTACTATGTTTAGTATTATACAAAATCATATTATGAACAGTAAGTTCGATCTTTTCCTACCACACATTATGGACAGTTTGATCTAAAATATATGATTATCAACCCTGGTTATCCAATTTCACGGAAGCAAAGAAATATCAAATATTTTTTAAAAAAATAAGACTCATGTATATTTTTTCCTGTCCTAGAATAAATTGTCACAATCTGTTTTAATTACCCTTGTACTGTGTTGTGCTACGTTTCTTTTATTGATGTAAGAATGTACGAGCAAATGCATGTTAAGATTGTGAAGTTGATAAAATGAAAAAATACTTCATTAGATATTCCAACAGGGGGCCTGAATGGCCGAGTAGCTAGTGCTCTGGCGCTCGGTACCACAGGTTTCGGGTTCGAGTCCCGGCGGTGCCATGGATGTGTGTAGTGGTTCGGAATCCACTTTAAACCGTAGGTCCCGGTCTAATAGGATCGTAGAGCGTTGGGGGGTATTGTTACTACGCGTCCGTGGCTTATCTTCAAGTTACACGCGCCCCCTGGGTAATGCACAGGGAGTAACGTCTGTGCAGCGGTTGACTTAAGGCATCCAAGACGTCCATGTTTGTTTGCCAGCTGCATTGGGAAAAAAAAAGATATTCCAACAGAGGCGCAGTCCATGCTTATGGCATGAAAATTAACAATCTTTATAATGTGATTTGCATTATAACAACTTGGGATAGATGGCGTACTGTTTGAGGATACGTAAAAATAATATTATTAATAATTGGACACACTAAATAAAGGAAGTAATAGGCAGAAATCTAGTCATTAAAGGATCTGGGTTACATTTGGCCTTACCTATCTCTCGGCCTGTGCTGTATTAGAGATATTTTAAGAAAATGTGTCCTGTGGAAGAAATTTCTTATGAACCTATTCAATAATGCAGCATATATTTGTATTTCTTCCATGATAAAATGTATGGGCTCTTTTCTTTCTTAGAATAGTTACTGAAACAGAGCATCAATTACTTTTCCAGTAAAAATCATCGATGGTTGTAACAACCAGATGGATTCCACTACGGGCATTCTTCTGACAAAGAACGAGCGCTCTGGTTCCGAACTCCAGAGCGCTAGTCACCCGCCCATCAGATCCCATGTTCTTTTTGTTTAAAGTGCTTACATAAAGTTAACTATTGCTTATTTTTGTCAAATTTGGCCAAAAAGTAACAAAAACTTATGCAGGCATAGATTTTCACTTTTAGGTTAGGTAATGGACTTAATTGACCTAATTGAATAATAATTAACCTAACTAACTAATATTTATTAATAACATCAAATGAGGAATCTAATTAAAAAATAGTATGAAAAAATATTTATATATAAACAATATTTCATAATTTAGCTTCTGAGAAGTTTCGGTCATCAACATACAGAGATTTTTTCATGTAAAAATTAATTATTATTTCCCCTACGATGAGAATATTTCCCCATTTCTAGGGACAGTTAAAAAGAAGGAAAAAATGAACCTCTTTGTACCACGTTTATTTGAAAGCATCCGCCCACCGTTTTGTCAGAAACATTCTTTTTACTGCCAACGGAAGTGCTCTATGTCTTTTCCCGCTCCCAGATTTCGTTGGATATGTTTTTGTTTCCTCTTTCTAATGTAGAATGTTTCTTTTTTATATTTTCTTTTATTGCTCAACCCCCCTGCCCCGTCGTTATTTGAAAATCGTTTCCAGAAGATCGCTTCCAATGTTATTTTATATATAAGGAAAAATACATATAAAGGTCGTTTAAACTAAGTGGAAGTACAGAATGAAATGCGGTGTATTCCTTTTTTTTTTCTTTCTTTTTTTTACTTTTCCAGTTTTTTTTTCATCCCCCGCTCCCCCTGATCGTTTTCTTTTGTTTATGTCTCCAGTTTTAGTTCCCGAATAACACCGAAATGGAAATAAATAGCGTGTTCTCCAACCTCCAAGTATGTCGTTCGCCTGTTTCTTGGAGAATGGTTAGAATTTTTCATTCAGGTATTGTTGCTTGGATAGGTGCCTCTGATGGAAGGTGATACCCTATAGGGGCTCTATGTCGTTAAGGCCCGAAGAAAGACATACAAGGAGACGCATTTGCAAGGTGATGTTTTATCGAGTTTCTTTGTCGCAAGAATGGCCCTAGTGGAATCCATCTGGTTGCTGAGTTGCAACCATCGAGGTTTTTTACAGACAAGTTATTTATGCTCTGTTTCAGTAACTTTTCTGAGAAAGAAAAGAGCCCATGCATTTTATTCGGGAAGAAATAGAAAGATATGCTGCATTATTGAATTTGTTCATTTGTATTATCTTCCATGGGTCCATTTTGCCAGACTATCTTTAATGAAGCACAGGCCGAGTGATACGGTGAGACCAAATGTAACCCCTGATCCTTTAATGACTACGTTTCCGCCAATTATTTTATTTTATTTGTATTTTCAAGTATTAATAATATTATTTTCACGTAACCTTAATCAATGCTCTACCTATTCCAATTTTTTGTAATACAGTTCGCAATACAGAGGCTATTAATTTTTATATGATAAGCATAAGCTTCACCGCTGTTACTCATTTAGCCCAGCGGGCACCTGTAGTTTGAAGATTGTTTACCCCCACAACGCTCTACTATCCTCTTAGACCGGGACCTACGGTTTAAAGGGGATTCCCACCCACTACAAGCATCCATGGTGCTGACGGGACTCGAAACCTGTGATACCGAGTGTTAGCTACTTGGCCATCAGGCTGTATGCTCTTTTAGTTAAGAGTGTTTACATAAAGTTAAAAATTATTTATTTTTGTCAAATTTTCCCAAATAATAACAAAAAAGATGCATGCATAGATTTTAAATTTTGAGTTGGGCAATGTTTTATAACCTAATTGTACAATATCATCATCAGTGGCAAACAACACCATGGTGGGTCAAGGCTCGCCAAGTCACTCGTCATCTATTGGCAGATTTCGAGATAGGAGATGTTTCGTTTCTACGGGATAGGGTTGTCAGCTCTACGCTTAAACGTAAACTACGCTGTATAGTCACATCAGACTGGAACTTACGATCTAAAGTGGATTCTGAACCTTCCAATGTTATTTTATATATGAGGAAAAATACATATAAAGGTCGTTTAAAATAAGTGCAAGTTCAAAATGAAATGCGGTGTATTCCTTTTTCCAGTCTTACTTTTCCAATTTTTTTTTCATCCTCCACTACCTCTGATCGTTTCCTTTTGCTTTTATGTCTCCAGTTTTCGTTCCCGGATAACAACTGAAATGGAAATAAATGGCATGTTCTCCAACCTCGAGGTAATGCCGTTTAGCCTGTTTCTTGGTAGAATGTTGAGAATTTTCCTTCAGGTATTTTTGCTCGGATAGGAGCTCTCTGATGGAAGGTGATACCCTATAGGGGCTTTATATAGTACCATGGCTCGGCATCGTTAAGGCCAGAAGAAAGACGTACAAAGAAGACGCATTTGCAAGGCGGTGTTTCATCGAGTTTCTTTGTCGCAAGAATGCCCGCAGCGGAATCCATCTGGTTGCTGAGTTACAACGTTTCAAATAAAACATACACGTTTCAAGTAAATATTTAATAATGTGTGTAGTGATTCAGAATCCACTTTAAATCGTAGGTTCCAGTCTAATGTGACTGTAGAGCGTTCGGCGTAGAGCTGATAACCCTACCCCGTAGAAAAAAAAGCATCTTCTGTCTCGAAATCTGCCAACAGGCAGACTGCCCTGGCCACCATGGGGCTGTTGCGGCACAGAAGATGATATTGTTTATTTAGGTTAAAAAGCTTTGTCCAACCCAAAATTTAAATCTATACATGCATGAATTTTTATTACTATTTGGGCAAATTTGAGAAAAGTAAACATTATTTAACTTTATGTAAATTCTCTTAACAAAAGAACATGGGGTCTGCTGGCCGAGTGGCTAGGACTCTGGCTCTCGGTATAACAGGTTATCAATTCCAGTCACGGCAGTGCCATGGATACTTGTAGTTGTTCGGAATCCACTTTAAACAGTAGGTCCTGTTCTAATAGATCCGTAGCGTGTTGTGCAGGTAGTGTTACTCGCGTCCGTAGCATATCTTCCATCTACACGTGCACACTGGGTAGTGCTAAGTGAGTAACAGCCGTTCATACCTTGCTTATGACATAAAGATTAACAGTATCTTTAATGCAAGCTGCATTTGAACAACTTGGAATAGATGCCACACTGTTTAATATTACGTGAAAATTAAAAAAAAAGGAAGTAATAGGAGGAAACCTAGTCATTATAGGATAATGGGTTACATCTGGACTCATCTATTACCCGGCTTATTCTTTATTAAAGATAGTCTGTCAATATGTGTCCTTGTACGGATATTCTTATGTACCCATTCAATAATGGAGCATATCTTTGTATTTCTTCCAGGTTAAAATGTCTGGGATCTTTTCTATCTCAGAAAAGTTACTGCAACAGAGCAAAAATAACTTTTCCAGTAAAACTCCCAGATGGTTGTAACTAGCAGCAACCAGATGGATTCCACTAGGGGCATTCTTGCGACAAAGAAACATCGCCTTGCAAATGCGTCTCCTTGTATGTCTTTCTTCGGGCCTTAACGACATAGAGCCCCTATAGGGTATCACCTTCCATCAGAAGCACCTATCCGAGCAACAATACCTGAATGAAAAATTCTAACCATTCTACAAGAAACAGGCAAAACGACATAACCTCGAGGTTGGGGAACACGCAATTTATTTCCATTTCGGTGTTATTCGGGGACGAAAACTGGAGACATATACAAAAGGAAACGATCAGATGGAAAACTGGAAAAGCAAAAGAAAAAGCAATACACCGCATTTCATTCCGAACTTGCACTTAGTTTAAACGACATTTACACTTATTTTTCCTTATATATCAAATAACATTGGAAGCGATCTTCCGCAGACGATTTTTCAAATAACGACGGGGGGGGGAGGGGGTTGAGCAATAAAAGAAATAAGAAGAAAATTAGAAAGAAAAGAAGAAGCACATCCAACGAAATCTGGGAGAGGGGAAACACATAGAGCACGTCCGTTGCAGTAAATAAGAATGCTTCTGACAAAACGGTACTTTCAAAGAAACGTGGTACAGTGCAGTTTTTTTTTTCCTTTTTAATTGTCCTTAGACGTAGGGAAATATTCTCATCGTAGGGGAAAATACTTAATTGTTACATGATACTATCCTATACTACCTATACTTACCCTATACTTTGATGACCGACTGTTCTTAGAAGCAAAATTATGGAATAGTGTTTGTATGGAAAATATTTGTTTGATACTATTGTTCAATTAATGCCTGATGGCCGAGTGACTAGCACTCTGGAGCTCGATGCAACAGGTTTCGAGTCGCGACGGTATCAGGGATGTTTGTAGTAGTTCGGTCTAATAGGATCGTAGAGGTGTTGTCGGGGTAGTTTACTTGCGTCCGTAGTCCAGTGGGCCGGAATAATTCTCTAAGAATAGTTCAACATTTTACATTTAAGTTGGACATAAGGATTTTAATACAATAGTTGGATAAATTATTTCGTATACATTTATCATCCTGTTTTAAACTTGTCAGCTTTCATGAATACGCTGTAAAGACCTAGTGAAATTTGACACAATTAAGTTTCTCAAGTACCAGTGGATAATTATGCACTCTGATTAAATCTTCACACTTGGCGCGTTCTTTAAATCATTACACATTTCTCTGAGTATTTAATATTCCTCGGCAAGAATATTTTGAAGCAACTTAATATGTTGGAGCAACCAAATTTTTAAAGCACTGAATTATGCAGGACTTTTAGAAGCAATTCATGTCGAATATTCCATGCAAGAGATCGACCCAATATTATGTAAATAAATTCAATTTGAATCCAATAAAGATCTGAATATTCAACAGTGGTGAGGGCGTCTTGAGCCGTGCAATCAATGGTGTGTCGTCTATTTGCTTGTGGGAATTTATTTTGTGTTGAAAGGGACTTGTGACATTTAAGGATAACGATGTCACACTCATGTCTATTTTGCTTTGTTTTGGGGATCAGCTTTATTCAGGGACAACTTAGTAGTTAGAGCATTGGCTTTAGGGGATGACAGAGTTCTCTTCGAAGGCTGTAAATGAGTCGGAACAAATGTTTTTCTTTTCTCTTTCAGAAATGAGGAGGATAATCCAGTGGGCCATATGTATATATCCAATGGATCTGAGGACAAGAATGAATGGTTGAATGTCCTGGATGTCACACAAAATAGTCAGTGCAAAATTTCTTCTTCTTTAAACCAAAGGATCCACAGTATAACAATGAGTATTTAATACTAGTCTATAACACTATAACAACGATTCTTTAACACTAGTCTAGTCTAAATCAAAGGAACCACACTATAACAATGAGTCTATAACTATAACAACGATTCTTTAACACTAGTCTAGTCTAAATATAAGAAACCACACTATAACAATGAGTCTTATAACTATAACAACGATTCTTTAACACTAGTCTTGTCTAAACCAAAGGAGCCACACCACAACAATGAGTCTATAACACTAATCTTGTCTAAAGCAAAGGAACCACACTATAGCAACGAGTCTATAACACTATAACAATGAGTCTACAACAGTAGTATATACCACTATAATAACGAGTCTATAACACTGTAACAATGAATTTTTGGCAAAAGGCGCAATGACATCGTCATCATCACAAAGTTATCAGATATATCGACAACATATTTTTCATAAAAAATTCAGTTGAAATATTTTTTTGTCCTACTCATGATCCAATGGTAAAGCACGCAGACAAGGTTGAAAAGGTATGAGAAATCAATTGATTCGTATTTCTATTGCAACAGTGATACAGATTACTGATTTCATCCTGCCATACGTTGTGCTAGGTACAGGACAAAGCATACAGGGTATGACAAATATATCAATGTATATTTGTCATATCCTGTATGCTTTTATCATATCATGTATATTTATCAACATTTTTTACATCTCTCTACCTTGCAACCTGGAGACATTGAATCTACCATTGTAGTAGCAGATCACCTCAGGCTAAAATAGTCGGCATTGGAAAACAAAACTAACATAAAATTAAAAGCAGTTTCAGTCGTATTATATTTAAAACCACATTTCCACATTTTACATTTTAGTTGGAAAGAATAATTACAATACAAGAGTAGGATAAATTATTTCGAATACATTTATCACCCTGGTTTAAACTTGTCAGCTTTCATGAATACACTGTAAAGATCGAGGGAAATTTACAACACAGTTAAGTTTGTCAAGTAACAGTGGATAATTATGACACCGTTATTGAATCCTCACACTTCGCGCGCCTTTAAATCTTTACACATTTCTCTAGTGCGTTCAATATTCATCTGCAAGAATATTTTGAAGGCAACATAATATGTTGGAATAATATGAACCACATTTTTAAAGCACTGAATTATGCATGACTTTTAGAAGCAATTCATGTCGAATATTCCATGCGAGAGATCGACCCAATATTATGTAAATAAATGCAATTTGAATCCAATAAAATCTGAATATTCAACAGTGGTGAGGATGTCTTGAGCCGCGCAATCAATGGTTGTCCTCTATTTGCTTGAGGGAATTTATTTTGCGTTGAAAAGGGATTTGTGACATTTAAGGATAACATGTCACACTCGTGTCGATTTTGATTCGTTTTTGGGATCAACTTTATTCAGGGCCTTTGACAAATCAGTAGTTAGATAATTTGGCTTTAGGGGATGAGAGAGTTCCGTTCGAAGACTGTAAGTGAGACGGATCAAAAGTTTTCTTGGATCTACCAGGAATGAGGAGGATAAATCAGTGGGCCATTAGTATCCCTCCAATGGATTTAAAAATTTCACATTTTATTTGGATGATTTTAGAATGATTTTAATACAATAGTTGGATAAATCATTTCGAATACATTTATCACCCTGGTTTGAACTTGTCAGATTTCATGAACACACTGTAAACATCTAAAGAAATTTACAACACAGTTAACTTTTCTACAGTTAAGTTTATTAAGTACGAGTGGATAATTATGACACCGTGATTGAATCTTCACACTTGGCGCTACTTTAAATCTTTACACATTTCTGTGTGCATTTAATATTTAGAAGGCTACTTAATATGTTGGAGCAACCACATTTTTAAAGCACTGAATTATGCATGACTTTTAGAAGCAATTCATGTCGAATATTCCACGCGAGAGATCGATCGAACATTATGTAAATAAATGCAATTTGAATCCAATAAAGATCTGAATATTCAATAGTGTCCAGAATGTCTTGAGTTGTGCAATCAATGGTTGTCCTCTATTTGCTTGAGGGAATTTATTTTGCGTTGAAAAAGGACTTGTGACATTTAAGGATAACGATGTCGCACTCGTGTCGATGTTCCCTTCGAAGGCTGTAAGTGCGACGAAACAAAAGTTTTCCTTTCTCTATCAGGAATAATGAGGATAAATCAGTGGGCCATAAATATGCCTCCAATGGATTTGCGAAGATTTGATTTGGTTTGATCTGTCGCTCTACGGTCATTTTGTGCACTCTTCGGGCTCATTAGACCAGTTTAATGTGGATTCTGAATAACTAACAAGCATTAATACCACCGCTAGGATTCGAACCTGGAGCCTGTGGTACCAAAAGACAGAGTGCTAACCAATTGGGATTTGAGGAGAAGAATGGAAGGTTGAATGTCCTGGATGTCATAGAAATTGGTCGTTGAAAAATGTCCTCTTCTTTAAGGCAAAGGAACCACACTATAACAATGAGTTTCTGGCAGACAATTCTTAATGTATTCTTAACGCAGAATTTTTGAGTTAAACAAATAAAATTCAAAATGATATTTTTAATGAACATTAATTCGAAATTTTTTAATAGGTATTGATACATTGTTTCGCTACACTACATATGATTTTATTGCAATATAAAATTAAGAATTCCAAATAATTTATTTGCTACAATAAAGATGTAAAATAGCATTCTTTATATAATTATCATCATCTAACTTAGTGATTGTTAATAAGCTGAACCCCTTCAAATAAAGCTGGATCGAAGCTCTCGCCTCTATGCCGAGCAGGCCGATAATTTCGTAGGCCGGAAGGCAATTCTGAGGAACTCTAGAGAACATTCTTGGTAAGTGCTCATTTCAAATTGTTGTTCAAATACAGCTGGCAATACAAAGACAGTTAATTTAAGCCATAAGCAAGGGTTGCACTGCTGTTACTCACTTAGCACTACCCAGGAGGCAAGTGAAGCTTGAAGATGTGATACAGACGCGAGTAACACTACCTCCACAACGATGTACAATTATATTAGATCAGGACCTACGGTTTAAGGTGGATTCCGAACCACTACAAACATCCATGAAAATGCTGGGATTCGAACTCGAAACCTGTGGTACTGAGCGAAAGTTTGATTTGGTTTGTCGCTCTACTGTCATTTTGTGCACACGCTAGGCTAAACAGACCGGGACCTACAGTTCAAAGTGGATTCCGAACCACTACAAAACTCTATGGCAATGCCGGAACTCGAACCCGAAACATGCTACACCGAACTCCAGAGCGCTGGCCACTCGGCCATCAGGCCCCTTATTTCAAATTGTGGTGTCAGGATGATGTTATACCTATGTCTTGCAAACTAGGAAGCACTGAATCTACCATTGCAGTAGTAGATCAATTCATATTAAAATAATTCACTAATGGAAAACAAAATTAACATAAAATTAAAAACAATATAAGCCGTATTATATTTCTCTAAGTATAATTCGACACTTTACATTTTAGTTGGACAAGATAAATTTAAGACAATAGTTGGATAAATCATTTCGAATATATTTAACACCCTGGTTTGAACATGTCAGCTTTCATGAAGACACTGTAAAGACCGAGTGAAATTTGAGACAGTTAACTTTTCTGCAGTTAAGTTTGTCAAGTACCAGTGGATAATTATGACATCGTTATTGAATCTTCACACTTGGCGCTACTTTAAGTCTTTCACATTTCTCTGTGCATTTAATATTCATCTGCAAGAATATTCAGAAAGGCTACTTAATATGTTGGAACAACCACATTTTTAAAGAACTGAATTATGCATGACTTTTAGAAGCAATTCATGTCGAATATTCCATGCGAGAGATTGATCGAATATTATGTAAATAAATGCAATTTGAATCCAATAAAGATCTGAATATTCAACAGTGGTGAGGACGTCTTGAGCCGCGCAATCAATGGCTGTCCTCTATTTGCTTGAGGGAATTTATTTTGTGTTGAAAAGGGACTTGTGACATTTAAGGATAACGATGTCACACTCGTGTCGATTTTGATTCGTTTTTGGGATCAACTTTATTCAGGGCCTTTGACAAATCAGTAGTTAGATAATTTGGCTTTAGGGGATGAGAGAGTTCCGTTCGAAGACTGTAAGTGAGACAGATCAAAAGTTTTCTTGGCTCTACCAGGAATGAGGAGGATAAATCAGTGGGCCATTAGTATCCCTCCAATGGATTTGAGAAGATTTGATTTGGTTTGGTTAGGTTGGGTTTGTCGTTCTACGATCATTTTGTGCACATTTTGGGCTAATTAGAAAGAGACCTCCAGTTTAACCTGGATTTCGAACAACTCACAAACATTAATACCATCGTTAAGAATCGAACCTGGAGCCTGTGGTAGCTAAGGCGAGAGAGCCAACCAATTGGGATTTGAGGAGAAGAATGTAAGAATTCTGGATGTCATAAAAAATAATCGGCGCAAAATATCATCTCCTTTAATGCAAAGGAACCACACTATAATAACTATTCTGGGAGACAATTCTTAATGTAATCTTAACACAGAATTTTTGAGTTAAACAAATAAAATTGAAAATTATATTTTTTAATGAATATTAATTTGAACATTTTTAATATGTGTTGATACATTGTTTTGCTACACTAAGTATGAATTTAATGAAATATAAAATGGCGAATTTCAAATAATTTATTTGCCAATTTAATATCATAAAATATAAGATAGCATTCTGTATATAATTATCATCATTAATTAGTGATTATCAGCAAGTTGGGCTGTCGAACCCCTGCAAACAAGGCTTAATCAAAAGCTCTCAGCTTCTATATCGAGTAGGCCGTTAAATTCGTAGGTTAGAAAACAACTATGTTTGATTCGAAAATGTTCTGAAGAGAATGAGAGAACTTCTAGAGACCATTCTTGGTAAGTGCTCATTTCAAATTATGGTAGCAGAAGGGTGTCTCTGTATTCCAACCTGGGAAACGCTGAATCTACCATTCCCGTAGTAGATCACCTCATGATAAAATAGTCGACTAACAGATAAGAAAACTAACATAAAATTAAAAGCAATTTCAGTCATATTATATTTCTCTAAGAATAATTCGACAGTTTACATTTTAGTTGGACAAGAATGATTTTAATACAATAGTTGGATAAATCGTTTCGAATACATTTATCACCCTGTTTTGAACTTGTCAGCTTTCATGAATACATTGTAAAGATCTAATGAATGCAATTTGAGACAATTAACTTTTCCACAGTTAAGTTTGTCAAGTGCCAGTATATAATTATAACACTGGGATTGAATCTTCACACTTCGCGCCCCTTTAAATCTTTACACATTTCTCTAGTGCGTTCAATATTCATCTGCAAGATTATTTTGAAGGCAACTTAATATGTTGGAACAGCCACATTTTAAAGCACTGAATTATGCATGACTTTCAGAAGCAATTCATGTCGAATATTCCACGCGAGAGATCGGCCCAATATTATGTAAATAAATGCAATTTGAATCCAATAAAGATCTGAATATTCAACAAGGCGAAGACGTCTTGAGTTGCGCAATCAATGGTTGTCCTCTTTTTGCTTGAGGGAGTTTATTTCGTGTTGAAAAGGACTTGTGACATTTAAGAATAACGATGTCACACTCGTGTCGATTTTGATTCGTTTTTGGGATCAACTTTATTCAGGGCCTTTGACAAATCAGTAGTTAGATAATTTGGCTTTAGGGGACGAGAGTGTTCCCTTCGAAGGCTATAAGGGAGATGGAACAAATTTTTCTTGGCTCTACCAGGAATGAGGAGGATAAATCAGAGGGCCATAAATATCCCTCAAATGGATTTGAGGTTTGGTTTGTTTATCAACTGTCATCTTGTGCACACGACGGCTGAACAGACCGAGATCTGCAGTTTAAAGTGGATTCCGAATCACAAACATCCATGCCACCGCCATGCTTCGAATCTGGAGTTCATGGTACCAAAGGCCAAAGCGCCAACGAATTGGGATTTGAGGAGAAGAATGGAAGGTGGAATGTCCTGGATGTCACAGAAAATGATCAGTGCAAAATGTTCTTCTTTAAGGCAAATGAATCACACTATAGCATCTATTCTGGCAGCAAGTGAAAGGACATCTTCATCATCACAAAGATATCTACAACATATTTTTCATAAAAAATTCAATTCAAATATTTTTTTTGTCTTACTCGCGGTCCAATGGTAATGCACGCAGTCTAGGATGAAAAAGTATCAGAGTTCGAATTATTCTCATGTCTATTGAAACAGTGATATAGATTACTGACTTCATCCTGAAATTCGTTGTAGTAGGCATCATGGCACTTTAATCTATTGGATTACAGTTACTGCTTTCATGGAAAAAAAATACGTGGTGAAAGTAATTTTTATTAGAATAAAATGTGCGTAAAGCTTATACATAGGTAATGGACTGATTAAAAATTCAAAACATTAAGTCACACCAATAGCCAAATGGTACATATTAAACATTACAGTCAGAGATATGTGAAACCAATCCTCAAGATAAGGCATACCTATATATTGCTATTGTTATAAAACTCATAGGATGACAGTAAAAATCTCATGCTGCAATTCGTTATGCTAGGCATCATTAATGCCTTGAGTTATAGCTATGTTGTTGTTATTGTTTCGTTTGCCACTTGGAAGACATCTAGACCAAGTCCACGAACCCGTATGGACTCATGGTTGAAGAGAAAAGGAGCAGCTTCTGTTGTGATAGAGCACCCCTAAGCTAGAAGTCTGAGTTGGCTCCGTGACGCTCTGGAGTGATATGAGACTGGGACCTATGGTTTAAAGTGGATTCCGAACCACTACAAACATCCATAACACCACCGGGACTCGAACTCGAAAACTGTGGCACCGAAAGGCAGAGAGCCCGTACTATTATGACTACTATTATTATAACTATTATTATTATTATGAACTACTTTGGGCAATTCAGGCCCCAATATTTATTGACTACTTAAACGAGAAAAGCCGAACGAATAAACGAATAAAATTAATAATTAATTAGTAGTAATTAATTGACTCTTGCTATGTCATTATTAACTTGTTTCACAACTTTATAAGCAATTGGCCTGCTTTTTTTATTAACTGAAAATTACAACCCCTTTTATACATTTTTTTTAAAAAAATAAACAGTTAATAAAATTGTTATTTTTTCGCTGAAACTGTAATAATAATTAGCTAATCAAATACATGCATGAAAGTGAGATAAAATAAATACAAAATGGAAACTTAACAGATTATTATATTTTACTGCCATATCAAAAATGTCTTAGAACTGAGTGAAGTATTGACTAGAATCAAGAAACTATAATACATTCTTGAAACATAAACAATGCTTGAAATGAACGATTTCATCCGCTGTGTCTGAAATTTTCACAAAACTAATCCCAAATCGTGTAACCCTTTTTCTAAATAATGAAACTCATTTCCATAAAATTAATTCCGCGCGAGCGCTTCGAGTTAAATGAACAAATAAATATCGGGAACATGACTTATTCGCTCGGGTGCGGAAAGTACCAAAAAGCAAACAGTGCAAAACTCACGGATTTCTAAGAACTTTCTCGCGATCCGGCTCTCTGTTTGCTGAGCAGTAATAAATGGACGGAAGAAATTCGGAATACGGCAAAAGGAACGAATATTTTAAAAGAGAAACCCCCGTTTAAGCATTGAGACGGATGCGCCAAGGATCGCTATTAGTCACGAAAGATGCTTCAGACACAGATAGGAGAGATATTGAATTGCAAATTTTTAGAGAGAGACTCCTTTTTTGGGGTGGATTCGACTCCAATCTGGGATTTCTGACAAATGCTTTGCTCTGTATCAGGCGAAATATTTCAAAGTTGCTGTTTGCCGAAAATTACTTTGCTTTGACAAGATTCGCTCTCAAGAGATAGGCTTCAAAAATTATCTATTAATAAAAGACTTACTTCAAATGTTATGTGTCAGCCAGATTCGTGGTCGATTCATAACGTGATTAACTAAAGGTATAAATTTGGTTTAGTTTCTCACTTTACGGTCATTTTGTGAACATGACGGTAAAACAGACTGGGACGTACAGTTTAAAGTGTATTTCGACCACTAACAAACATCCATATCACTGTTGGAACTCGAACCTGAAACCTGTGGTACCGTACGCCAGCCACTTGGCCATCATGTCTCGGAATCTCTGGTGAAGCCAATGAAGATTTCTTATAAAAGTTCCTAGTAGTAATTAATAGAGTCCTGCTATGTTATTATGAACTTGGCTCACAACTTCATAAGCAATTAGTCAGTATTTTTTTTAATTCCTTCTATTAGCTCACACTCTCCCTATATATATCTTGTTCAAATTTTTAATCACTGATAAAATACTTTTTATTCATCCACTCAAGTTCAAATACTTTTTTTAACTTGTAGTAATAGAGTGTAATGGAGTGAAAAAAAGTACTAATTGACTTTAATTTTTTTTTTACATTACTTGTTATTGATTGATTTTGTTAACTGAATATTACAAACCCATTTATAATTTTTTTTAAAATTAAACAGTTAATAAAATTGTTATTGTCACTGAAACCATAATAATTAGCTAATTAAATATATGCATAAAAGAAAGATAAAATAAATAACAAAAGCAAATTTAACAGAATATTATATTTTAATATAATTTCAAAAATGTCTTAAAAACTGAGCACTGACTAGAATCAAGAAATGATTTCAATATTTTTTGAAACATAAACAATGCTTGAAATGAACGATTTCATCCGATATGCCTGAAAATTTCACAAACTATATCCCAAATCGTGTAACCCTTTTTGTAAATAATGGACTCATTTCCATAAAATTAATTCCGCGCGAGCTCTTCGAGTTAAATGAACAAATAAATATCGGGAACATGACTTATTCGCTGGGGTACAGAAAGTACCAAAAAGCAAACAGGACAAAACTCCCGGATTTCTAAGAACTTTCTCGCGATCCGTATCTCTGTTTGCTGAGCAGTAATAAATGGACGGAAGAAATTCGGAATCCGGGAAAAGGAATGAATATTTTAAAAGAGAAACCCCCGTTTAAGCATTGAGATGGATGCGCCATGAATCGCTATTAGTCACGAAAGATGCTTCAGACTCAGATAGGAGAGATATTGAATTGCAAATTTTTAGAGAGAGAGACTCCTTTTTTGGGGAGGATTAGACTCCAATCTGGGATTTCTGTCAAATGCTTTGCTTATTATGTATCAGGTGAAATATTTCAAAGTTACTGCTGCCGAAAATTAATAAAAGACGATTTCGGAATTACTTCAAATATTATGCGGTAGCCAGATTCGTGGTTGATTCTGAGCGTAAGCACCTAAAGAATAGGTTTTTTTCTTTTTTTTTGCAGCATTTTGAAAATGAGACTTTAATTATAATCGCCCTGTACACAAAAATAGACCAAAATGCTGTAATTTCATTCCACGCAATTTTAGTAAAAAAAAAAAAAAAACAATAAAAATTCAAATTGCATTTTAATGCCGCATTAAAAATTGATTTTTGCAGAAAACATTTTCATTTTCATGTAGTATAGAACATCTATGGAAAGTCGTCTACCAATCTTTTTTGGAGAAAGTAAAATCCATAATGTTACCTGGAAACAAATGACTTTATTAATGCGAAACTATAAAAATAATCGATTATTCGATCGACTGTCGGTGATTCATCGATTGAAATCTGCTGTTAAGCGTGCGTTTTCACAGGAAAGCCTATTCGAGTGAAAGCAACAACCTCATATTAGGTTCATAAACCTCAGAATGCCTTTTGTTGTTGTTGTTCTTTGCATCCATTTTGCATTGGCGAAACTACTTAAAGTCGCTAAAAAAAATAAAAGTAATTACAAAGGAACACTGACTGGGATTTACTGCGGCCATTTAAAAATCATGTCGTGAAAAATGAGAAAAAAAAATAGCTTTTTGCGCTTTTGCTGTGTTGTTGTAGAATGAATAAATAATACTAAAGCCAACGAATAAAAAGTAAATAAACAGGAACAGTGGATTCGGATTTGCTTATATAAAATTTAGATGTAGAATTTTTTTAAGCACTTATTTTATTCCTAATAGAGGCTTTGTTTTTCATTTCCTTATTATTTTTTTAGAAAATGAAATTATTTATTATTATTAAATTATTATTTGCTATTTATTTATTACTTTTAAATAATATTTATTTTTTAACAATTTTTTAGAAAATGAAATTTTTCAATCTGATTTTACTTGCATATAAATAAAAGGGCATTCACCAGATTGGTTGGTTTGTCGCTCTACGGTCATTCGGGGCCTGTTGGCCTAGTGACTAGCGCTCAGTACCTCAGGTTTCGTGTTCGAGTCCCGGCGATGCTATGGATGTTTGTAGTGATTCGAAATCCACTTTAAACTGGAGGTCCGGGTCTGTTTAGCCCTCGTGTGCACAAAATGACCGTAGAGCGACTAACTTAATCTGCTGTCAGTTTGTGCATACTTTGGGCTAATTAGACCGGGAACTACACATTAAAGTAGATACCAAATTTAACCAAAGGCAGACTCTTCATCACTATTGTGCATATTTTCTGCATATCCTTCCGAAATGCATCTTTGATAGCTTGTTCAACGCCTTAACATTGTGGCACTGTAATTTTGAACCGCAGTAGTTGAAGATTTCTTCTCCTAGAGGCTCTTTCCGACTTACAGATTTATCAAGTCCCATTTTTTTTCACTTTTAACTCTACTAATTTTCCTGCTGGGTTTTGAAAAGTTTTTCACTACACATTGATACAAAACATTTATTACATAGAATAAAATACGACCAGTACTAATTTGCAACAAATTTCTTTTAATATTTATTTGCTTATAATGGACTTCACTTGACACTAATAGTTCAGTTAGGTGCAGTAAAAATGTCTCATGGCTGCCTGGAAGAATTTTTAAGGAAATTGCAGTTCGCTCTGAAGAAAATTCGGAAAATGCATATTTGTGCAACCATGCGAGGCGCTCACCTATTCTGTCATAATCCCCATCGAGTCGCTTTATGTTCGAACGTCGTGACTTCCACGCACACATTCAGAATGAACCGCTATCCATCGCATCAGTATAATTCAAATCGCCATCCTTCTGCACACTGGCTACGCATAAAATCATTTATTTCGTACATCTATGAGTTTTGATTTCCACATACACTCAAGAGCCAAAAGATTATGACCACCTGTCAATAACGAGTTGGCCCACCTTTGGCGTGCAACACAGCTTCAACCCGCCTTGGCATGGATTAATACCAGTTAAATACCACTTCCATCTGATCACGTGCCTTCCACGTCATCCAGGCGAGTTCATTGCAAAATGTAGGGGTGGTCATAATGTTTTGGCTCTTGAGTGTAAATTGTCCAAGACACCCACACCAATGGGTGATAAAGAGCATATGAAAGAACAGTTTGAGACCTAAATGACTAGGGTTTCGTATTCCATGGGAAGAACCCAGCTGGACTGTCAATATGAGACGATTGCGCAGGTTATCCTTACCACAGGTCAAGAATTTTGTTTGATTCTCATGACAATCGCAGGACGTCTACCCGAGTGAGCCACAACGTCGCAGAAGGCAGTCTTGGTGGGCCAGGATCTTGCTGCGATTGAACTTGTTGTTTTTCATAACATGGCATATTTAGGCATGGCATTTATCATGGAACCAGGCATAACATTGGCATATTTAGGTTAGCAAGAAACATGGGAATACATCCATATTATGAATCTCCATATCATCTTCAGACTGAATGTCTATTTTGCTGGACATTTTTATTTTGAATAGAAGAATAAAGCAAATAATATAAAAAAACAATTTAAGTCAATTCATACTTAGGTCAACAAAGAAAAATGTTATTTTGGTTACTTTTTATTAAATAATTACAATAAATACGTATATACATATGATAGAATCGCAATATTAAGTGGCAATTTTTCTCTCCCGTATAAAACTAAAATTAATTAATTAAATTTAATGAATGAATTAATATTTGAAGAAACTGTATTAACATCCAGTGTCCTCTACTACAAATTCAAACAAAAAATGTATTTGAACTTGATGTATAAAAAGCATTTTATGAACAATTGAAAATTTGAACAAGATATATAAATATATATAGGGAGAGTGGGAACTAATAGGAATCGAAAAATGCAAAAGAAATGACAATTTTTAGGTCTTAGCATTCTGGGGTCTTCCTATTGGGCAATCCAATAGTCCCATCTAGTAGCGAAACCATTTTGTTCTACAATCATTTCAAAGAACGGACCACAAGAGAATGAACTGAAGGTATCTCAAAAATTTTCGTTTAATATTTTTATATTTTAATATACTTTTATGGCACAAAAATAGTTTGAAATGTCTAATTTATTAAATTAAGTTGTAATTTTACTGTTTGTATTTATTTCTAGCGAAAAAAAAAAGCTCTGCATTTAGCAATGTCTTTTACACTGGGCAGTGGCCCATGATTTATTAGCTATACTCTCCAAAGTGATTAATAAGAAATTTTTCTTTTCAAAAAGCAATAATAATGTTAATTCCTGACAACATAATATTATGCTCAAAAATACAATTCATTATACCCGACGAATATATACTGTCAAAGTCCGTTATATTAGAGAAGCAAAAAAATTTAATTTCCTTAAACTTTTTAAAAATATGATTCAATATATTGTTTTGTAGTGCCCTTTAGAAGATGTATCTGGAATTAGAGGTAAATTGACTTTAAAAAAAAGGCAGGTCTCAAGAGTCAATATGATTCAATATATTGTTTTGTAAAAGATGTATCAGGTAAATTGACTTTAAAAAAAAGGCAGGTCTCAAGAGAATATGAGAATGTTACCATTGATTTATGAGTGATAATCACGTTATCAATCTGCAATGTACATTTATAATATATATATTTTCTATTGTTGAGGAATAACGTATATAGTAATTAATTATAGTATATTAGATATTATTATAGTGTATTTTTATATTATTATAAATGGAATTCCAAAGAAAAACAACAACGAGTGGCCTTGAAGATGCAAACAAAGATCAAATGAAGTAAAAAAGCACTACAGTCCAGTTATCAATGAACAAAATCAAGCTTATCTGTGATATCTATGTAGGATTTGTTGGTGTCGTAATTACCAGATAGGGACACTCGCTTGTCCTTGACAGAGCCTGTTTACAACGTGGGGATGTATTGAACTCTGACCCCACGAGAAGGGGAGAGGGCCCCGTAGATGAACGAGAGAGAGACGGCGAAACTGCAACGGGCTGCGTCAAGCAGCGAGAGAAAATGACTGTTATGTAATAATTATTAATGTAAATATTGCTGTATAACCGTGCTTCATTAAATATGTGTTGTTGGGAGAAAAACATGTGTTTGGAAATATACCCCTAGACACCCACTGCAAAAGTCAAGTTTTTGTTAGACTGGTAGAGAAGTCTAACAAAACTGTAGGTTCGACCGGGATGAATCTATTAAAACCGGTGTAAATCTACATCTAGCTACCACAGCTTTCCGAAACGGCCACCAGCAACAACAGGCTAAACCAAACCCGATGACCGTAGATCACTGGAGGGCGATCAAACAGCCCTGCTTTGCGCCCCATTCCAGAAGGGTCTCGCGTGCGGCGGGGCCGTGCATCAAGCGCCCTGGCATTAGCGCAGGGGCAGATGTTTGTCTCCGCTTATGTGTGCTGTGTGGGGATGTAAATGCCCTTGTCGATGGCGGCGCGGGTTGATGGACGTGAATGCCTCTTGGCTGTCACTCACACCGAAGATCAAGATGGGCAACTGGGCCGATCACGTACTGATGAATAAGGGAAATACAGGACTCGGACTGTAATTGATATTATGAAGTGATGGATTGGATTGTTTCCTTAAATTCACAATTATTGCATCATCATTATCTGTTATATATTATGTGTGTGTATGTGTTCGTTAAGTTCATGATAGTCAATTCCTTTTCTACAATTAATGCACATTACAGTTCTGGAATTAATTTTTTTTCTGCTTTGTGCATATCTTTTCTTTAATGATACTCTTTACAAATACCAAAATATTATTTTATATTTTTTTAAATGTTATTTTATGTATAAATTCACAACAAATATTTCATGTGCAGTAAAAAAAAATTTTGTTTAAAGAGATTTTAAAAGTAAATAATTCACTTGCGTTTTGTAAAAATAAGTTAATTTTTAAGCATGAATTTGTGCATTTTCTTACACATCGTATAAATAGAATAGTTTTCTTATTATTGAAAGGTTTTGCAGAATATTTGTACTCATATACATACATATAATTAATTTTCATAATAGTTTTAATTTTTTTTCTAATGCAGTTGGCAATACAGAGACAGTTATAAGTAAGGGCTGCAACACTGTTACTTATTTAGCACTACCCAGGTGGCATGTGTAGTTTGAAGATAGGCTACAGATACGAGTCCCACTACCCTCCACAACGCTTTATGATCCTACTAGACAAGTACCTACGGCTTATAGTGGATTCCGAACCACTGCAAACATCCATAACACCGCTGGGACTCGAAACCTGGCATCGAATGCCAAAGCGCTAGCCACTCGGCCATCAAGCCCCATAACAGTTTAATAATAAAAGTGATTTTTCTCTTTGCAATCTTTGGTTTAAGAAAGCCTTTATCAATTTCCTTAATTTCTTAAACGCTGTATGCGTAAATATAGAACAGTAACTTCAAAAGCTATAAATATAATCATTTTTGTTCTAATGCAACTAGAAAACACTTCGGCGCTTTGCACTTTCAGAAAACATTTAAGGCAAGCGCTGCACCGACGTTACTCACTTATCACTTCCCAGGAGGTGCTTGTAGCTTGAAGATAGGCTACGGACTCGAGTATCACTACCCCTATAACCTTCTACGATCCTATTAGACTGTGATCTATGGCTTAAAGTGGATTCCTAACCACTGCAAACATCCATGTCATCACCGGGACTTGAACACGAAATCTGTGGTACCAGCGCTAGAGTGCTATCCACTCAGCTATCAGTAATAGTTTGACAACAAAAGTTATTTTTCTCTTTATAGTCTTTGGTTTAAGAAAGTCTTTATCAATTTCCTACAAATTTCTTAATTTCTTAAACCCTGTATGCTGTAAGACAGTAACATAAAATCTATAAATATCATAACAAGATAAAAATAGATCTCTATTAGCGTGAAATTAATTTCTTCAATTAATGAAAATGATTCAAATATAGAAACATTAATATTCACATAAATGACATACGAATGACTTTCTACTTTCATGTACCGTAAACAAGAAAACATTTAAGAGCTTAATGTACTAGAATATGACGTTTTGATGATTCTAAAATTATGCTTCACTTTAAAAGTTATATAACAATTCGTTTCAGTAGATTTTTCCTAAAGTAATACTAGGTTAAACGTAAAAAAACTGAATATTCTGGACAACATAATCTACTTTTAATAGTTGTATAAAAGTAGGTTGTCCAATTTTTTTTGCTGAAAATAAATGTTGGAAAAGTATCTTCAATTACGAAAAATAGTATAAAAACTCTTATTAAAGTATAACAAACTTATACCAGTATATTTGTATTTTCCATATTTAGCTTCACCTAATTATAAATTTTGACGTTTATAAATTCAGATGAAATAATTTTTTTAATTCACTTTAAAATTTAGTAATTATTATAGAAATCTTGGTGTTATATGATGGCTAAGATTACATTCCTTATTTTAGGTATATTTACTAATAGATCTATCAAAGATGTAGTTTTTTTTAGCGTCTGGTTTGATTTGGTTTGGGGCTCTACGGTTATTTTGTGCAAGCTTTAGGCTAAATAGACCGGGACCTACAGTTTAACGTAGACTCCGAACTATTAATAAACAACCAAGCCACCGCCAGGATTCGAACCTGGAGCACCAAAGGCCAGAGTGCTAGCTAATTGGCGTCAGGCCACTACGGTAACTGAGGAAGAAGTGATACATTGCTCTAAAATTTTAAAATCGTAATTTAACGCGAACATACCCAGAAATGGCATTAGTGAAGTTTTACAGATTCTGCTGTCTGGTAAAAAAATATATATAAAATATATTAAATATAAAATATATATCATTGTTAATAATAAAATTTTCACAGATCCAACGCACTATCCATAATTCCTTCTCTCTAATGACTTTTAATCAATTTTGCAGATGCAGATTTGTAGTGTTTTTATCCTTTTAAAACAAAATGTAAGATAAATCTTCAAAAAGATACAACAAAACAATATAAATAGATATAACATAGATCAAAAATACAATAGATCAAAAAGATACAACAAAACAATAAAGTATTACTTCAAAAAAAATTAATGATTAAAACGTTCTTTAGGTCTAGTATAATGGACATAATTTTTTAGCATAACATTACGTCGTGAATCAATAAACCAACTTCTGACATAGAGTTAGTGTCACTTTGGTTGTGGGCGTCAAATTAATACGTCAACCTGAACGTCTGTGACGTAGAGGGTTTATTTATAAAGGGCAAGTAAAGCTGTAATTTGATAGAATACTACTCTGATCGAGTAACGTTTCATGAATTTTTTTAATTAAGAAAGAATCTTGAGACCAGAGATCGAGTTTTTTAATTTAGTTTTACCCTAATTTGAGATGAATTTTGTAAAGGGTTCTACAAAACACTGTAGGAAGTCAATTACTAAAAATTATTTTATATTTTTGGCATGATCAATATAATAGTCTGGGGCCCAATATAATGGACTTGAGTTTTGAGCATAACCTTATAATACGAGTACATAACTGAAAAAGAAAGAAAAAAAAAACATTTCTTAAAAATTGCAAAATTATCTGTGGAAAAACAAACATTTCCTAGTTTATCATTTTGAGAGTATATCATTAACAGATCAAGTCCACTATCCAATGCAGAAGACACTAAAATACACAGATCTTTATTTACAAAAAAATAATAAATAAATACAAACAGAAAAATACAACTTTATTTTATTAAATATATATTTAAAATTACATCTCAAGAAGTGTTGCGCTAAAAAGTTATGTAAAAAATAAAAAATAAATTGAAACTGTTGTCTTACCTTTAAATGTTGTTGTCTTGTGGGCTGCCATTTTAAAATACTTGTAGAACGCGTATCCCGCCAAAAGAATTTTTTTAATTTTGCTGCATAGATGGCGCTGCTGAACTGTCTAATAGAACAGACTGCAGAATTTTAAGACCAGAAAACTGCCATTTCTTTCCCTACAATATATGAAACAAAGTTATCAATGAAATATTTTTTATCAAAATGCATAATTAAGTTGTACAAAATTAACAAGATCTAAGCAAAAACAAGTAATATAAAAAAAAAATTTTAAGTCAATTCCTATTTTTTTACAAATAAAGCTGAAATTTTCCTCTTACATCTGGCGCCATCTATTATTAGATACATGCAACTTAAATCTAAAAAAAAACTAAAATTAATTCATTTAATTTAATTACTGCATTAATATTTGAAAAACCTGCATTAACGTCAAGTGTCATCCACTACAAGATTCAAAACAATGTATTTGGACTCGAGTGGATGAATAAAAAGTATTTTATGAACGATTGAAAATTTGAACAACAATATATATGGAGAGTGTGAGCTAATAATAGGAATTGAAAAAAAATGGCCAAAGAAAGAAAGCTAGTATTTTAAAATTAATAAATAGGAGAGTTACTAACTTTTAACAAATGTACGATCATCACGTGCACACTTTGGGCTGATTAGACAAGGACCTACAGTTTAATGTCAATTCTGAACCACTCACAAACATCCATGCCACTGCCAGTATTCGAACCTGAAGCCTGCGGTACCAAAGGCCAGAGCGCTAACCAACTGGCCATCAGGCCGTGAAAGTCGGCTGAAGATTCCTTATTTTTTCAGCAACCTCAAAAAATATTTTATGCTTCACATAATAATAATGTTTTAATTGCCTAAATTTACGTGCCTTTCTGAATCATTTTACAACCTTTTTATGTTTTTTTTTGTCCTGTTCAAGTCAATCATTTGATTCTTTTTCAGAATCCATCCCATTTTGAGCATATAATTTATGTTTCTTTATTTGGTGTTATTTGTTCACTCGTATTCAAGTATACACCAACAATATAGCAAGTATAAAATTTATCAGTCCCAATTAGGTGAAATAAACCAGCAAAAGTAAATGACATAAAGCTGAGAAGGTTGCATCAGGTTTCCTTCATTACCTGAATTGATGAGTGACTAGCACTCTGTGTCTCAGTGTCAGAGATTTTGGATTAGAGTCCTGTAGGTGTTATGGATGTTTTAGAGTAGTTCTAAATTCACTTTAAGTCGTGGTGGTCCCGTTCTAATATGACTGTTGGGCCTAGGGCTGACAACAGTACAGCGTAAAAACGTCAAAGTCACGGAGCCAAATCAGACTTCTACCTATGGGTCAGAAGCTGCCATATTTCCCTTCAAATCATGAGAAGGGTTCGTGAGCTTGGTCTAGATGTGTACCAAGTGCGGAAAAGAAATAACAACAGTGTTATTTCAGAGAGTGTTTGTTCAATTTGAGTAGTTCCAATTAAACTATAACAAAGTCTAAACATGTATTTTCCACGTTACTATCTGTATATTATTGTGCCCAAAAAGGAAGCCAATTATTTTCCAAAACTCTTTATTTATTCTTCCAAATTTATTACATCGCCTTCAACGTAATCCCCTCCGGAAACAATGCACTTATGCTCACCGAATGCCTTCAGCAACATTCTGTACGTTTCCGCAAACAAAATTGAATGCAAGTTCTTCGCTCAATGAATTCGGACACTTCAAAAATCTCGGGAATCAGTTTTAGCGTCTCACAAAACCAAGAGTGACTCAAACACTAAGGAATATTTTGACGTCAGATTTTACACAGATGTCAAGGACAGTGCCAGCAACCTAAGAACAAAGAACCCGAAATTCCATAAGCCCGGGAATTTTAAATTGAAAATGGGTCTTACTTTTTGGACACAGTAATACATCACTAGCTTTTGCTTTTGAATAGAAAAACAACGAATATGCACCAGCAGATTTTTATAATTGCCAATATAATGCAATGCTTTTATAAACATTTTAGTATTAAAACTCAAAAGAGATATAGAAATATATTCTTTGACACAAAAAAAGGCTGTCCTATAGGTTAGCCAATTTTTTCGAAATTTCTCATGCATATCCTTGTATATCAAATATGTGAATAATAAACTTCTAACGGTCAATGAATGTAAATTTCAGTCATAGCTCGTATTTCTACAATTCAATTAGTATTGTATACTTTTCCAATCGTATCGTTCCATTATTATCGTATATATTCTCAATTAATATCGTATAATGCTCTGGCCCTCGGTGCCACAGGTTTCGGGTTCGAGTTCCAGTAGGTTCCATGGATGTTTTTAGTGTTTCGGAATCCACTTTAAAGCGTAGGTCCAGTCTAATATGGCTGTTGAGCGTTGGACGTATGGCTGACAGCCTTACCCCGTAAAAAAGAAAAACAGCTCTCGTCTCGTAATCTGCTAGTAGACAGACGGCCTTGACCCACGATGGAGCTGTTGTGCCAATGATAATGAATATCGTACAATTAGTAATTGTCACTGAATATCGTTCCATTATTATTGCATATATTGTCATTCAATTCGAAATGTATCGAATATATTATACTTGGTATATTAATATTGTATTGTATAACGTATATTAACATTGTATATATTATATATTAGTATTGCATATAGTATTCAATTCAAAATATTATTGTATTGTATAATGTATATTAGTATTGTATTGCATATAATCATATTAACATTGTATATATCATATATTAGTATTGCATATAGTAATCCGAAATGTATCGAATATTGTATACGCGATATATTAGTATCGTATTGTATATTTGTATTAGTATTGTATTGTTCAATTAGTATTGCATAATCGTATTAATAATATATAATAGTATTAGTATTGTATAGATTTCATTAGTTTTAGATGCAATTATATCTCGTGTGTTGGAAAATTAATTATTGGGGAATTAAAAATTGTGTAAAAGTTCGGAATTTTCTCATTTAAGCTATTTATTTCATCTAAGTTATTTTTTTTAGTTATTTGTTTTATTATATAAAATGTAAAAAGTATTCTAATTGGTACTATAATTTTATGTTCCTTTATCACAATATATATATATTTATTAAATATATATATATATCATTCTAATTGGTACTATAATTTTATGTTCCTTTATCACAATATATATATATTTATTAACAATATATATTTATTGAATTTTTTTCTTCTTTTTTTTCAAATTTAATCTTAATTTAATTTATTTATTTAAGTATTTAATTTTTGTTTATTTTATTTGCTTAAACAATATTTATGACATAAAAAAAAAGTAAAGTTCACCACCACTTTTTTAATTAACTACAGAACACACAGGCAAAAGTGAGATTCCAAATAGAATATAAATAAATATTTACTTTTTAAAGAATGAGGCTCACCGGATAGCCTGTCAATCATTTCCTTTCTTTTTCTTCTTTGGGACCCTTCTTTAAAAAAAAAATAAATAAATAAATAAATAAAAAATTTCGAAATATCTATTCGTAACTGCAACTGCACCCAGTTCCGTAGCATTAGAAACTTTTCAATTGCAAGGGAAGTGTTTACCGATAATACAGAAGCACGAGAGAGAAGGAAAAAAATTCTTCTTCTTCTTCTTCGAAGTGAAGTGAAAAAGAAATAGAAGGCTTTTCAGACCCCAGTTCAGCGAGACTCGCCCAGATTGGATTTTAGCCCCTCACGTGATTCTCCCAGGGGGTGGGGGTGGGGAGGGACGATTGACAGAAATTCTGAATGACGTTTTGTGTAAATCCTTGGAAACTTTTTCTGACCGGATTGGGGGATCTTAAACTAAATTCAATTTGCGTTTTGGGTGTCTCAAGTCGCGGACCTTGGACACTTCGCGTGAAAGGTGCAGAATCATCTTTGAAAGAAAGGGAGAAAGGAATTGATGAGAGGATTCTAGAAAAATTTGTGTTTTTTTTACCATTCCTGGACTGTCTGGAGCGATGAAAGATACGAGGACTTGTATATTTTGTACAGCAATTGTCCAATATACTTCATGAAATTCAGATAAACAAGTAATATAAAAATGTTTTTTAAAGTCAATTCCTACTTTTTTTCCCACTCTATTGCAGAAAGTAATTTATAAATAAAGTTGAAATTTTCCTCTTATATATAGCGCCATCTGTTGGTAGATACATGCAACTAATCTAACAAAACTAAAATTATTTAATTAAATTTAATGAATGAATTAATATTTAAAAAAACTTTATTAACATCCATCTACAAGTTTCAAAAAATGTATTTAAACTTGAGTGGATGAATAGAAAGTTTTTTGAACAAGATATATATATAGGGAGAGTGTGAACTAATAGTAGGAATTGAAAAAATAAAAATCTCTCCTCGTGGAATTTGTGGCAAAATAAAAATCATTTTAGCCAATGACAGTTCACTTTGGGTTTCGATTTTCAACAGTGATGTGGCACATTGTGTGTTGTAGCAAATTGTGTGTTATCAAGGATGCAGTACACTCTCAAGACGAAAAGAGGAAAAACAAGCAGTATCTATTCCATAGTTGTATGTAATTTTGCATGAAAGGTACAGAATCATCATGAGAGAAAAGGAGAAAGGAATTGGTGAGAGAGAATTTTCTAGAAAAATTTGTGGGTTTTTTACCATTTGTGGACTGACTGTAATGATGAAAGATACGAGCACTTATAAATTTTGTACAGCAATTTTCCAGTATACATAATGAAATTCAGGTAAAAATATAAAAATATTCCCTAATGGAATTTGTGGCAAAATAAAAATTATTTTTGCCAACGCCAGCTCACTTTGGGTTTCGATTTTCCACAGTGATGTGGCGGAATTGTAGCAAACTGTATGTTATCCAGGAGCAGTACACTCTCAAGAGGGAAGTAGGGTACAAGCACTTCACAAGTTCACACTTCACTTCAAGAAAAACAAGTACTTCACAGTTGTATGTAATTTTGGTGAAAATCCTGAATTCTCCAACTGCTAATAGCGAGACTGTAATAGATTTTACAGAAACTATTTAATGACAGAGACTGAAGATGCATATTTAAGTACAGAGACAGATGATTCATATTTAACAACAGAGACAGATAATTCATATTTAACAACAGTGACAGATAATTCATATTTAAATACAGAGAAAAATAATACATATTTAACAACAGAGACAGATTATACATATTTAACAATAGTGGCAGATAATTCATATTTAACAACAGTGACAGATAATTCATATTTAAATACAGAGAAAGATAATACATATTTAACAACAGAGACAGATTATTCATATTTAACAATAGTGGCAGATAATTCATATTTAACAATAGTGGCAGATAATTCATATTTTGCAACAGAAACAGATAATTCATATTTAACAACAGAGACAGATAATTAATATTTAACAACAGAGACAGATAATTCATATTTAGCAACAGAGACAATTCATATTTAACAGAGACAGATAATTCATATTTAGCAACAGAGACATATAATTCATATTTAACAACAGTGACAGATAATTCATATTTAAATACAGAGAAATATAATTCATATTTAACCACAGAGGCAGATAATTTATGTTTAACAAAGCAGATAATTCATATTTAACAACAGAGACAGATAATTCTTATTTAACAGAGACAGATGATTCATATTTAACAACAGAGACAGAT
Source organism: Caerostris darwini (assembly GCA_021605075.1). Lineage (NCBI taxonomy): Eukaryota > Metazoa > Arthropoda > Arachnida > Araneae > Araneidae > Caerostris > Caerostris darwini. The sequence goes on from BPLQ01004553.1 coordinate 371,466, forward strand.
AATTAATATTTAACAACAGTGACTGATATTTCATATTTAAATACAGAGAAAGATTATTCATATTTACAATATTTAATAATAGAGACATATAATTCATATTTAACAACAGTGACAGATAATTCGTATTTAACAACAGGGACAGATTATTCATATTTAACAACAGATACAAATTAATATTTAATTATAGTTATGAGTGATAGTAAAAATAATAATTAGGTAAAAAAAAACCAAGTAATACAAAAAAAAAAATTTAAAATCAATTCCTACTTTTTTTTCACTATATTGCAGAATGTCCTTTATAAATAATTTTCATTCATTTTTTTAAGTTTAGGGGGTGCCATATATTTTTAGATAATGCAACTCAAATCTAAAAAAAACTAAAATTAATGAATTAAATTTAATTACTGAATTAATATTTGAAAAAACTGTATTAACAACAGAGACAGATAATTCATATTTAACATCATCACGTGTATTAAGTGTATCAAGTGTTAATTAAGATAATTAAGTGTCATCCACTGCAAGTTCAAAAAAATGTATTTGAACTTGAGTGGATGAATTAAAAGTATTTTATGAACGATTGAAAATTTGAACAAGATATATATAGGGAGAGTGTGAGCTAATAGAAGGAATTGAATGACTATATATTTCCATACCGAACGTTTTCGTAATAATTAATAGCATACAAAGGCATAAAATATTGTATTTACAATGATTGGGATCCAGAGTTAAGTTATTTGGAAATTTTTTGCCATTATCAAAACATATGAGTTGTTTCTTGTGAGTTATATCTATGGGTTCCATATGGATTATTATTCAAACTTTCGATAACTGTTATTAGTCGATAAATTAAAAAAATTAATTATAATTAAAAAAATGCAGTAAAAAGTGTTTAGTTGTAACGATGAAGCAATGGCAGTTATATTCATTATAGATTTGAATTAAAACACATCTTAGTACATTGTGCTTAAAAGCTATTGAAAAGTCATGTTCTTAGTGACTGGCAGGATATATTTGTGTAAAAGAAATTAATAACACCAAGAGGAAATTCGTGTTGATGTATGAAATTGTGGCAAAGCATTTATCTGAGTATCACATTTAGTTAATTCTAGTTTCAAGTTCACAGATTAAAGTCTGAGCAAGCAGAGTCATGTATTTGAAATGGGGGTACACTAATCACTAATTACTCAGCAATTTTGAAGGCCAACATGCAAACTCCCATGCATTGTGATGAACAGGTATCATATGTCATCTTGTTGGATGGAGTTGGATTTTTATTCAATAATTCCCAATATGTGTTCGATGAGAGAAAGATCTGGTGATCTCGCAGGCCAAGGCAATGTAGAGCAAGTTATTCGACAACAATGGTATGCGGACGAGGCTGTTGGAAAACTCTCCTGGAGTAATGGTAATAAGTACAAATTTGTCGTCAAGGTGCATGACGCATAACGAGGTTTGGTTTGGTTTGTCATTCTGCGGTAATTTTGTGCACACCTTAGACTAATTAGACCGGGACCTACAGTTTAACGGATTCTGAACCAGTAACAAACATCCATGCCACCTTCAGGATTCGAATTTGAAACTCGTAGTACCAAATGCCAGAGCACTAGCCAATTGGCAAACAGGCCGCTAGATAACGAGGAGAATGCTCCTACTGTTATAGGAAGTTGTTTCCCAGACAAGTGTGTGCACGACACAGACCAGTTCCAAGCACTCATTTGGTCTTTTTATAACAAACATGGAGTCACTACTGGCACCAAATCAGAATCGATTGTTATTTTAGAGCACAATCGATCTCCATTCCTCCATCCAAGGGGGTCTATCCTGGCACCACTGAAGTCCCAAGTGTTGGTGATTTGGAATACCAAACATACGGCCATCGCTGTCCCAGAGACAGAATCATAAGGGAGCCAAGTTAGAAATCCAAATCGTACCGTATCCAAGCAAATCCAAACCATAAGTTAGGCTTCTTCATGATCGAAGTTATAATGAGATTTGGTTTGGTCCGCCGTTCTACGGTCCTCTTGTGCAACGTGAGGGATAAACAGACCCGGACCTACATTTTAGAGTGGATTCCAAACCCCTCCCAAACATTCATGTCACCGCCAGGATACGAACCTGGAGCCTGTGGTACCGAAGTCAAAGCCTAGCCAATTGGCCATTAGCATCTGAACTTTAAATTCGTTGGACGGAAAGTCCTTCCACTGTGCTGATGGTGTATGGGAGGACAGGGCGAATTTCCAGATGGAGGATACTCGTTCTAAATTAAGATGGCAAAACGTACGTAGTGTCGCAGGCCACCATGGTATGCGCGGAAATCTGCCATTCTAGTGGCTGATGATCAAAGTGCTCAGTTTTCTAAAATTGCATTTATTTAGTTATTGTTAACTTTGGACTATTGAACTAAGACATCTCTTTGGACTATTGTAAAGGCGTTTCTTTTTACTCGATGAAACTGATGATCCGAGACACTCTATCTGATAATCTACTTGAAGGCAACTCATCTAAAACCGGGTTTAACTTTATTGTAAACATCCCTGATCAACCCAGGTTTAAAGCTGTTGCCCTTTTCAGACTCCTGACGGGCCATGATTGTTTGGCCAATCATCTTTTTGAATGAAAATATTTGCAAGTCCAAAATGGCCGCTCTGCAGTCTTGGAGAAGACATGGATTCATCTCCCCTTCCTGTCTGCCCTGTAATTATTTCCTCTACTGTGTAGGGTCGTTAGTGGGAGGCTAGGGCCCTTACGGGCTAAACATGTCACTATGTGATATCCTTCGTTTCTCGTTGTTGTTTTCATGTTCCTTGGGTTCTTTTTCTTTTTTATTTGATTACTCATTGTAGCCTGCCATTGGAAATAAAAAAAATAAATGAACTTTGAACTACTTAAGACTAGTTTTAAATCCTCGCATTTTGACTCTGGCCCCTAAAAAGTTTGACTGAGGGAATGAAAAAAGGGGGGGGCGCTTTTGAGGATTGAAAGGGGGATCTCTGGGTTCCTGAAAGAGTTAAAAAAGAAGAATGGAAGCCGGTTCTTCTGGAGAGATGACTCCCAGAAAGGGGACGATTTCTGCAAAGCTCAGAACGCCGGATCTATAAGGAGGTCCATTCATGGGACGATGATAACTTCATCTGTTGGCTCTTCTCTCTGAAAGCCACTTCGGGTGTCCTGGCTATTCAGGCTGCTGAATGGGATTATCAAATGCCATTTCTCCGTCTTGTATGGATACCCGGGGAGTGAGTAGGATTTGATTATAAAGCCACATTTCATGCCATATATCAATTTCAGCAGATTTTTTTCAAAGGCATAGCCAACTCCAGTTCACTTTGGGTTTCGACTTTCCACAGTGATGTGGCGGAATTGTAGCAAATTGTGTGTTATCCATGATGCAGTATACTCTCAAGCGGGAAGTAGGGTACGCAGGTAAAACAAGCACTTCATAGTTCTATGTAATTTTGGTGAAAATCCTGAATTCTCCAACTGTTAATAGTGAGAGTTTAATAGACTTTGCAGAAACTATTTAATGACAGAGACAGACAATTCATATTTAACCACAAGGACAGATAATTCATGTTTAAAAAAGCAGATAATTCATGTTTAACAAAGCAGATAATTCATATTTAGCAACAGAAACAGAATAATTCATATTTAACAGCAGAGACAAATAATTCATATTTAACAACAGAGACAGATAATTCGTATTTTACAACAGTGACAGATAATTCATATTTAAATACAGTGAAAGGTAATTCATATTTAACAAAAGAGATAGATAATTCATATTTTACAACAGTAACAGATAATTCAAATTTAAATACAGTGAAAGATAATTCATATTTAACAACAGTGACAGATAATTCATATTTAACAACAGAGACAGATAATTCATATTTAACAACAGAGATAGATAATTCATATTTAACAACAGAGACAGATCATTCATATTTAACAACAGAGACAGATCATTCATATTTAACAACAGAGACAGATAATTCATATTTAACAACAGTGACAGATAATTCATATTTAAATACAGTGAAAGATAATTCATATTTAACAACAGAGACAGATAATTTATATTTAAATAAAGGCAAATTTTAAAACCTCGCATTTTCACTCTGGCCCCTAAAAGAGTGTGACTGAGAATTAAAAAAGGGGGGCCACTTTTGAGGATTGGCAAGAGGATCTCGGGCCCCTGAAAGAGTTTAAAAAAAAGAAGAATGGAAGCCGGTTCTTCTAGAGAGATGGCTTCCAGAAAGGGGGGCGATTTCTGTAAAGCTCAAAGCGCCGGATCTATAAGGAAGGGCTATTCATGGGGCGGTGATAACTTCATCTGTTGGCTCTTCTCTCTGAAAAGCCACTCGCTCTTCTTCGGGTGTCCTGGCTATTCAGGCCGCTGAATGGGATTATCAAATGCCATTTCTCCGTCTTGTATGGATACTCGGGGAGTGAGTATGATTTGATAATAAAGCCATATTTCGTGTCATACACTGAAGTGACAAAAGTCATGGGATAGCAATATGCAAATTTTCAGATGGCAGTAGCATCGCGTAGAACAGGTATAAATGCGCAGTGCTTTCATTTCTGTTCAAGTTATTCATGTGAAGAGGTTTTGACGTGATGATGACCACACGACGGGAATTAACAGACTTTGAACGCGGAATGTTAGTTGGAGCTAGATGCATGGGTCATGCCATTTCGGAAATCGTTAGGGAATTCAACATTCCCAGATCCACTGTGTCAAGAGTGTGCCGAAAGTAGGAAATTTCAGGCATAACATCCCACCATGGACAGTGCAGTGGTCGACCGCCTGCACTTAACGACCGAGACCGGCGACGTCTGCAAAGAGTCGTAAATTCTAATAGACAAGCAACACTGCGTCAAATAACCGCAGAAATCAATGTGGGACGTACAAGGGACTTGTCTGTTAGAACTGTGCGGAGAAATTTGGCTTTCTTGGGCTATTCCAGCAGAAAACCGACTCGAGTGCCTTTACTAACAGAACGACATCGCTTGCAGCGACTCTCGTGGGCACGTGAGCATATCGGTTGGTCCCTAGATGAATGGAAAACCGTGGCCTGGTCCGATGAGTCACGATTTCAGTTAGTAAGAGCTGATGGAAGGGTTCGAGTGTGGCGCAGACCCCACGAAGCCATGGACCCAAACTGTCAGCAAGGCACTGTTCAAGCTGGTGGTGGCTCCGTAATGGTGTGGGCTGTTTTTTCATGGCATGGACTTGGTCCTCTGGTGCGACTGGACCGAACATTGACTGGAAATGCTTATGTTCAGCTACTTGGAGATCACTTGCAGCCATTCATGGACTTCATGTACCCAAATAACGATGGGATTTTTATGGATGACAATGCGCCATGTCACCGGGCCACAACTGTTCACGATTGGTTTGAAGAACATTCTGGACAATTCCAACGAATTATCTGGCCACCTAGATCGCCCGACATGAATCCCATCGAGCATTTATGAGACATCATCGAGAGGTCTGTTCGTGCCCAAAATCCTGCACCATCAACGCTTTCACAATTATGGAAGTCTATCGAGAAAGCATGGCTCAATATTCCTGCAGAAGACTTCCAACGACTTGTTGAGTCCATGCCACGTCGAGTTGCTGCACTTCGCCGGGCGAAAGGAGGCCCGACGCGATATTAAGAGGTATCCCATGACTTTTGTCACTTCAGTGTATATCAGTTGGAGCAGATTTTTTTTCAAAGGCATAGCTCTCTTTATTTTTAGCCTCAAGTTATAAAATTTATTTTATGACAAACAGTTCTTGAAAATTATTTACATGTCCATTCCTGTACTTAGTGTTAAATGGGGTGAAAAAAAATCTAAAGTGTGTATAATAAAATAGTGTGTGTGTGTAAAGTAAAGTGAGAAAAAAAAACTAAAGTGTCGATTTGGTATGCCATTTTTTTGTGTGGCTATTTTATAAAATTTATTTTATGACCAAAAGTTCTTGAAAATTATTTAACATGTTCATTCTTCAAGTATAAGAATGAACATGTAAATAAATGTGTTAAATGCTGTAATAAAAAAACTTTTTCAATTGCCTCTATTAGCTCACACTCTCCCTACAAATTTTCAACCGTTCATAAAATACTTTTTGTTCCTCCACTCAAGTTCAAATACATTTTTTTTTAACTTGTAGAGGATGACACTGGATGTTAATGAAGTTTTTTTTCAAATATTAATTCATTCATTAATTTTAATTTTTTTTTTAGATTTAAGTTGCATATATTTACGAACAGATGGCGCCAGATAAACTTAAAAAAATGAATGAAAATTATTTATAAAGGACTTTCTGCAATATAGTGAGAAAAAAAAAGAAATAATTTTCTTTATATTACTTGTTTTAGCATCAAGTTATAAAATTTAATTTATGACCAATAGTTCTTGAAAATGAATTTGAATGTACATGTTCATTCTTATACTTAGTGTTAAATGGGGTGAAAAAAAATACTTTTTTTTCAAGTAGGCAACGTCTTAAATCGTAAATGTTGAAAACTCTCAACATTTACTTGCTTTGTCAGTAAAGCATAACTCTATTTGTTATTGGTCGCTATTATTGAGAAATATAATTAAAATTCCCTACTTAACCTTCGTTTTTCAGATTAATTCCTAAATTTCGTAAAAATAAAAATTATTTTTATAGAAGAATCGGATTCCGACACCGACTCACCACCTCTAATAAATACGAGTTGTAATTAAAATCTCATTTTATGGTACTGTCACAACGGGTGTATCAAACTGCGAAGAACTATTGTAGGAAGTCTGGAACGATTTTTTTTCCATGGGGGGGTAAAAGAACAATACTTTCTCAGCAGTTCATACATTAAAAGATATTGAGTTCATATTATTTTCATTCAACAAGTATAGAAAAAACCCCAACACATTTGATAGCGAAAAACAAGACAACAATCATCCTAGATTGCCCCATTTTGGAGTTTGCGCTCCATGATACAGAACCTCCATTTGCTCGTAATGGCTCCATCACTCCCCGAGCAATGATCAGCCATAACTGCGACCGCTCATCTCTCTGGGCGAAGTATAAAAGGTCGCGCAGGCCATAAACCACCCCTGAAAACGATTCTTTGTGGCCTTATTGTCTGCTGCTTACCTCGTTACCGGTACGATGAGGAATAAACACTCGAGGAAGAGGGTGCTTTCGCAACCTCTGGGTCGAGGAAGTGCTCTTGCTTTGATTGGGGAGAAGGGATGCCACCAATTATTTATCGTGTTTGTGCAATTGAGATACTCGTAGTAATGTTAGCCGTTCATTTCATTTCAATAAACATATCATTGTCTAAGTTATTTGTATTTGGTAAGCTTGTTAGTTCGCATAAGTTGAATAGATTATTTTTGTATCAAGGTTGCCGAGGCTAGAGTTTTTTTTTTTTTTTTTTTTCAAGATTGTAAGTTTTTTTTATTAAAGTATTTGGGCTTTGGTTTCAGGTTCGTTACATAAAAATCTAAAAAAGTTACTAAAAGTTATTATCACTACTTAAATCTAAGAAAGTTACATAAAACTCTTGTGTGTTTTGAGTTCATGAATACAGGGTGATTATATTTAAAGTCTCACTTTCAAAATGCTATTAAACAAGTAATATAAAAACAATTTTTTTAAAGTCAATTCCTACTTTTTTCCCACTCTATTGCAGAAAGTCCTTTATAAATAATTTTCACTTATTTTTTTAAGTTTATCTGGAGTCGTTTATTGGTAGATACATGCAACTTAAATCTAAAAACAAACTAAAATTAATGAATTTAATTTAATTACTGAATTAATATTTGGAAAAAAACTGCATTAATATCCAGTGCCATCCACTGCAAGTTAAAAAAATGTATTTGAATTTGAGTGGATAACTAAAAAGTATTTTATGAAAATTTGAACAAGATATATATATGGAGAGTGTGAGCTAATAGAAGGAATTGAAAAAAGAACCACTCGTCACAATGAGTTGAAATTTGAATTTTGAAGATACTTGAAGAGGAAACGGCATGGCACCAAAAAAAAGTTCCACCGATTTTTCCCATCCTACTTGGTATGACTTAGTAGTGGTGGATGGGTTTTCCACTAACAGTGTCACAACTGTTGAATATGTTGGAAGTCATTACTTCGTCACCAGTAGGAGGAGGAATAAGCAATCGAGGAAGAGGGTGCTTTCGCAACCTCTAGGTCGAGGAAGGGCTCTTGATTTATTTGTGGCAGAACGGATGCCACCCATTATTTATCGTGTTTGTACAACTGGAGATGCTCGTGGAAACGTTTGCTGTTTGTATCATTTCAATAAACGTACTGTTTGCTCAGTTTTTGTATTGTTTTTTCAGTTCACATAATAGCTTTTTAGTTCCCATTATTTGAATAGATTACTTTTGTTTGTTTTTGACATCAAGGTGGCCAATGCTTCATAGCATAGTCCCCCCTAATGCTTTTTCAAAAGAGTTTTTTTAATTAAAGTCTTCTGAATTTGGTTTCACGTTCAAAATTTATATAAAAATCTTGTCTTTTGAGTTTATGGAGGAAATATATACAAATAATAATGTGGAAAATACGTATTCAGACTTTGGTATAGTTTTACTGGAACAAATCAAATTGACTGAACACTCTCTGAAAGAACACTGTTGTTGTTTCTTATCCCAACTTTGTACACATCTAGACCAAGTCCAAGAACCCATGTGGTCTCTTAGGAGGAAGGAAAGGGGAGGCAGTAGCTTCTGTTCTGAGGGTGCGCCCGTAGGTAGAAGTCTGATTTGGCTTCGTGACAATGACTTTTTACGCTGTACGGTTATCAGCCCTACGCCCAATAGTAATATTAGACCGAGATCTCCGAACCACTGTAAACATCATGGCATCGCTGGGACTTGAAACGGAAACCTGTGGCATCGAGCGCCAGAGTGATGAATATTCATCCCTTCAGACCTCTATTTGTCGCTCTACGGACATTGTTTTGCTCACTTTGGGCTAATTAGACCAGGATCTACAGTTTAACGCGGATTTAGAACTACTAACAAACATCCATGCCACCGCCAGGATTCGAACTTGAAGTCTGTGAAACTAAAGTGTTGAGAGAAGGTTCTCACCACTTACTTGCTTTGCTAGTAAAATTGTAATTCTCTTTACTATTACTGAGGTATATAATTAAATTGCTTCCTTAACGTTAGATTTAAACATTAATTCTTAGATTTTTTAAGAATAAAATTTATTTTTTACAAAAAAAGTCGGAAGTTGGACTTTTTAAATCTCCTTCTAAAATGCTCGACTCCACCTACCTCTAATTTCCTACACCGACTCACCATCTCTGAGATATAAACGACGAATTGTAATTAAAATCTCATTTTATGGCACATTAATAACAGGTGTATCAAACTGCGAGGAGAGCTATTGTGGCAAGATTTTATTCTATGGGGGAGTAAAGAACAATACTTTCTCAGCAGTCCATATATCAAAAGATATTGAGTTCATATTATTTCCATTCAACAAGTATAGTAAAAAACCCACTACATTCGATAGCGAAGAACAAGACAACAATCAGCCTGGATGGCCTTTTTTGGAGTTTGCGCTCCATGATGCAGAACCTCCATTTGCTCGTAATGGCTCCATCACTCCCCGAGCAATGATCGGCCATAACTGCGACCGCTCATCTCTCTGGGCGAAGTACAAAAAGTCGCCCCCTGCAAACGATTCTTTTTCGGCCTTGTTGTGTGCTGCTTACCTGGTTACCGGTACGATGAGGAATAGGCACTCGAGGAAGAGGGTGCTTTCGCAACCTTTAAGTCGAGGAAGTGCTCTTGCTTTGATTGGGGCAGAAAGACGATGCGACACATTATTTATCGTGTTTGTGCAAGTTGGAGATGTTCGTGGGAATGTTCGACGGAATGTGGGACGTTTCATTTCAATAAACATATTGTTGGTTACGTTTTTGTGTTTTTTGAGTTTGGTAAGTTAGTTATCTCATAATTTGAATAGATTACTTTTGTTTGTTATTCATATCAAAGTTGCAGATTCTTGGGGTTTTTTAATTAACGCTGTAAAGTTGTCAGCCCTAAGCACAACATTCTGAGTAGACCGGGACCTACGGCTTATAGTTGTTTCCGAACCACTGCAAACTTCTATGGCACAGCCAGGACTAAAACCCGAAACCTGTGACACCGAGGGCCAGATTGCTAGATATTCAATATTCGATACCATTCAGGCATGTATTTATCGCTCTACGGTCCTTGTTTTGCTCACTTTGGACTAATTAGACCAGGACCTACAGTTTAACGTACATTCCTAATCACTCACAAACATCCATGCTGTCGTTAGGATTCGAACCTGAAGCCTGTGGTATTAAAGTGTTGAGAATAGTGTCTCAACAATTACTTGGTTTTTTAATAAAGCCAGTCTCTTTGCTATTACTGAGGGATATAATTAAATTGTCCCTTTTCTATTAGATTTTCACATTAATTCTTAGATTTTGTAAAAATAAATATTATTTTTATAAAAGAGTCGGAATTTAAAACCTCCTTGAAAAATGCTCGACTCCACCGGCCTCCTTGTTTTCTACACCGACTCATCACTTCGAAGATGACATGAAAGACGGGTTGCAATTAAAATCGCGTTTTATGGCACATTAATAACGGGTGTATCAAACTGCGAGGAGCTCTTGTAGCAATTTTATTCTATGGAGGAGAAAAGAACAATACTTTCTCAGCAGTCCATATATCAAAAGACATTGAGTTTCTATTATTTTCATTCAACAAGTATAGAAAAAAAACCACCACTTTCGATAGCGAAGAACAAGACAACAATCAGCCTGGATGGCCCCATTTTGGAGTTTGCACTCCATGATACAGAACCTCCATTTTCTCGTAATGGCTCCATCACTCCCCGAACAATGATCAGCCATAACTGCAACTGCTCATCTCTCTGTGCGAAGTACAAAAGGTCGCGCAGGCCATAAACCACCCCTGAAAACGATTCTTTGTGGCCTTGTTGTCTGCCGCTTACCTCGTTACCGGTACGAGGTAGAAATAGGCACTCGAGGAAGAGGGTGCTTTTGCAACCTCTAGGTCGAGGAAATGCTTTTGCTTTGATTGGGGCAGAAGGGATGCGACCCATTATTTATCATGTTGTGCAGGTTGGAGATGCTCATGGGAATTTTAACTGTTCGTTTCATTTCAATAAACGTACTGTTGGCATAGACCAAACACAAACAAGTTTTTGTGTTTGGTAAGCATGTTAGTTCACATAAATTGAATAGATTACTTTTGTAACAAGGTTGCCGATAATTGATTTTTTTTTTCACCAAGATAATGAGGTTTTTTTTTAAATGAAAGACATCGGGCTTTGGTTTCAAGTTCGTAAGTTTTAATAATGGAATAATAATGGAATTAATTGAGAAATTTCATATTATGGATAAAATATATGCAGATAGTAGTGTGGAAAATACATATTTAGACATTATTATAGTTTTATTGGAACAAATCAAATTGACTAAACACATTCTGAAAAAACACTGTTGTTATTTCTTATCCCACTTGGTAGACGTCCAAACCAAGACCATGAACCCGTTTGGTCTCAACCTCTAGGTCGAGGAAGTGCTCTTGGTTTGATTGGGGAGAAGGGATGCCACCAATTATTTATCGTGTTTGTGCAAGTTGGAGATGTTCGTGGGAATGTTAGCCGTTCGTTTCGTTTCAATAAGCGTATCGTTGATATAGTTTTTCTGTTTTACAAGCTTGTTAGCTCGCATAATTTGAATAGATTACTTTTGTTTGTTCTGGGTATCCAGGTTGTAGATGCTTGGGTTTTTCTAATTAAAATCTTTGGTCTTCGGTTACAAGATCGAAAGTTATATAATAATGGAATTAATTCGAAATTTACATAGTATGGATAAAATACACTGAAGTGACAAAAGTCATGGGATACCTCTTAATATCGTGTCGGCCCTCCTTTCGCCCGCCGAAGTGCAGCAACTCGACGTGGCATGGACTCAACAAGTCGTTGGAAGTCTTCTGCAGGAATATTGAGCCATGCTGTCTCGATAGACGTCCATAATTGTGAAAGCGTTGATGGTGCAGGATTTTGGGCACGAACAGACCTCTCGATGATGTCCCATAAATGCTCGATGGGATTCATGTCGGGCGATCTAGGTGGCCAGATCATTCGTTGGAATTTTCTAGAATGTTCTTCAAACCAATCGCGAACAGTTGTGGCCCGGTGATATGGCGCATTGTCATCCATAAAAATCCCATCGTTGATTGGGTACATGAAGTCCATGAATGGCTGCAAGTGATCTCCAAGTAGCTGAACATAAGCATTTCCAGTCAATGTTCGGTCCAGTCGCACCAGAGGACCAAGTCCATGCCATGAAAAAACAGCCCACACCATTACGGAGCCACCACCAGCTTGAACAGTGCCTTGCTGACAGTTTGGGCACCACACTCGAACTCTACCATCAGCTCTTACCAACTGAAATCGTGACTCATCGGACCAGGCCAGGTTTTCCATTCATCTGGGGACCAACCGATATGCTCACGTGCCCACGAGAGTCGCTGCAAGCGATGTCGTTCTGTCAGTAAAGGCACTCGAGTCGGTCTTCCGCTGGAATAGCCCAAGAAAGCCAAATTTCTCCGCACAGTTCTAACAGACAAATCCCTTGTACGTCCCACATTGATTTCTGCGGTTATTTGACGCAGTGTTGCTTGTCTGTTAGAATTTACGACCCTTTGCAGACGTCGCCGGTCTCGGTCGTTAAGTGCAGGCGGTCGATCACTGCGTTGTCCATGGTGGGATGTTATGCCTGAAATTTCCTACTCTCGGCACACTCTTGACACAGTGGATCTGGGAATGTTGAATTCACTAACGATTTCCGAAATGGCATGACCCATGCGTCTAGCTCCAACTAACATTCCGCGTTCAAAGTCTGTTAATTCCCGTCGTGCGGTCATCATCACGTTAAAACTTCTTCACATGAATAAGTTGAACAGAAATGAAAGCTCTGCGAAAGCACTGCGCATTTATATCTGTTCTACGCGATGCTACTGCCATCTGAAAATTTGCATATTGCTATCCCATGACTTTTGTCACTTCAGTGTATACTACTGCGTCCAAAAAGTGAGACCAATTTTTAATTTTAAACTTGCCGTTGCTCATGGAATTTTAATTTTTTTCTTTTTTAGGTTGTTGGTACTGTGGGAAATATGACGTCACATCTGTGGCAAACGCCTTGACATTTGTGGGAAATGTGACGTCAAAATATTCATGAGTGTCTGAGTTACGCTTGGATTTTTGAGACGCTAAAACGGATTCTGGCGATTTTTGAAATGTCTCAATTCATTGAGCAAAGAACTTGCATTCAATTTTGTTTGCGGAAACGTATAGAATGTTGCAGAAGGCATTCGGTGAGCATACCTATATCGGAAAGAAATGTTTAGGAGTGGTATAAGCAGTTCAAAGAAGGCAGAGAACGCGTTGAAGACGAAGAGCACTCTGGTCGAACATCTACCTCAGCCGACGATGCTCACGTATGAAAAATTAGAGATTCGGGGCTTGCAAACCGTCGATTTACAATTAAAGACCTTGCTGATGATATTGGAGTTTCAAAAGGCACGATCCATTCCATTTTGGACCTCAAACATGTCCAATCTCGATGGGTACCAAAAACACTGAATGCGCCAGCTCACACTGCATTGATTCTTTGTGACTTTGTCGCCAAAAATGAAACCCAAACCGTTCCCCAACCATCGTATTCACACCGTACGACTTCTGGCTATTATCTGGCTATTGGCCCTAAGCTCAAAAGATCACTTCGGGGACACCGGTTTGAGTCGATTGAAGAGATTCAACGTGAATCGCTGTGCGCCTTGAAGGCCATCCCTGATGGTGACTTTTTAGAGTTGCATTGAGGATTGGAAAAAGAAGTTGGCATAAGTACGTTGCGTACGGATGGGATTATTTTGAAAGCGAGGAAATAAATTTGGAACAATAAATAACGAGTTTTTGAAAAAAAAATATTTGCTCTTATTTTTTGGGCGATAATAATAGAACAATAATATTTGAAAATGTATACAATATTAATCGAACTGTAGAAATACGATTTACATTCATTGGCCGTTAAAAGTTTATTATTATATATTTTATATACAAGGATATTCACGAGATATTTGAGAAAATCGATTAATTTGTAGCAGAGGCGTTTTTGTGTAAAATATTATATTTTTAGATTTCTTTTGCGTTTTAATACTAAAATGTTCTATAAAAGCATCCTTATTGCCAATTATAAAAATCGTCCGCTGCGCATTCGTTGCTTTGCAACTCAAAAGCAAAAGCGAGTGATGTACTACTGTGCCCAAAAAGTAAGAACAATTTTTTTTTCAAAAACTCTTTATTTATTCTTCCAAAGTAATTTCTCCAGACACAATGCACTTTTCCAATCCTCAGTGCATACTAAAAAGTCATTGGCAGGGATGGCCTTCAAAGCGCTCGTCAATTCATGTTGAATCTCTTCAATCGACACAAAATGGTGTCCCCGGAGTGGTCTTTTGAGTTTAGGGAATAGCCAGAAGTCGTACGGGGTGAATACGGTGGTTGTGGAACGATATGGATTTCATTTTTAAGAAAAAGACACGAAGAATCAATGCAGTGTGAGCTGGCAACATTCCGTGTTTTCGGTACCAATCGAGATTTGGCGCGTTTGAGTCCCAAAATGGAATGGACCGATCCTATTGAAATTCCAGCATCATCAGCAACGTCTCTAATTTTAAATCGGTGGTTTGCAAGCAGCAGATCTTTAATTTTTTGGACGGGAGCTCCGTTTATTGAGATTGAGGGCCTACCAGAGGGTTTTTCGCCTTCAACGCGTTCTCTGCCTTCTTTGAACTGTTTATACCACTTGTAAACGTTTCTTTCCGATATAAGAATGCTCACCGAATGCCTTCTGCAACATTCTATACGTTTCCGCAAACAAAATTGAAAGCAAGTTCTTTACTCAATTCATTCAGCCATTTCAAAAATCGCCGGAATCAGTTTTAGCGTAATTCAATCGTAATTTAGCGTAATTTAGCGTAATATAATCAAGCGTAACTCAAACACTCATGAATAGTTTGACGTCAAATGTAACATGTCAAGGACAGTGCCAGCTAACTTAAAAAGAAAGAAAATTGAAATTCTATAAGTCCCGGTAATTTTAAATTGAAAATTGGCCTTATTTTTTGGATACAGTAGTACAATGTTATATACGATGTTCGATACATTTCACATTGAATACTATATGTAATGCTAATTGACAATTACTAATCATACAATAATATTGGAATGATACTGAGTGACAATTACTAATTATACAATACTAATTTACAATATATGCTATAATAATAGGCCTATTTAAAAATGTATACAATACTAATCGAACTGTAGAAACAATAGCTATAACCAAGATTTAAGTTCATTGGCCGTTAGAAGTTTATTATTCACATATTTCATATGCAAGGATATACATAAGAAATCTATACGAGAATCATTTTTTGTGTAAAAGACTATATTTCTAGATTTCTGATGCTTTTTAATTCTAAAATGTTCCATAAAAGTATCTTTGTGGCCAATTATAAAAGTCGGCTACTGCGCAATCCTTGTCTTGCTATTCAAAAACAAGTGAATGATGTAAAACAATTAAACAATTCTAATATATAATATATACATAGTTAATATACAATACGCAATACTATTCTAATATACAATGTATACAATATTCGATACATTTCGAATTAAATACAATATTCAATGCTAATTGACAATGTATACGACAGTAATGGAACGATACTGAATGGCAATTATTAATTATACATTACTAATTTTCAGTACATACGATAATAATGGAGCAATACTAAATGGAAATCTATACAATACTAATCGAACCGTAGAAAAGTTACAGTCATTGGCTATTAAAAATTTATAATTCATATATTACATATACGAGGATAAACATGAGAAATATCGGGAAAATCGAATAATCTATAGGATATAGATAAAACATGCATATAGGAGAGGCACGAATAGTGTAAAAGATTATGTCTCTAGATTTCTTTTCCGTTTTAATACTAAAATGTTCTATACAAGTCGGCCGTCGCACTTTCGTTGTTTTGCAATTCAAAAGCAAAAGCGAGTGACGCAAATCCAGTCGTTAAGAACTTCTTGCACAAACCTCGTTAATTAAAAAAATCATTTCCAGGCAGAAAGCGATCCGCGAATTGATTTATATCTCAAGAACAACAACAGTCGTTACGAATTTGCATTCGAAACAAGGAATGTCACAATTCAGAAGACAACCCTCGTTATTTGCACCTGGCGGGATTCCTGCTTTCACGGTGCGGAAAAACTCATTAGAAAACAAAAGTTCCGGAAAACAGGAAACATAAAAGCGGGGAAACAAAGCCTGGAATCCTCGTTTCGGGACCATTTGACCAACCGAGATGGTTATGCCCGGATTCTTTGTATGCAAATGACTGGGGATTGCGTTCTGACTCGAGCTCCGTGAGTAGAAAAAGTAATACGTTTTTAACCTTCCGACCGAGAGGGCTTCGGGGTGATTCCCTTTTGTCCCTCTCTCTCTCTGAAGTAATGAGGGTGTAAATCTGCACGTCTTTTGGGTGGGGGACATTTTGCACCACGGTTTTACTTCATGTTAAAAGAAAAGATTTGTGGAAATTTTGCAGAAAACAGAATATGTTAAGATGTAGCATTCTGTTTTCGGTGAGCATTTTGGACCATGGAATAACTTTCGTGTTAAAATGAAAGATTATGCAACTTTTCAAATAACAGAAAATTTAAGAAAATAATTTTAAAGTTTTGATGGACATTTTGCACCCCGAAATTACTTTCTTGTTAAAATGGAAGATTCCTGGAACTTTTAAAGGAAACGGAGTTAAGAAGTAGCAGTTTGTTTTGGGGGAACATTTTGAACCATGAAGTGACATTCATGTTAAAATGGAAGGTTTGTGGAACTTTTATATAAACAGAATAAGTTAAGAAGTAGCATTCTATTTTGGGTGGACATTTTGAACCATGGAGTGACTTTCATGTTAAAATAGAAGATTTGTGGAAGGTTTTTTTCAACTGTTTATACCGCTTGTCAACATTTCTTTCGATACAGGAATGCTCACCGAATGCCTTTTGCAACATTCTATACATTTCTGCAAACAAAATTGAATGCAATTTCTTTGCTCATTTAATTCTGACATTTCAAAAAATTTCAAACATCGCCGGAATCAGTTTTAGCGTCTCACAAAGCCAAGCGTGACTCAAAAACAAATGAACATTCTGACGTCATATTTCATACAGACGTCAAGGACAGTGCCAGCAACCTGAAAAAGACAAAAAATTGAAATTCCGTAAGTCCCGGGGATTTTAAATTGAAAATTTGTGATAATTTTTTGGACACTGTAGTATTTGTTATACAAGAATATACATGAGATATCTACAGAAAAAGCATTTTTTGTGTAAAAGATTATACTTCTAGACTTCTCTTGCGTTTTAATACTAAAATGTTTTATAAAATCATCCCTATTGGCAATTATGAAAGTCGGCTGATGCGCATTCGTTGTTTTACGATTCAGAAGCAAAAGCGTGTGACGTAAATCCGGTCGTTAAGAACTTCTTGCACACCCCTCGTTAATTAAAAAAAATCTTTCCCAGGTGGAATACTTTTTCAAATTTGCATTCGAAACAAGGAACGTCGCAATTCAGAAGACAACCCTCGTTATTTGCACCTGGCCGGGATTCCTGCTTTCACGGCTTCCGGAAAAACTCATTAGAAAACAAAAGTTCCGGAAAACAGGAAACATAAAATTGGGAAAACAAAGCCCGGAATCCTGGTTTAGAGTCGCTAGGCAGGGAACATTTGTCCGGCCGAGATGGTTATGCCCGGATTCTTTGTATGCAAATGACGGGGATTGTGTTCTGACTCGAACTCCGTGAGTGGAAAAACTAATACGTTTTTAACCTTCCGACCGAGAAGGCTTCGGGGTGATTTCATTTTGCCCCTCTCTCTCTCTTTGAAGTAATGAGGGTGTAGATCTGCACGTCTTGGGGGATGGGGACATTTTGCACCACGGTTTTATTGCATGTTAAAGTGGAAGGTTTGTGAAAATTTTACAGAAAACAGAACAACTTAAGAAGTAGTATTCTGTTTTGGGTGGACATTTTTTACCACAGAATGACTTTCATGTTAAATGGAAGGTTTGTGGAAGGCTTCTTTGAACGGTTTATATCACTTGTAAACATTTCTTTCCGATATAGGAATGCTCACCGAATGGCTTCTTCAACATTATATGCGTTTCCGCAAACAAAATTGAATGCAAGTTCTTTATTCAATGAATTCAGACATTTCAAAAATCTCCGGGTACCAGTTCAGCGTCTCACAAAGCCAAGCGTAACTCAAACACATTTGACGTGAAATTTCACACAGGTATTAAGCAGAGTGCCAGCAATCTAAAAAAAATTGATATTCAGTAAGCCCCGGGAGTTTTAAATTGAAAATTGGTCCTAATTTTTGGGCACAGTAGTATAGAATAATAAAGGAACAATATTGCATAGCATTTTCTAATTATATATTACTATTTGTCAATATATACGATAATAATGCACTAATGTTAAACTTTCATGTTAAAATGATAAATGTTTTTTTTGGGGGGGAACTTATAATTGATAACAATTGAATATGATTGATAATAATTGAACTTCTAAGAGATGAAGTCTTAAATACTAACATCTAGTTTGGTAGTGTTTTTGCTACACTTCACAGTTGATAGGCATTTTTTTAATGGGAGAGGGGTGTAGTCATTTAGTTACATCCATGAGAGTGTGTTTGCGACATGTAGAGCCCTTCACTTTGTTATGTTAGCCAATTAATGTGGACATATATAAGGAATATTTATTTGACTCGGTGGAGCAATCCAGTTGGATCCATTTACATAGGAAGGCCAACCATAGCTCCCACATCTGGTTATCGTCTAGCGAAACTGGTTTAGGCAAAGGACTGCGTCGAGTCAGGGGTATGGTGAAATGATTTCTGCCCCAAATCAACCACTGGCGACAGGTGGCCTTTGAAAGATAATAATGGTTTGAAAGGGAAAGACAAAAGTGAAGATAGCACTTTGCAGACAACATAAAAAGAAAGGTGAATCTTTTTTTTTCTTCTAATGCAGCTGGCAAATAGACCGTGATCTCTCGCCATAAGGGCTGCACTGATGTTACTCACTTTGCTCTACCCAGGAGGCGCGTGTAAATTGATGGTAAGCCATGGAGTAACAATGCCCCCGCAGCGCTCTACGTTCCTCTTAGGACCGGCACCTACGGTTTAAAGTGGATTTCGAACCACTACAACACCCATGGGCAAAGCCGGGATTTGAACCCGATACCGGTGGTACCGAACGTCAGAGCACTAGCCATTCGGCCATCAGGCCCCAGGGTGAATCTAGAATAATGAATAAAGCTAGGAAGATCTGAACGATCTGGAATAGATCATGCTGTTTGTTGATGATGTAACTGTGAGAGTGCTTGACACACAATTCTTAAGGAAGAGGGGAGAACTGCTGATGGCATGGTGATCTGGTAATCATTCTATAAAGAATCTCGAGCCCCAGTGAATAAGAGCATGTGAAAGACGATTTAAAGGTCTCGAGCCCAGTTCATGCGATAGGACCCTTCTTTTTTCAATTCCTTCTATTAGCTCATACTCGCCCTATATATATCTTGTTCATATTTTCAATTGTTCATAAAATACTCTTTATTCATTCCACTCCAGTTCAAATACATTTTTTTTTCAACTTGTAGTGGATGACACTGGATGTTGATACAGTTTTTTTTTCAAATATTAATTCATTCTTTAAATTGAATTAATTAATTTTAGGTTTTTTTTTCGATTTAAATTGCATGTATCTAATAATAGACGACGCCAAATAGACTTAAAAAAATGAATGAAAACTATTTATAAAGAATTTTCTGCATTATAGTGAAACAAAAGTAGGAATTGACTTTAAAAAAGAAAATTCTTATATTACTTATTCTTAACTACGTTTTCTGCAATGACGTGCACACTCAGGATGGTGCCCTGCAGCTTTTGTTGATTACCAGGATGACTTAATCCATGTTGAGCTTTGTAAAATTTGAGACATTATAATTATTAATTCTTTGCTGGACACACAATGTTTTGCAACTTTACTCGAATATGTTGAATTGTGCAACTTTCTAGAAATGCCTTGGAGGGGATAGTATATTGATTGATGGTTATATAAAAGTAATTGTCTAAATAGTGTATTATGTACTTATAAGTAGTATATTCTACTATTCTTATAGTTATTCTATTGAATGTATTCGGTAATATTTTTATTATATAATTATTTCAGTAACATATTAGTTAATCTACCGTTTGCTAATTGTGTATCTTTTGTTACTTTAATTATTTTGAAGTAATATGTAAATTATATTGGTCAATGGATAACAAATATGACGACTGCATGCATAATTATATTTTGATAACATTTAATATAGCTTAACGCTAGTCTGAAATTTTATAAGGGTGCCTAGAAGTCATACCATTGCCCTAAGTAAAAATATTTATTTTGTTTGATTGTTTAATGTATTTATTTCATGTGTATATGTTTCTTCTACAATTTAATAAGTTTCTTAAGATTTTAGAATCTGCTTCGATAATTGTGTGGTGTTCATGTTAATTTTGTTTCAGTTGGTTATGGGTTATTGCGGTTTCTCAGTGATAGGGATATTTGTTGAAGAATAGTTTCAGTTATATTGGATAACCAACACTACACCTTCTTAAAAAGAATACTGTCATGAAATCACACCGTGATCACTATGAACTACAGGTGATTCCATGTAGTAAGATATCCACTGTAAGATAGTCAACATAAAGTCCATGAACTGGCTTTTGAAAGAATATTTCTGCATAAAAAAACCATTCTATACTTTATTCACAGTTTTCTTAATCGGTATATATAAATAAAGGAAACCTTGTTAAAACTAGCGCGGAAAATTACCAGCGAAGGTTCTATACCAAACAGAAAGCTACTTCTTAAATTATTCTGTAAAATTTTCACAAACCTTCCATTTTAACATGAATGTCATTTCATGTTACAAAATGCCCACCCAAAACAGTATGATACTTTTTATGTTATTCTGTTTTAAGTTCCTCAAAACTCCTCATTTTAACATGAAGTAAAACCGTGATGCAAAATGCCCACCCATACTATTTCTTACCATGCTACTTCTTAACTTATTCAGTTTTCTGTGAAAGTTACCACAAATCTTTCATTTTAACATGAAGTAGAACCGTGATGCAAAATGCCCACCCATACTATTTCTTAACTTATTCAGTTTTCTGTGAAAGTTACCACAAATCTTTCATTTTAACATGAAGTAAAACCGTGATGCAAAATGCCCACCCATACTATTTCTTACCATGCTACTTCTTAACTTATTCAGTTTTCTGTGAAAGTTACCACAAATCTTTCATTTTAACATGAAGTAGAACCGTGATGCAAAATGCCCACCCATACTATTTCTTACCATGCTACTTCTTAACTTATTCAGTTTTCTGTGAAAGTTACCACAAATCTTTCATTTTAACATGAAGTA
Source organism: Caerostris darwini (assembly GCA_021605075.1). Classification (NCBI taxonomy): domain Eukaryota; kingdom Metazoa; phylum Arthropoda; class Arachnida; order Araneae; family Araneidae; genus Caerostris; species Caerostris darwini. Next base: position 393,115 of record BPLQ01004553.1, read on the forward strand.
GAACCGTGATGCAAAATGCCCACCCATACTATTTCTTACCATGCTTTCTTAACTTATTCAGTTTTCTGTGAAAGTTACCACAAATCTTTCATTTTAACATGAAGTAGAACCGTGATACAAAATGTTTTCCCATACTATTTCTTAACTTATTCAGTTTTCTGTGAAAGTTACCACAAATCTTTCCGCAATGATGAAGTAGAACCGTGATGCAAAATGCCCTCCCATACTATTTCTTAACTTATTCAGTTTTCTGTGAAAGTTACCACAAATCTTTCATTTTAACATGAAGTAGAACCGTGATGCAAAATGCCCACCCATACTATTTCTTAACTTATTCAGTTTTCTGTGAAAGTTACCACAAATCTTTCATTTTAACATGAAGTAGAACCGTGATGCAAAATGCCCACCCATACTATTTCTTACCATGCTACTTCTTAACTTATTCAGTTTTCTGTGAAAGTTACCACAAATCTTTCATTTTAACATGAAGTAGAAAAGAAATGCAAAAATGCCCACCCATACTATTTCTTACCATGCTACTTCTTAACTTATTCAGTTTTCTGTGAAAGTTACCACAAATCTTTCATTTTAACATGAAGTAGAACCGTGATGCAAATGCCCACCCATACTATTTCTTACCACTTCTTAACTTATTCAGTTTTCTGTGAAAGTTACCACAAATCTTTCATTTTAACATGAAGTAGAACCGTGATGCAAAAATGCCCTCCCATACTATTTCTTATTTCTTAACTTATTCAGTTTTCTGTGAAAGTTTACCACAAATCTTTCATTTTAACATGAAGTAGAACCGTGATGCAAAAAATGCCCACCCATAACTTATCAGTTTTTTCGGGTTCAAGTCAGGTAGAACTGTGATGCAAATGCTCATTAATTTCTTTCATGTTAATTTAAGAGGTTCGGAATCAGTTTTCAGAAAGTACCACAAATCTTTCATTTTAACATGAAGCAGAAGTTGTGACTGCTGCCCTCCCTAACTTATCTTCCGCTACTACTTACAGCACTGAAATAGTACAAATCTGCATTTTACATGAAGTAGAAAAGGCAATTGTCATACTATTTTTACCATGCATTAGAAAAATAACTTTATTCAGTTTTCTGTGAAAATTCCACAAATCATCCATTTTAACATGAAGTCAGAACCATGGTCAAAAATGTCTAACCCAAATTTTTTTCTTAATGCTACTTCTTAACTTATTCAGTTTTCTGTGAAAGTTACTATAAATCTTCATTTTAACATGAAGTGGAACTCGTGATGCAAAATGCCCACCATACTATCTACTGATAAGTTACATTTAACTTATTCAGTTTTCTGTGAAAGTTACCACAAACCTTTCATTTGGGTATTAGTAGAACCGTATGCAAAATGTGCCCTCCCATACTATTCTCATTATGCTACTTAACTTACTGAAGCTTTCTATGAAAGTTACCACAAATCTTCATTTTAACATGAAGTAGAACCCGTGATGGCACGCCCAACTATACTATTTCTTTACCATGCTACTTAACTTACTCAGTTTTTCTGGGAAAGTTAATTTCACAAATCTTTTCATTTTAACATGGTGAACCGTGATGCAAAATGCCAATCTGTTAATATTTCTTACCATGTTACTTAACTTACTTCAGTTTTCTGTGAAAGTTACCACAATCTTCATATCTTAACATTAACGTGAACCGTGATAAAAATGCCCCCATACTATTTCTTAACTTATTCAGTTTTCTGTGAATACCACACAATCTTTCCACCTTAACATAAGGCAGAACCGTGATACAAAAAATGCTCCACCCATACTATTTTTACCATGCTACTTCTTAACTTATCTGCTTTTCTTAAAGAAAGTTACCACAAATCTTTCATTTAACATACTTAAAACGCTGTGATGCAAATGCTCTGACTGTACTATTTACCATGCTACTTCTTATCTATCAGTTTTCTGTGAAAGTTACCACAAATCTTCATTTAGCCATGAAGTAGAACTGTGATGCAAATGCCTCCATACTATTTTTAACTTATTCAGTTTTCAGAAAGTTACCACAAATCTTTCATTTTAACATGAAGTGAACCAGATGCAAAAATGCCTCCACAATTATTTCTACCATACATTTTAACTTATTCAGTTTTCGTGGAAAGTCACTACAAATTCCATTTTAATATGATAGAACCGTGGTGATGTGCCCACCTATACTTATTTCTAATATGTTATTTAACTTACCAGCTTTTCTATGAAAGTTACCACACAAATCTTTCATTTTAACATGAAGTGGAAGCGCCGTGCATGCCAAAATGCCCTCCCATACTATTTTCCTCTACACCATAAAGCTACTTTCTTAACTTACCTCGTTTTCTGTGAAAGTTACTTACAAAATCTTTCATTTCCGCAACATGAAGTAAGAGACCGTAGATGCAAAATGCCCTCACGCACTATTTCTTAACTTATTCGGTTTTCTGTGTAAAGTTAGCTTCACAAATCTTTCTTATTTAACATGAAGTAGAACCGTGATGCAAAAATGCCCAACCATACTATTTCTTACCATGCTACTTCTTAACTTACTCTAGTTTTTCTGTGAAAAGCTGGTGCCACAAATCTTTCATTTTAACATGAAGTAAAACCAACAAACCCCCCAACCACAACCACACACAACCACAACCACAAAACAGAACCGTGATGCAAAAATGCCCTCCACCCCATACTATTTCTTGCACTTTATGCTAGTTTAACTTATTCAGTTTTCTGTGAAAGTTACCAGCAAATCCTTTCATTTTAACATGAGTGAAGTGAGAACTGCGTGATGCAAAATGCCCACCCATGCACTATTTCTTTCTACCATGTGCTACTTCTTAACTTATTCAGTTTTCTGTGAAAGTTGCACAAATCTTTCTCATTTTTTAACATGAAGTAGAACCGTGATGCAAATGCCTGCAATCTATCGTTATCACCATGCTACTTTCTTAACTTTATTCAGTTTTTCTGTGAAAGTTACTACTACAAATCTTTTCATTTTAACTGTGAAGTGAGAACCAGGTGATGCAAAAAATGCCCACTCCATACTATTATTTCTTACCGTAATACTGCTTCTTAACTGATTCAGTTTTCTGTGAAAGTTACCACAAATCTTTCATCTTTAACATGAAGTAGAACCAGTGATGCAAAAATGCCCACCCATACTATTTTTAACATGCTACTTTCTTAACTTATTCAGTTTTCTGTGAAAAGTTACCACAAATCTTTCATTTTTAACATGAGAAGTAGAACCGTG
>BPLQ01004555.1:0-39173 GCA_021605075.1 Caerostris darwini
AACGTAATTTTAAATAAGCATTAGGTAAATCATTTATTTTATGCATCTAACACTGATGGAATAATTTCTTTTCAGCGGTTTATGTATCTTTTCTTATTTGATGTAGATGCTTTATGTTTGCATGTGCTTTATTTGTGTATTAAATTTTCTCTATTGTTTAGAAGCACATAGAAATTTATTCTAAAGGTTTCAAAATTTTAGTATTTTAAAACACCTTATTTAATGCTATATTGATTATTTTTGCATTCTCCCTATATCATGTTGCATTTATAATTATTTGCACAATAACTATCTTATGTTTGAAATGTGTAAACATCATTTCAATATATTTCCTAATACAAATCCTATATTATTTATTTTATCCTTTTGATAAAATAATTTCCTAATTTTCCAAATATATGTACAATATATATTTTACTTGATAAATAATTTTCCTTTTGAGCGGTAAATCTGCATACATAAGTATCAATTTTGATAGATATACTGTATTTTGAATTAGTTAAAACAATTTTTGAATTTTAGTCAAAATAAAGTTTAGTTTTTTTAAAAACACTGTTAATTTGTTTTCTTTGCTTTTATCATAGCTATATTGAAAAGCAGGACATTGGTTTTATATTCTGCATTATGCTCAAAGAAAAATCTTTCACTGATATGCACTGATAAAAAAATAAAATTCAATTATAAAAATTTAGAGCTGGCCAAATTTGGATCATTTTTATAGATCGACCACATTTAAAAAAAATAAATACTAGGGAAAAAAAAAGAGAAATAAAATTTTCCTAAATAGAATTAGTTATAAATGCTGCGATTTCATATAAAAGAACAGGGACACTTTTTTTTTAATGATTATGAGAGGTCTTATGAAAAATATCTTACAATATTCTAAAGTTATGCCACCATTTTGGCAATTTTTTTTTTTAATAATTTATAAATACTCTACTATGACATTAAAAATAATTAAGTTTAACTTACACATACACAGTGCTAGGTCACATTAAGTCACCACTGAAATGACAATGAGCATTATGAAATATATCTGATTAAAGAGAGGAAACTCACAAGGGCAATAGATATAAATGAAGAATGTCTGAGGAAAGAAAATCTAGATAACTCTTAGAATGAAACTCTTAAGTTTTGGAAGGAGTTAGATTTAAAAAGGAATATCTGTAATCGAACACAAGACAAAAAAATTAATCCAAATTAAGTTTAGTAAAGGATAGTTAGAAATTTTATCATAGTACAAAATCTATATATGTTATAAACATGACATGATATATTAATACAGAATAAAAAACATTCTCTATAGATTAAAATGCATTGGTTTTAAATTTAAGCCAATTGCTAAGATTCATTTATGTTTGATTTATTTTAATTTTTATGTGATCATAGTTAATGTTTCGAAAGAACTGAATATTTCTTTTAAAATTTCATATTTTTAAACAGCAATTCAGTCTATAATAAAATACTTTTATTCATCATTTAAATTCTATATAATGAAGAAATTTAAGTAAAGGGAAATCATATTTAAAATTTAGTGATGCAGTTTCTTGTATTCTGTGGAAACTTATTTCCTCTTGCCTTTCATATTCACTTTAATTTATTTTAAGAACAACATTAATTTTATATTTTTTTGACATTGTGCCAGTCATTTGAAAATAAGTAATTTTTTTTTCTTGCTTTTTTAAATCTTCTATGTGTTTCATTCATACTTTTTACTCCTATAATATCTGTAATTAATTATGTATGATATGTTCTTATTTCACAATAAACAATTTCATCGTACACCACACAATTATAACAGCATGTAAATAATATACACAAAATTTTGACACATAATTCTACAGGATAAAATCTTAATAAAAAAGTAAATAACTAGAAATAAAATACAAAGTAACTTATGCAAAAAACATACAGAAAAATATTTACAAAGGGGCGGACATAAGTTTAAAGTGAAATGTACAAAATCAGATGTAAAAATTCAACTTTGTAATTGTATTTTTTTTAGCCTGGTGTTTATAATATTTGATTTGACAGTTGATGTGAATATATCATATATATAGCAGAATTAGGCTTCTAATTATAAAAAAAAAAAAAATTGACTAATTTTTATTTTCAGACATAATTTTTTATGAATGTAAACTTGAAATGCTTCTTTTAAGTTTGTAGAAGTTTTAACAATTAACATGAAGTTCATTAAAATAATTTCATCTTATATACTTTTAAATTCATTTCAGATTCAATGCATAACCTCTCATTTGAATCATCTCTTTATATAATTTTGCCTAAATAATGATGATATAAAAACATTGTGATGATATATTGATATACTATTTAAATTGTAGATAATATTTAAAATGAGCGTTTCTTAAAAATATACAGAATTTTTTTATCCTTGAAGTCAAATCATCTATAATGTGTTTCTAGAATTTTAATGATTCATTCATTTTAAATAAAGGTATAAATTGAAATAATACTTAAGTTATTTTAAGTGTTGAATCACTTTCATTTTTTTATGTAAATATTTGTTTGTTTTTGTAATTAAGATTTAATATAAAACCTTCTTCTTAGATTTAAATTAAATAAACAAATATTATAATTTATTTAATTTTTTTAAATTAATTAAATATTTATTATTTTATGACAATATTTATTGTCATAAAATAATGTCAATGAATATGAATTAATACAATATAATAAAAATTTATATGATATTTTTTTTAAGTGATTTATGTTTTACTAAAGTTTTTATAGTTTCGTTTAAGTTAAATAAGTTTAGTTAGTAAATATTTCTTGATTATTTTTTATAATAAACAAATGAATATGATAATTTGATACTGCTCTATAATTATAATAGTAATATTTATATATTAAGAAATATTTGGTAGATAGTAGAATAATATTTTAATCATACTGTTAACTATAAATTAATTTGTGTATATAACTGGCAATTTATAATGAGGTGAATTCCAACATTTCAGTCAAAGTTTTTATCTTTTTCCTGTAGAATTTTTTTTGTCAGTATGCTTGTATTTCTTTAGATATTAAAAAACTTTTTTCTTTTAATTTATGCTTTTGTCTTTATAATCTCCAGGTTTTCTTTTTAACCGAGTTGTGTTCTGTAAGTTAAATGAAAAAAAGAAACTTGAGTGAAAAGTATAAAAGAAAGGAAATCATATTTATCTACCAATATCTATTTATGATGATAGAATACTGGTTCTTACATTATTAGAATTTTGTTAAATTTAATTATTATGTCAGTTTTTCTATGATGTTTTGAATAATTTCATTCTATGATTAAAAATGTCGATTATTATTGGTGTGTGAATCTATTTAAATGCCTGCTCATTTCTATTAATATTTATCATGTATACACTATTAACCATTCGTCTAATTATTATATTGATGTACCAACTGAATTATTTATGTCTATTTTCCACATTTATTTACAGCGGCACTTCCTTTATTTGAGAAAAGTTTAAAAAATGTTTAATATCTAAGAAACAAAAGATCAAGTACAATAATAATAAATAAGTAACTGTCACTATTTTATCTAAAATGTGTATCATCATAATTTAAGAGATATTTTTTCATATGACAATATAATTGTTATGTTTTATTCGAGAGATTTTACGTTTCAGAAATGTATATGACATAATAATTTTCTAAAAATTCCGGAATTTTAAATATATGTACAAAACATGAGAAAAAGTCTGGCGACAGTTGAAGATAAATTTGTATTTGGGTTTTTCATCTTACTGAGACTATTTGCGAGATGTCAGGTATTTTATTTGTCAGGCTTTTATTTCAGGAAATAGAAATCCATGCTTCATTTACAGGCTGGATGTTGTAATAGGAATTTCTTCAGGGTAGGATTTAATGTCCCACATAATTCAGATGTATCCAGCGAAGGTGTAATTTATTTGATTGTTATAATTTATTGTTTATGATTTCTACTGTACTAGGACCTCTTTGTTAATATTTCATAAAATCTCTTTTTCTTATCATTATAAAATTCTGCATTTTTTTTCTGACTGTTCATTGGAACAGTTGAAAATTATGTAACATTTAAGTTGATTTGTGCTTTTAACAAAGAGTAAGCAAAGTTGCCCAAATAAAAATGACCACGTCTATTCTTAATATCTGTTATTTTGACATAAACTAAAGGAGTATTTAGGTTTTTATTATTTGTGTTTTTATGCGATATCAGCTTTTCTTTTTTGTTCACAAAGTCACTTCATTTCATTCCTAAAATTCTGTTGCACTAAAATCAGTGGAAATGTCATTGTGGTCTAGGATTTATTTCATTGACTTGAAATTAATAGAGATCCATAATTTTAATTTCTATTTATTGAATAATAATAATTAATATTTCAAGTAAAACTATCTAACTTTTTCTTTTTTTTTGACGTCTTTGAATAATTAAGTTAATATATCCTGTTTTTACATTTTGATGCCTTATCTAAGATATAATGTTGTTGTTTTTTTTATATTTATTTTTATGATATCACTTTTGATGTGTTTATTTTTGATACTTTATTTTATTGTGATTTTTTTATGGTGTTACTCATATGACATTTTTTTCTTTCAGATTGATCAATCTTGTGAGTATGGAAAGAATCCAGCAGCACAGTAGCAGTGTTTATAGAGTGTTCCTCTAATGGATTAAATTGGAGATCCAGTGTCCCATATTTTCTACGAATTGATTGATTGAAGTCTTTCGAATTCCTAATTTTTATCCTTTACTAAGGAAAATAAGGAAGTGAGATAATAAAGAAAAATCTGAATATTTTTATTTAAAGATAGTAGTTTGAACATATTTGGAGATAGTAGTTCTCGTATGTAATTAAATAATTATTCCTAAATATAATTTGAGGGTGCCTAGAAATATTATTAATGTTTTTGTTGCTTTCATAAAGGACTTGCTATATAGAAACGACCATGGAAGCACGTGATGTTTGTGACAAAGTGTTTTCAACAGCACAAAAACTCAATAGGCATTCTGTCACCCATACCAACGAAAGGAATCATGCATGCCATGTATGTGGTCAAACTTTTGTGCAAAAAAGAAATTTAATAGCACACTGTCGAGTTCATACGAAAGAAAAACCGTACAACTGTGAAGTGTGCGATAAAACTTTTTCACGGCAGAATCATTTAAAACTACATTATTGTACTCATATGGCAGAAAAACCGTACGTTTGTGAAATGTGCGGTAAAGACTTTTCAAGGAAAAGCAGTTTACAACGACATTATCGTATTCATACGGGAGAAAGACCCTACGTTTGTGAAACGTGCGATAAAACGTTTTCAGACGAGAATACTTTACAACGACATTATCGTACTCATACGGGAGAAAAGCCCTTCGTTTGTGAAATGTGCGGTAAATGCTTTTCACGAAAAATAAATTTACAACGACATTATCGTACTCATATGCAAGAAAAACCGTACGTTTGTGAACTGCGCGATAAAACTTTTTCAGATGAGAATAAATTAAATCTACATTACTTTACTCATATGGAAGAAAAAGCCTTCGTTTGTGAAATATGCGGTAAAGGCTTTTCACGAATAAGCAATTTACAACGACATTATCGTATTCATACGGGGGAAAAACCTTATATTTGTGAAACGTGCGATAAAACGTTTTCAGATGAGAATAATTTAAAACAACATTATCGTACTCATACGGGAGAAAAACCGTACGTTTGTGAAATGTGCGGTAAAGCCTTTTCAGAGAAAAGAAATTTACAACGACATTATCGTATTCATACGGAAGAAAACCCTTACATCTGTAAAACGTGCGGTAAATGCTTTTCACAAGAAAATGTCTTACGCAAACATTATCGTATTCATAGGGAAGAAAAGTCCTTCATCTGTGATACGTGCGGTAAAGGTTTTACACAGAATTTTATTTTACAACGACATTATCGTATTCATACAGGAGAAAAGCCCTACATTTGTCAAAAGTGCGGGAAAGCTTTTTCACAGGAAAATCATTTAAAAAGGCATTATCGAATTCATAAGGAACAAAAGTAATTTATTTGTGAAATATGCAATAAAATATGTTCAGGGAATGGTCATTTGAAGCGACATTATCGTATTCATACAGAAGAAAAATCCCTGGATGTCTGAAATGGGCTGTAGCAGTTTTGCAGCAAAGAATAATTAAAAAATCTATTGTCATATTCAAACGAAAGAGAAACATTAAGTTTGCGGACTGTATTGTAAAGACGAGATTGAATATGGGTGGTGTTATTGTGCTTATTAGAGCACATCTACACAGTTGCGAATAATAAATAATAGTAGTATCCATTGAAAGTTTATGGTAAATTTAGAACAAGCCTACTGCAATTATAACATCAGAAGAACTGGTAGAAAAAAAAAAAAAATCAAATTAATAAAGCCACGGTGGACGACGGTGAAACTATGGGAATTGCAAGGGAAAAAGTGAGTGTTGGGGGGAACTGAACGTGGGAACGCTGTCGGCAGTGTAGTCATAAAACGATTAACGTTGTTTTTAAAAGGGAATCCATGCCAGTTTGACGGCCTCAGCTTGTTCACGAGCAATAAGAACGAGCAAACGTAGATAATGGAGGAAGGAGGCAAAAGTGTGATTTTATTTTATTATTATAATTGATATTAAAAATCTAAGAAAGAGAAATCCAGGAATTTTAATGGAAGTCTGTGGTCAGCCGACCATTTTGTTGTTGAAAATGTGTATTTTTATATATTTCCCTGGCTTTGTACAAAGAATAATTATGTATTAATCTGGCTATTTTCGTGGTTTGGAACACTAATAAAAAAATTTACGAGAAAATTTGGTTGGAAAATACTACTTCTGATGAACCAAGGTGCCCCAGTGATGATCCGAAGAATTTTGCTTTGTAAAATTTGAATTTTATTTTGATTGGTTTTGCAGGTTAGGCCCCAAATAGGGAAAGCATAAGTGAGAACTGGACGAATTACTTGCTTGTAAAACAGAATTTTATTTTTAAAAGAAACGAGTTGAATATTTTCCTAAAAGTGGGAGACTGAAGTGAAATTTCTTCCAGCATTTATTTTTGACATGATTAATGCGACTATTGAAATTTAATTTGTGTATTGTAAAGGCTTTTTCCAGAAAATTAGATTAAAAAATAGTGTCTTATTCATGTGGAAAAAAAAGTACTACGTTTGTGTGCTGTAAAGCTTTCTCACAGGAAAATAGATTAAAATGTCATTATCGAATTCATACGGAACAAAAGTCATTTATTTGTGAAATATGCAATAAAATATTTTCAAGGAATGATAATTTGAAGCGATATTATCGTATTCATACAGAAAAAAAACCCCTACCTTTGTAAAATATATGATAAACACTTCTCAACGAAAGGTGCCTTAAACCGACATTCTCATATTCATAGGGAAGAAAACTCCCTAGATGTCTGAAATGGACTGTAGCGGTATTCCAGCGAAAAATAGTTAAAAAAAACTATTACCATATTCAACCGAAAGGTAAACCTTACGTTTGCGAACTGTGTTGTAAAGGCTTTTCACAGAAAATTAGATTAAAAAGTAGTGTCTTATTCATGTGGAAAAGAAGTACTACGTTTGTGTGCTGTAAAGCTTTCTCACAGGAAAATAGATTAAAATGTCATTATCGAATTCATACGGAACAAAAGCCATTTATTTGTGAAATATGCAATAAAATATTTTCAAGGAATGATAATTTGAAGCGATATTATCGTATTCATACAGAAAAAAACCCCTACCTTTGTAAAATATGTGATTAACACTTCTCAACGAAAGGTGCCTTAAACCGACATTCTCATATTCATAGGGAAGAAAACTCCCTAGATGTCTGAAATGGACTGTAGCGGTATTCCAGCGAAAAATAGTCAAAAAAACTATTACCATATTCAACCGAAAGATAAACCTTACGTTTGCGAACTGTGTTGTAAAGGCTTTTCACAGAAAATTAGATTAAAAAGTAGTGTCTTATTCATGTGGAAAAGAAGTACTACGTTTGTGTGCTGTAAAGCTTTCTCACAGGAAAATAGATTAAAATGTCATTATCGAATTCATACGGAACAAAAGCCATTTATTTGTGAAATATGCAATAAAATATTTTCAAGGAATGATAATTTGAAGCGATATTATCGTATTCATACAGAAAAAAACCCCTACCTTTGTAAAATATGTGATAAACACTTCTCAACGAAAGGTGCCTTAAACCGACATTCTCATATTCATAGGGGAGAAAACTCCCTAGATGTCTGAAATGGACTGTAGCGGTATTCCAGCGAAAAATAGTCAAAAAAACTATTACCATATTCAACCGAAAGATAAACCTTACGTTTGCGAACTGTGTTGTAAAGGCTTTTCACAGAAAATTAGATTAAAAAGTAGTGTCTTATTCATGTGGAAAAGAAGTACTACGTTTGTGTGCTGTAAAGCTTTCTCACAGGAAAATAGATTAAAATGTCATTATCGAATTCATACGGAACAAAAGCCATTTATTTGTGAAATATGCAATAAAATATTTTCAAGGAATGATAATTTGAAGCGATATTATCGTATTCATACAGAAAAAAAACCCTACCTTTGTAAAATATGTGATTAACACTTCTCAACGAAAGGTGCCTTAAACCGACATTCTCATATTCATAGGGAAGAAAACTCCCTAGATGTCTGAAATGGACTGTAGCGGTATTCCAGCGAAAAATAGTCAAAAAAACTATTACCATATTCAACCGAAAGATAAACCTTACGTTTGCGAATTGTATTGTAAATGCGTATGCCAGAAAATTAGATTAAAAAGTAGTGTCGTATTCATGTGGTACAGGCCTTTCAGGGGAAGGTAATTCAATGAGTCATATTCAAACGGGAGAAGTCCCTTTCGTTTGTGATGCATGCAATAGGTATGCTTTTTAAATATAAATGCAACTTGAATAGGCATTTCAAATATTGACACTCATCCATTGGATGGAATTTTTATAATAATGTATTTTATGCATGCAGCATATTTTAAAATTAAGAATATAAATAAAAAATATTTCTATGAATATTTAAAATTGTTATTTTTATTTTTATTCTTCATTGCTTTTAATTACATCTTCAATGTAAATTTGTGTTTTCTTACTCATGTTATAGTTAAAAGGGAAATTTTCTGTACTGGATATACATTTCTTTCTTATAGTGAATTTATTAACACTTACATTTGGTGTTTGAAAGAACCCCTTGTTTTATTTGAAGCTGTTTTATATGTTATTGATGATGTTACGTCTTGGTCTATACTAGACATATAACGGCTTCAAGAAGAGGGCCACTTTCAGGTCCGTAGAAATACTTTTAATTTTTATTTTGCATTCTATATATTACCTAATTATATTAATTACCTAATATATTACCTATATAATTATCACATGTCATGTTGCAAAATAAAAATGCTGGTACTAAGAACTCTGGGTTATTAAAAATTATTATTCTCAAAAAAAGAAATGAAATGTAAAGAATTAAATTCGATTCACAAACGCAATTCACTCAAGGACGGAGATTTTCAGAGTATTCGAATCTACGTATAATCTAATCCAGCCGTAATCCTACGTATAATTGAAATAAAGTCAATTCCTACTTTTTTTTTCACTATATTGCAAAAAGTTCTTTATAATTAATTTTCATTCATTTTTTAAGTTTTCTCTAGTGCCATCTGTTGGTAGATATATGCAACTTAAATCTAAAAAAAACTAAAATTAATTAATTAAATGTAATTACTGAATTAATATTTGAAAAAACTGTATTAACATCAAGTGTCATCGACTACAAGTTTTAAAAAAATGTATTTGAACTTGAGTGGAGGAATAAAAAGTATTTTATTAAAGATTAAAAATTTGAATAAGATATATATAGGGAGAGTGTGAGCGGATAGAAGGAATTGAATGAAGACATTTATGCTTGTTTCATCGGATTTCACTCAGACGATAAAGTATTATTATTCTCAAATACTTAAACAAAACATAAATCTTGAAAACAAAGTTTAATTTTTTTTGTCAAACGACTGAAATAATATTAGAAACGAGAAATCTCTAAAATCTCTCTCTTTTTAATTTTCTTTTTATAATTATCTATTTTTTAAATTTCATTTTCTTTTTATTTATAAATGATTTGGTAAATTTTTCCGAAAGAAATGAGATTCCATCGCATGGCAACGTATAGACTAATTGTATTCCAAAAATTTATTTTGTAATAGAATGGTTTATTTTTTTAATATTCAACAGAATATACGTGACTCGACATCGATGATTGACTGCTTTTACATCATGAGTCAATTTTTGCATCAGTTTTTCAAGTAAATTTATTATTGGACAATTCAGAGGTTTCGGTTATGGTTTAGAGGAAGAAAATATAAATCAAACTGTTTTTTGAAAAAAAAAAATATATATATATTAGGCGTATTGATTTGAGTGAAAAAACAAATTTATTAGAAATAAAGTAGTACATGATTTTATTACTTCACTTTGGGATATAAGTTTTTAACTAGTTTTTTAAATACTTTAATTTATTTTCCTGCAACTTTATTACATTTGATGATTTTGGCTTATTTCGCTGAAATGATAACATGTGATTTCAAATCTTTTTGGATGCTTGGATTTGAATCGATTAATAATTTTGCCAAAAATTCTAATCGATTCTCGCATTTTAATTTTTAGACATCTATCTCGAACAAAGTTTTGGATTATGCTTTTTGGTCAACGTGAAATTTATTTTAATATTTATATCCACTTTTTTAAAGTTGGAAAATCTGTAAGCACACTTTCTATTTTTATTCAATTCCTTCTATTAGCTCACACACTCCCTATATATTTATCTTGTTCAAATTTTCAATCCTTCATAAAATACTTTTCACTCATCCGCTCAAGTTCAAATGCATTTTTTTTTTTAACTTGTAGTGGAGGACACTTGATGTTAATACAGTTTTTTAAAATATTAATTCAGTAATTAAATTTAATTCATTAATTTTAGTTTTTTTTTTTAGATTTAAATTGCATATATCTACCGATAGATGGCGACAGATAAACTTAACAAAATGAATGAAAATTATTTACAAAGGACTTTCTGCAATATAGAGAAAAAAAAGTAGGAATTGACTTACATTTTTTTTTATATATTACTTGTTTTTATCTCGGTTGACGAATGATATTGCTAAAGCAATGTTAAACGTCAAAAAATATCATTTTTTTTTCGATATCATTTTTAAAATACGAAACTACTTAAAATAAAATTTTTTAAAAATGGATCCAAATAAATTAAATTTTACATCAATAATTTACCGCAGCAAAAATAAAGTCTGAAATTTGTTATATATATATATATATGTGTGTGTAATCGTTGAATAATTTTTATTCTTGGAAGAAACTATGTTCATTGTGCATTTATGTGCATTCAAATACAAAACAATAATAATCATAATTAGGAAATCAGATTGCACAACAAAATAAAAGTAACTGATAATTATTTTCCACAAATGCAGCAATTAGCTCGCGTTTTATAATTACTGAATATGTTTTTTTAAGCCATATCGTATCGCTATACTATTTTCTTCACAAAACAACTAAACCAAAAACTAAAGAGAAAACTTCTGAAATCTTAAATTATGAAATTACTTGAACAAATGTGTCTCATAAAGGTAACCAAATCAACACAAAAATGCAGGGGGAAAAAGTATTTATATTATGCACGTATATAGCTGTGTGTATCTGAATATACATTCATATAGAAAAACTTTATTATTATATTATATATATATTTACTTATTTATATTTCTTTTTTTAAGACTTATTTTATAAATGGGCTCAAGGGTATCATGGAACGATTCTATTTAAAGATTTTTTGTTAAAATATTTTTTTTTTAGAATTTATCTTGATAAATAACGATGGTATTTTGTCATGAAGATGTAGCCCAACCTATTACAATGTGTTTTCCAATGGACACAACATAGGATGACTTAATACAATACTCCCATAATATGCTCACACAATTTTAATCAATCTGGTTCATTCTGCCATCTTTTTTATCCAACTATTCTCTTAAAGAACATTCCGGCTTACTGATTTAATGCGACGATCGCCATTGCCACGCTAGCCTCTATTTTATACAGCAGTTAGTTATGTGATTTTTCTTTTATCTTTTTTTCTCAGAAAAATTCTTTGGTTTAATCACTTTCGAGCATTTTGTAAATCCATTGATCATAAAATCCTGCCGAATACATCCACCATGCCTATTCTATCTTCTAACTATTCATCTTTCTAATTATTCTACACACGTTAATTTAAACGATGGGTAATTTTCTGATTGTGTAATTTGTATGTAAGGCTTTCTAACTTACAAAGAAAAGCAATGTACTGTGTAAAAAAAGTTTTTTTTTTTTCAATATAATTTTGTAAAATACAAAACTACTTAAAAACATAAAATAATTTTAACAAAATAGATACAATGGAGGGTTATTTTATCATAATAATTTTTTTTAAAATTATTTTTATAAATAACGAAAATATTTTGTCACGAAAATGTGGCTCCAACAACTACAATTTGTTTTTCAATAGATACAACATAATATAATAGTACACCAGTGTAACAGATAATACAGTACACCAATGTGACAGTTAATACAGTACGCCAACATTGGGCGCATATACAATTTTGAACAATCTGGTTAATTTTGCCACCACTTGTTATCCGATCATTCTGGCAATGCACATTCCGGCTCACCATGAACATCGGCATTGCTTCGATTTTATACAGTAGCTGGTTATGTACTTTTCTTTCTATCTTCTTTTCTCAGGAAAAAAAATTCCGATTCTGTCATTTCCGAGCATTTTATATTTCCATTGATCATAAAATCCTGCCGAATCCATCTACTACGACTCTTCATCTTTCTAATCATTCTGTACACTAATTTAAATCAAGGGTCTCCAAATTACGCCCGCGGCCCAAATCCGGCCCGCCAGTGTCATCCATCCGGCCCGCGACAGCGAATTGCTTAGTGTTATTGTAATAAGTTGGATAAAAAAACACAGAATGATAATAACTCGGTTTTATTGGCTTGCTAGGTAAAGCTTAAGGACAAGCATAATACGCGGAAAATTTAACTTAAGCATAACAAGTAATTGAAATGAATCCCACTAACATTATAAACTAGTGAACATCCCACGGTTACCCTCGGTAGTTATGTTGGGGTAAAGAGTATAGCATATGTATGCATATCGATGTTTGGAATGTATATATCCTGAATCGAACATGATTTTTATCCTGAAAATCTCTCAGGAACGGAAAAGCTAAATTAACGCGAATGAAACCGCGGGGTATCCACTTGTAAAAAAATACTAATGAGATTTGTTTAATTGTGATTTTTTACTGACAATAGTTTGTAGTTATTCTTGCTCAGAACGCGTAATCGTCGGCTGGTATAGAAATTATAGATAATGGCAGAAAAATTAAAATGATTTTGGCCCTCGGTACTTACTGCAGTAAACAGTATGGACCTAAGGCTGGAAAGTTTTAAGACCCCTGATTTAAATGATGATGAGTTTTCCTTGCTTTTTTATTTTTACATTTTCAAAAGCTGTTCGTACTGTATCGCAACTCAAATTAAACGTTTTTTCCATATTATGTTTACTGTAAATATTTTATTTCTATGGATTTATAAAACTTACGTCCTGTAAATTATTTTAACTCATATTGTTTACAGATGTTTTAGTACTTTCTTGGGTTCGATTTATTATTTTTGGTATTCATTGCTTGTCACTGAAAAGTCCATATTGAATACTGTGAAAAAATCTCCTTCGTGTTTTCCTGTAGTCTCACACAAATTGGCATTTTTTTTTACAATTTTTAGTTTATTTAATTCTTACTTGATTCAGATAATTGTTGAGGCTTTTACCCTTTTTCTTCGCCGAATTTTTACAAACCCTCATATAATCCTTTGTTTCCAATGTCATTGTATGTTTACGAAAACTAACTCACTTTTCTCTCATGATGATGATGATGAATGAAGTGGTATATGGGGATGTGAAGCAACAAGGACTATAATCCCCTAATCACTATATATATATATGAACAGTTAGTTTTCCTTATTTTTAATATGTCACTCTCCACAAAGCTCTACGATCCTGTTAGACCGGGACCTACGGTTTAAAGTGGATTCCGAACCACTACAAACATCCAAGGCACCGCCGGGACTCGAACCCGAAACCTGTGGTACCGAGCGCCAGAGCGCTAGCCAGTCGGCCATTCAGGAAAGCATGAATTCTAGAAGGTAGAAGTTGTAGTAATTATTTTTAAATATGATTTTCATCACCAAAGGCAATAGTTAAATCAATAACTTTGAAATAAAATATTTTACATTATGCTTTGAACGATAGTGTAACGGCGGTTACACATACTATGAAGGTAAACAAATTTCTTTCAATTATCAAAACTATTTTTTCTTCTTATCATATTTTTGATGTTATTTGCTCTTCGTACTAAGATAGGCGACGAGAATTTCTCTTTCATCCAACCTGCTTATTTTCCTCTGCCATCTTTTTTGTGTATCCGTATGTTCGATTCATTTTGAGAACATTTGGTACGAATCTCTGCGAAAAACATGATTGATTAAAATTTCTTTTTCAAATATAAAAGCAAAGTGGCTTTTTTTAAACCCACTATAAAAAAAGTCGATGCGCGTGCTGTCTTCTGATTCTCCTCGATCTCAATGGGGCCTGAATGGCCGAGTGGCTAGCGCTCGGTACCACAGGTTTCGGGTTTGAGTCCCGGAGGGTGCCATGGATGTTTGTAGTCGTTCGTAATCAACTTTAAACTGTAGGTCCCGATCTGTTTAGCCTACAGTGTGCACAAGATGACAGTAGAGTGACAAACCAAACCTTGATCTCAATGGAGAGACATTCTGGTTAAAATATCTATAATGACTATTTCCGGAGCAGCCAAGAGTTTGGCTTACTTGCCGAATGTCCGATTACTGTGACATAATTTGGGGCCGAGTGACTGCCTCTTTGTGCCGCAGGTTTCGGGTGTGTTCGGGGGGGAATCAGAAGAGATGACATGCATCCACATAACTAGTATAATGAGAAAAAGACGTTATTTTTATATTGATATAAAAATATGCATTAAACACAGGCCTGTAAGCTTTCAATAAGCTCTGCTAATAAAAATCCTTCATTTCATTCCCTTATCACAAACATCAAAGTAATAACGGTTAAAATAAATCCATCTTCCTTTCATATTTTGAGAAGGAAAATTCCAACCCAGCAAGGATTGGGGATCAGAAGAGATGACATGCATCCACATAACTAGTATAATGAGAAAAAGACGTTATTTTTATATTGATATAAAAATATGCATTAAACACAGGCCTGTAAGCTTTCAATAAGCTCTGCTAATAAAAATCCTTCAATTCATTCCCTTATCACAAACATCAAAGTAATAACGGTTAAAATAAATCCATCTTCCTTTCATATTTTGAGAAGGAAAATTCCAACCCAGCAAGGATTGGGGATCAGAAGAGATGACATGCATCCACATAACTAGTATAATGAGAAAAAGACGTTATTTTTATATTGATATAAAAATATGCATTAAACACAGGCCTGTAAGCTTTCAATAAGCTCTGCTAATAAAAATCCTTCAATTCATTCCCTTATCACAAACATCAAAGTAATAACGGTTAAAATAAATCCATCTTTCTTTCATATTTGAAAAGAAATTCCAACCCAGCAAGGATTGGGGATCAGAAGAGATGACATGCATCCACATAACTAGTATAATGAGAAAAAGACGTTATTTTTACATTGATATAAAAATATGCATTAAACACAGGCCTGTAAGCTTTCAATAAGCTCTGCTAATAAAAATCCTTCAACTCATTCCCTTATCACAAACATCAAAGTAATAACGGTTAAAACAAATCCATCTTTCTTTCATATTTGAAAAGAAATTCCAACCCAGCAAGGATTGGGGATCAGAAGAGATGACATGCATCCACATAACTAGTATAATGAGAAAAAGACGTTATTTTTACATTGATATAAAAATATGCATTAAACACAGGCCTGTAAGCTTTCAATAAGCTCTGCTAATAAAAATCCTTCAATTCGTTCCCTTATCACAAACATCAAAGTAATAACGGTTAAAATAAATCCATCTTTCTTTCATATTTGAAAAGAAATTCCAACCCAGCAAGGATTGGGGATCAGAAGAGATGACATGCATCCACATAACTAGTATAATGAGAAAAAGACGTTATTTTTACATTGATATAAAAATATGCATTAAACACAGGCCTGTAAGCTTTCAATAAGCTCTGCTAATAAAAATCCTTCAACTCATTCCCTTATCACAAACATCAAAGTAATAACGGTTAAAACAAATCCATCTTTCTTTCATATTTGGAAAAGAAATTCCAACCCAGCAAGGATTGGGGATCAGAAGAGATGACATGCATCCACATAACTAGTATAATGAGAAAAAGACGTTATTTTTACATTGATATAAAAATATGCATTAAACACAGGCCTGTAAGCTTTCAATAAGCTCTGCTAATAAAAATCCTTCAATTCGTTCCCTTATCACAAACATCAAAGTAATAACGGTTAAAATAAATCCATCTTTCTTTCATATTTGAAAAGAAATTCCAACCCAGCAAGGATTGGGGATCAGAAGAGATGACATGCATCCACATAACTAGTATAATGAGAAAAAGACGTTATTTTTACATTGATATAAAAATATGCATTAAACACAGGCCTGTAAGCTTTCAATAAGCTCTGCTAATAAAAATCCTTCAACTCATTCCCTTATCACAAACATCAAAGTAATAACGGTTAAAACAAATCCATCTTTCTTTCATATTTGAAAAGAAATTCCAACCCAGCAAGGATTGGGGATCAGAAGAGATGACATGCATCCACATAACTAGTATAATGAGAAAAAGACGTTATTTTTACATTGATATAAAAATATGCATTAAACACAGGCCTGTAAGCTTTCAATAAGCTCTGCTAATAAAAATCCTTCAATTCGTTCCCTTATCACAAACATCAAAGTAATAACGGTTAAAATAAATCCATCTTTCTTTCATATTTGAAAAGAAATTCCAACCCAGCAAGGATTGGGGATCAGAAGAGATGACATGCATCCACATAACTAGTATAATGAGAAAAAAAAAGACGTTATTTTTACATTGATATAAAAATATGCATTAAACACAGGCCTGTAAGCTTTCAATAAGCTCTGCTAATAAAAATCCTTCAACTCATTCCCTTATCACAAACATCAAAGTAATAACGGTTAAAACAAATCCATCTTTCTTTCATATTTGGAAAAGAAATTCCAACCCAGCAAGGATTGGGGATCAGAAGAGATGACATGCATCCACATAACTAGTATAATGAGAAAAAGACGTTATTTTTACATTGATATAAAAATATGCATTAAACACAGGCCTGTAAGCTTTCAATAAGCTCTGCTAATAAAAATCCTTCAATTCGTTCCCTTATCACAAACATCAAAGTAATAACGGTTAAAATAAATCCATCTTTCTTTCATATTTGAAAAGAAATTCCAACCCAGCAAGGATTGGGGATCAGAAGAGATGACATGCATCCACATAACTAGTATAATGAGAAAAGACGTTATTTTTACATTGATATAAAAATATGCATTAAACACAGGCCTGTAAGCTTTCAATAAGCTCTGCTAATAAAAATCCTTCATTTCATTCCCTTATCACAAACATCAAAGTAATAACGGTTAAAATAAATCCATCTTTCTTTCATATTTGGAAAAGAAATTCCAACCCAGCAAGGATTGGGGATCAGAAGAGATGACATGCATCCACATAACTAGTATAATGAGAAAAAGACGTTATTTTTACATTGATATAAAAATATGCATTAAACACAGGCCTGTAAGCTTTCAATAAGCTCTGCTAATAAAAATCCTTCAACTCATTCCCTTATCACAAACATCAAAGTAATAACGGTTAAAACAAATCCATCTTTCTTTCATATTTTGAAAAGAAATTCCAACCCAGCAAGGATTGGGGATCAGAAGAGATGACATGCATCCACATAACTAGTATAATGAGAAAAAGACGTTATTTTTACATTGATATAAAAATATGCATTAAACACAGGCCTGTAAGCTTTCAATAAGCTCTGCTAATAAAAATCCTTCAATTCGTTCCCTTATCACAAACATCAAAGTAATAACGGTTAAAATAAATCCATCTTTCTTTCATATTTGGAAAAGAAATTCCAACCCAGCAAGGATTGGGGATCAGAAGAGATGACATGCATCCACATAACTAGTATAATGAGAAAAAGACGTTATTTTTACATTGATATAAAAATATGCATTAAACACAGGCCTGTAAGCTTTCAATAAGCTCTGCTAATAAAAATCCTTCAACTCATTCCCTTATCACAAACATCAAAGTAATAACGGTTAAAACAAATCCATCTTTCTTTCATATTTGGAAAAGAAATTCCAACCCAGCAAGGATTGGGGATCAGAAGAGATGACATGCATCCACATAACTAGTATAATGAGAAAAAGACGTTATTTTTACATTGATATAAAAATATGCATTAAACACAGGCCTGTAAGCTTTCAATAAGCTCTGCTAATAAAAATCCTTCAATTCGTTCCCTTATCACAAACATCAAAGTAATAACGGTTAAAATAAATCCATCTTTCTTTCATATTTGAAAAGAAATTCCAACCCAGCAAGGATTGGGGATCAGAAGAGATGACATGCATCCACATAACTAGTATAATGAGAAAAAGACGTTATTTTTACATTGATATAAAAATATGCATTAAACACAGGCCTGTAAGCTTTCAATAAGCTCTGCTAATAAAAATCCTTCAACTCATTCCCTTATCACAAACATCAAAGTAATAACGGTTAAAACAAATCCATCTTTCTTTCATATTTGGAAAAGAAATTCCAACCCAGCAAGGATTGGGGATCAGAAGAGATGACATGCATCCACATAACTAGTATAATGAGAAAAAGACGTTATTTTTACATTGATATAAAAATATGCATTAAACACAGGCCTGTAAGCTTTCAATAAGCTCTGCTAATAAAAATCCTTCAATTCGTTCCCTTATCACAAACATCAAAGTAATAACGGTTAAAATAAATCCATCTTTCTTTCATATTTGAAAAGAAATTCCAACCCAGCAAGGATTGGGGATCAGAAGAGATGACATGCATCCACATAACTAGTATAATGAGAAAAGACGTTATTTTTACATTGATATAAAAATATGCATTAAACACAGGCCTGTAAGCTTTCAATAAGCTCTGCTAATAAAAATCCTTCAACTCATTCCCTTATCACAAACATCAAAGTAATAACGGTTAAAACAAATCCATCTTTCTTTCATATTTGGAAAAGAAATTCCAACCCAGCAAGGATTGGGGATCAGAAGAGATGACATGCATCCACATAACTAGTATAATGAGAAAAAGACGTTATTTTTACATTGATATAAAAATATGCATTAAACACAGGCCTGTAAGCTTTCAATAAGCTCTGCTAATAAAAATCCTTCAATTCGTTCCCTTATCACAAACATCAAAGTAATAACGGTTAAAATAAATCCATCTTTCTTTCATATTTGGAAAAGAAATTCCAACCCAGCAAGGATTGGGGATCAGAAGAGATGACATGCATCCACATAACTAGTATAATGAGAAAAAGACGTTATTTTTACATTGATATAAAAATATGCATTAAACACAGGCCTGTAAGCTTTCAATAAGCTCTGCTAATAAAAATCCTTCAACTCATTCCCTTATCACAAACATCAAAGTAATAACGGTTAAAACAAATCCATCTTTCTTTCATATTTGGAAAAGAAATTCCAACCCAGCAAGGATTGGGGATCAGAAGAGATGACATGCATCCACATAACTAGTATAATGAGAAAAAGACGTTATTTTTACATTGATATAAAAATATGCATTAAACACAGGCCTGTAAGCTTTCAATAAGCTCTGCTAATAAAAATCCTTCAATTCGTTCCCTTATCACAAACATCAAAGTAATAACGGTTAAAATAAATCCATCTTTCTTTCATATTTGAAAAGAAATTCCAACCCAGCAAGGATTGGGGATCAGAAGAGATGACATGCATCCACATAACTAGTATAATGAGAAAAAAAGACGTTATTTTTACATTGATATAAAAATATGCATTAAACACAGGCCTGTAAGCTTTCAATAAGCTCTGCTAATAAAAATCCTTCAACTCATTCCCTTATCACAAACATCAAAGTAATAACGGTTAAAACAAATCCATCTTTCTTTCATATTTGGAAAAGAAATTCCAACCCAGCAAGGATTGGGGATCAGAAGAGATGACATGCATCCACATAACTAGTATAATGAGAAAAAGACGTTATTTTTACATTGATATAAAAATATGCATTAAACACAGGCCTGTAAGCTTTCAATAAGCTCTGCTAATAAAAATCCTTCAATTCGTTCCCTTATCACAAACATCAAAGTAATAACGGTTAAAATAAATCCATCTTTCTTTCATATTTGGAAAAGAAATTCCAACCCAGCAAGGATTGGGGATCAGAAGAGATGACATGCATCCACATAACTAGTATAATGAGAAAAAGACGTTATTTTTACATTGATATAAAAATATGCATTAAACACAGGCCTGTAAGCTTTCAATAAGCTCTGCTAATAAAAATCCTTCAACTCATTCCCTTATCACAAACATCAAAGTAATAACGGTTAAAACAAATCCATCTTTCTTTCATATTTGGAAAAGAAATTCCAACCCAGCAAGGATTGGGGATCAGAAGAGATGACATGCATCCACATAACTAGTATAATGAGAAAAAGACGTTATTTTTACATTGATATAAAAATATGCATTAAACACAGGCCTGTAAGCTTTCAATAAGCTCTGCTAATAAAAATCCTTCAATTCGTTCCCTTATCACAAACATCAAAGTAATAACGGTTAAAATAAATCCATCTTTCTTTCATATTTTGAGGAGGAAAATTCCAACCCAGCAAGGATTGGGGATCAGAAGAGCTCACGTGCATTCTGACATCGAGGAAGAGACGAGATTTTTACACTTGAATAAAAATGTGCATTCAATGTACTCATGAAAATAATCATCATTATCTTTGGCGCAACAGCCCCATGGTGGGTCAACACCGTCTGCCTACTGTCACATTTTGAGAAGTGAGATGTTTTTTCTTTTTATGGAATATTGTCAGGCCTACGCGCAACGCTCTATGGTCTTATTAGATCAGGACCTACGGTTTATAGTGGATTCAGAACCAATACAAACACCCATGGCACCGCCGGGACTAGAATCCGAAACTTGTGGAACAGAGATTCTGAGCGCTAATCAATCGGCAGGCCGATAATTTAATAATTTCGATAATAAAATAATTTAATAATGAAAAAGCCAGCAATTCATTCCCTTATTAAAAATATTACTGAGATAACAATTAAAATGAAAGCCTTTCATTCTCCTATTGGGAAAAAAATTCATGTAATCATGGTTTTCTGGATCAATGCCAAACAAAATCTAAATCTCTCCAAAAGGATCTTCAGGTCGACCTAAAGGGGGACAGAGAGGAACAAGAAAAGGTGATGAATGAGAAATTCGCAACTCACATCTCAGTAGGATGAGCGAATAATTGAGCAGAAGAGTAAAAACTGAAAGACAATTGCCATCTTAGTGTTATAAATTACCAAGGTGAAATGATCTTTTACCTTGGTTAAGATACGATACGGTACTTGGTTAAGATTCGATATTTTATTTTAAGCCTATTCATTCAGCTACTGCCTTCAATAGTTACCCCTACAGCAGAATACTGTCCGAGTTCTTCTAGGATCGAGACTCTCCCTAACAGTTCGGGAAGGATGCGAGTGAACGTGTGTAAACAGATAATGAGGGTGGAAAACGTTGTGGTTGTTGTTCTGGTGCAGCTACCAATACTGGTACAGTTAATAAGTATGCCATAAGCGAGGGCTACAACGCTGTTACTCATTTAGCACTACCCACGGGGCACGTGTAGCTTGAAGATAGGCTACTCCCGCAACGCTCTACGATACTATTAGACCGGGACCTACGGTTTAAAGCGAATTCCGAACCCGTACAAACACCCATGGCACCGCCAGACTCGAATCCGAAACCTGTGGTAACGAGCGGGCAGAGGGTTAGCCACTGGGCCATCAGATCCCTAAGAACTAAAAATTATATGAACTAAATTGATATACAGAATATAAGTTTGCTTAATAAATAAAATAATGTAAAGAAATAAAATATTTTCAGTAGACTTTTATGGAAAATACGTTGCAATGCTTTGCAATACAATACACTAGCCATTTAAAAATGTAAAAATCAGAAAGCAAGTTGGAGTACCAATCATCACTTAAAGTAGAGTGAATAGAAAAGTGAATGATAAGAAAGATGTAGAGTAGCTTGCAAATGAAGTGTGAGAAGGAGTCAGTAAAAACCATATGCGGCCTCATTTTAGGGTCAATGGAAAAATAAAAAGTTCAAAAATAGAGAATTGAAAATTTATTTGAGAGGAAAGAAGAAGCTAGAAAAGAAAAATGCACAAAACAACTATTGCATTAGAATCGATGAGTAAGTAGAGTTGGCGAATGGGAACATTTCATATTTGGCTATAATAAATCAGTAGGCTGGAAATGTTCTTTTCTTGGGATCGCTCAATAAATTGGGGGTGGGGGATGGAGTAGAATGCGAATGCACCAGATTGTTTAACAAGTAGGCACAAAATGCGGATGATCTTGGCAGGCCTCCCTAGGTTGTACCTATTAGGAAAGAAAATTTTGTGGATGGACATACATTTTCGTGACAAAAGGTTTTCGTTATTTATCAGGATAGATACTACAAATAATTATATTCCTGAAATAATCTTCAAAGCGAATCGCTCCATTGTTCTTTTGAGTCATTTTTTTTAAAGAAATTCTGTAAAAAAAGGAAAATAAATCTCGGACCTATTAATAAGTTTTAAAAAATTATCAAATACAAGATATTAAATGCATGCATACTACGGCATCTGTACCTTTAAGGGTCGTGCTTTTTCGTAAGTTTGTCATGCAAGATTTCAGAGGTTTTCTCTTCAGTTTATGGTAAAAGAAACAACTATTTTAACTAACTATACAAAACTAACTATTTTGAAGAAAACATTTGTCGACATGATTCGACTTAAAAATGTTGTTCTAATGCAATATGGAGACAGCTTGAAGATAATACTACACCTGCAACGCTCTACGATCCTATTAGACCGGGACCTACGGTTTAAAGTGGTCCAGGCACTCGGCCATCAGGCGACTTAGACTTAAAAGTAAGTCAATATTTATAAAATGTGAGATAATTTTTGAATTTGATGAAAACAAATTAATAATAGTAATAATAAATTAATGATAATAATTAATAATTAATTCTATTTTATTGTAAAATTATCTTAATATTTTTTGTATTTGATAAATAATATTTAGGTGCAGAAAATAATACAGATATATCTCAAATTATTACATTCATAAATCTTGATTTCCAATCGTTTTTGAATGCTTGAATTGGTTTTGGCAATGCTTTTGCCAAATATCGTAAAAGTTTCACGCGTTTTAATTTTCTCTGTATACTTATTTCGAATAGAGTTAATGGGTTTTTAAATGACGTGACTCATTTATATCCAAGTTGGTCCTTGGCCACAATTAGATTTTTTTTTAAGTAATCTGCAAGAACTCTACACATTTCTATAATTAATATTATTTTTTGATACAGTTATCAAAAAAATTAATAGTTTAAAAAAACTAAAAAATACGCTTTTAGAGTTAATCAATCTAAAAAGTAAAAAATAATTGTTAACATAAGAATAAAATGACTGACGAGAAAATGAATGTCACTGTTTTAAAATCGTGGGGTGCTCGATATCAATCGTTATAATTTCTCACTAGTTTCATTCCGAAATGCAGAGTTAGTTTAAAAATGTCATACAAAGCACCCCACGCTTTTAGAACAGGGACATTCATTTTCTCGTCAGTCATTTTATTCTTATGTTAACAATTATTTTTTACTTTTTAGATTGATTAACTCTAAAAGCGTATTTTTTAGTTTTTTTAAACTATTAATTTATTTTTTACTTTTTAGTCTGATTAACTCTAAAAGCATATTTTTTTAAAGTTTTTTTAAAGTATAATTGTTTTTACTTTGTTTTCCACTTGGCCGGTTATCCGCTAAGTTTACATACTTTTTACCCACCGAAATTTTCGGCCAATAGGAAGAGCGCAATTCGACATGATCGCACTCCTATGCCTTTGAGATCCGCCTCTTTTTAGCCACCGAAATTTTCGGCCAGTAGGAAGAGCGCAATTCGATCGCGGATCAGTTGACTGACTCGCCAGTAGATGGCGCCATCAGTCCCAAAATCGAGCCCAAAAAGTGAGTTACATACAAACATACAGGTGAAGCTAATAAAAGCGTATTAAAAAAGGGACAGTAAAATTGAATAATTAGATTAAAAAATGGATTTGCTTTGATTCTTATTTTCCAGCAAAAAAATATTAGATGTATATTTTTTCCATAATTCATCAAAGAAATAAAATGATTGATTTTTGCGAGATTTCATAACAGACACATTTCTATTACGCTGTGTCTGCTGTACCGTTTAAGGATCAACAGTTTTTTATTAATTAATGCACACTGGGAATTTTCTTTTTGCTAAGAAGTTTTCAATGTGTGGTTTTTAATTAATACTACTAATAATACATGTACTAAAGTAATTTGGTACATTTAAATGCAAACATGTGTTATATGAAGTAAAAGATTCCAAAACTTCTTTGTCTTTTAACTGGAGAGTCCATTGAGACGGACTTGGTGATTTCGGTCTCCCACTTGTCGATGCAGTCATGTGTGTACAGGGGGTGCTGAATCTCTCGCTGGTTGTATGTATGCTATTCATACTGAATTACGAACTCTGCTTCTGAATGATTTATACTCTACAGGACGATTTAAAACGATTTTTGAAATAAAAATAGCTTTAGGATGGGAAGAAATCTGTATGCGCCCAAGAAGGAAGATCCGTATTTCGTTTCTAATTGTTCCGTAAGGCTTGTTTCTCAATGATTGCAATGTCGAAGCGACAACTCATTCCTTATATCGATGATCCGTGCGACTTATTTAAATGGGAACAAATCGAATATTATCCCTTTAATAATAAATAGGCCCACTTTGAGCCATTTTTTTTAAAACAAACAGATACACAGATTTGTGCAAACCATAAACTGCATTAAAAATACTCACACAAATGTTATTTATGGTAAAAATGTTTCTTTCATGTCTATAAACGAATTAACGAAAAATAAATATTATTATATAATTTAAAATAAATTAACTATTTAATATGGGGCATATAATAGTATTTTAATAATATGTACTAGTGTTTGTAACCAAGTGCAAAAGTGATTAGTCAAGTCGTTTATTTTATTTTATTTCCTCTTATTCCTCGCCTGAAAATGTTTGCTTCACAAATACATTAATATTGCCTAAACTGGTTTCCTGTAGTGTAATGCATTGAAACTGTCAGCTGCTTTAACAAACTTAATTTTAAAACGAAACCTGTTTTTGAAAATTTTATAATTCAATTAAACGTATCAATTCAAAAACAAAGTTATTGCTGGGGGTGGCCAAAGTGTGGTGGGGGCGCTTTCTTGTAAAAATATGACATCTTTAAATTGTATTCGCTTCTAGTCGATAACGAATACCAACGGACGCTCATCTACGATAATGAGTAACTAAGACATCTGTATGATCTTCTACGAATCACGAAACTAAGTTTTCCAATTTAAATAATTGTATTAAACATATTATGACATACAGTTTAGTTTTTTTTAACATAACTGCATTTAATACTAATTAATTCCAAGATGATGATCTGAATTTCAATTAATATGTCACAAAATGTTTTGTTTATAATGATGTTTGAGTATCCAATTAACTACAGTATTTACAAACGAATAATTCTGATTTTTTTTATTTTATATTCATTTATGAATGCTAAATTTCTATTTACTGATGAGACTATTCCTACCCTCTTTAATATTATAGTTCCAAATTCAGGAACAATTGAGTTATTTCTGCAACTGTAGTTTTAAGTTGCATAAAAGAAATTTTGTCCAATTTACATATATCGCAGAATACGCATTCCCTTTTTTTTTCGTAAAGATAATAACAACTAAAAAATGAAACAAAACAACCAAATTATGAAACAAATACTAAGACATCATAAACAGGCACTAAAAAAGAATGGTACATCATTAATGTACCATCTAGAATGGTCTAGGTACCATTTTAGAATGCTACATTAAATGATGTAATCACTGTTTGCATATTAATTTTGGACCCATAGAGGATAGAATGAGTCAATTAGTAAGAAAACTTGATGTAGATGTACCACCTAATAATCACAAGTAAATAAGTATTTTTTTAACTAAAAACTAGATGGTTTATTAAAAACACCGTCAGAACAAAACAAATAGCAACATATATTCATTCAAAAGTATCTATTTCGCAGATTTATTTCTGTGTGTCTTCTCAAATTTTATAATAATCTTACTTATAATAAATATTTATGTCATGACATTGATTAATCCTGACACAGTCTGAATATTAATGCCTGAATTGAATTTTTAAACTTAACCATCTCATTAATATTATCAAATGCCATAAAAAATAACCATAGTAAGTATTATGCCTTTCTTGTCGGATAACCTATGTAAGTTTGTCTCATAACTTTTAATTGTGTTGATCTTTTATGCTTAATAAATTCGCATAATTAACGAAGTATACGCTACCATATAAGGCACTCGGTGCGTCTTCTCCTTTTGTAGCACAGAAGTAGAATCCTTTGGCAAGGTGATAGGGTACACATTATCTTGGCTATCCAAATTCTTTCTTTACCACTGATACCTTCCTATAACGTCTTCCCGCAATTAAATGTACCCTCCTTTAAATTCACAAGAATTTCCATTATGCTGAAGAAGATTTAAAACCAATGTGTTTTCCGTTGTCCATTTATTTTAAAATAGGAAAAAAACACAGAAGATTAATATTTCTTTGTATGTTTAAAATTTCAGCATTTCCTATTTGACTTTTAATATTTGCATAATCTGTTTTATTGAAGGAAATAATTAATCTTTCTTTTATTTCACTTTAGAATAACATTAGAAAATATATAATAAAAGTATTAAAAATGCAATTCAAAATAAACCATTAATCAATATCTGATACTGAAAAGGAAATTTATTGATAAACAAATTTAATTAAGTGAAAATGATTTTCAAAGAAGTTTCGACTCTTTTATTTGACAATCCGTCAAATGCTAATCTCACTTTAGGAAGATCAATATATTTGCTTATAATTATTTCAGAAAGAAAGGAGCACTAAAAAATTAAATGGTGTCAAATCCCCAAATAGAGTATTTTTTTAAAATTGATTAAAAGAAACTTTCTAATAACAATATTTCTAACAGCTGGCTGGTAAAGATCTATCGTATTTATAAATCGATTCTTTTGAAGTTCTTCACCAAATACGAAGACAGTTGTTAGGAATTACGCTGTAAAATACACATCTCTATGAAAAAAATATTACTATAAATTTTAAACATCTCATGGATTTTAGCCTCTAAATTTTATAGTTGTAAACAAAACATATGTTATTTCTATCAAGAATATTAAAAAATATGAAAAAGGATCCACCCTATAATTTAATATTAGTTTTATTTTACTGTGGTGCAATATTTCCTCTAATACCAATTTCCAGACCCAGCACTGTTCAAACTGTAACTAGAATACTTTTCCATCTCGTAATTGTACTTATTTACGTTGTGATGACAATTTCTGCACTGGTACATTCCAACAGTTCCCTGGTGGAACTGTCCATGTCATTTGTGTACATCGTACTGGTAATACAGCGTTGTGTTCTGATTCGAAAAATTATTAAACTGAGGAAGATTTCTGAAAAACTCAGTAAATTTGAAATAAGCAAAGGAGTTAGTTGGTTATGGATTAAAATTCTCATCGGAAGCATTATTTTTTGTCTAATTTTTCTAGATGCTTACAAAATATTGATCCAACAAGAGTTTCAAAACATGTCTTTTTTTCTTTTCGGATATGAAATCAACTACGAATTTTATAACGAAATAGCGTACATATTATTCGAAATAAATAGTTTTATATTCTACTCATTGCCATCAATCACATTTGGATTTTTTTATACTATTGTATGCATCCATATCATTCACATTATCAAGAAAATCGCAACAACGCACGGGAAAAGAAGGGGGACGAGCTTGGAAAAATTTCTGTAGGATTATTCCATCATAAAATCTGTTGTGCAGCAGATTGACAAAGACGTTGGTTTACTTGTGTTCCTTTCTGTCCTTTTCATTTCGTGCTTCATGTGTTTTTCAATATACGTTATGCTCGATTCAAAATTTCTCGAAGGATCATTTATAAAATTTCAGATATATTGTAGTTTTTTCGTTAGCTTTATTTTATTTATTATAATCACTGCTTCGGCCGCAATGGTAGAAGAAACATCGTTGGAAATTGGTTTTCAGGCTCAAACTCTGTCAGAAATCAGAGGAAAATCTATTTTTGTTCAACAAAGGATCATAAAGTTCTTTCGAAAAGGAATCACATTAACTGTGTGGAGTATCGCTCCTATCAGAAGAAGTTTTGTTTTTGGTATAATTGGAATCATATTGACATACACGTTTATGTTTTATGGTTTGAATCGATAAAAATACCAAATAGAAGGCAATGAAAACAAATTTTTCTTTCAAAAATTCAATATTTTCGTTGAAAAAGAATTTAAATTATCATTCATTTCCATCAATAGATGTTTCTTTTACAATATTTAGTAAAATATTTCTTTTCAAAGTGCAAAGCTATTAGTTTTTTTACAGTTTATGAACTCAGTGAAAATCTGCCTTCGATGAAAACCAATAAATGACAGTTCAGTGAAAATCCCTCTTTATAACATTTACGAGAAAGAAAAACTGATTTAACAGTAAGGAGATTATTTTTGTTTATTTTACTATAGTTATTATGATGTTCATTTACACAATGTTTTATAGAATTCTAAGTTACCAAACAAAATTCACACTTTGTAAACTCAGTGAAAATTTTAATTTGATGAAACCACAAAACCTGTGAAAATGAATCTTTATTTCAAAAGGATTTATTATATATTCAAGAAGAAAGAAATTGCGAGAAAACTCTTGCTTTATGAAGGTTTTATTTTTCGATAAAACATATATATATATATTCTTCTTCATTGGCAGAACTGCCTCATGGTGAAAATGGAAATTTCAGCGATTTGAATATATTTTTTTTTTAAGAAAGCGTTGTTTTATTCATTACAATCACAGCTTCTGCCCCGACAACCCAAGAAGCCTCGTTAAAAATGAGTTTCTAATTATAAGTTTTATCAGGAAGCACATGAAAATGTATATTTATCCAACAACGACGCATGGTGCTTTCTCAAAATTGGATTACATAAACAATTTAGAGAACAATTCCTATTCTAGGTAAAAATAGTGTTTAATTACATTATCGCAGTATATTGATTAAATAAATTGCAAAATTATGTTACTTGTAGCAGTAACAACTTTAAAAATTTAAATACTGTAATTAATAATTTTTACTTGAATAAAATGTTTTTAATATACTATACGCGCATCAGTGCTTCAAGACATCACTGCATTAAATCATTTTACTGGAAATATTGAAACATCCGAAATTGAAAAAAAAAAAAAAAAAAAAAAAAAAAACGACATGTGCGCATAAATGGCTGCGAATTGAAAATAAGAAAAATAAGAATGAATAAGAGAAAAAAGAGTTTTAGTCCAGCAAACAAAATTTAATGAAAATGGATTATTTTCTTCGGATATCATTAGAAAAGGTTTCTTTTTAAATATACCAACAAGTGAACATACAGTATTTTTTTAACTTCATTTGTTGTTTCTGTTGATATTTTGTTGTAAATTAGATTACATCCTTCTAGGTATATTAGAAAATTTTAATAAAAATAATCATTGAAAATAAAAAAATTAAAAAGTTTTTCTTGACACTATGTTACTATCCTAAAAAAATTAAAATTATGTAGTTAAGGCTACTATTTTAAAGAAGTCTTTTAATTAAATTTATTTGCTGTTTGAAAAACAATATAGGATTTTAGAATACAAAATTTTTCATACATTTGTGTAATTAATTATAATGTATTACAAAATATGTTAATTGAATAATAGTAGCTTCATATTTACTTGTATGTAGAAATATAGAAAAGGTTTTTAATATTTTGTAATAAAAATGAGGTTACATTTTTCCAATGTATCTACAAATACATAAATAGAGTAAACAAATCAATCAATGCAAGATAAATAAAAACAAAACAAAATAATTTGTTGAAATGACAATGCTGATTTATTTCGAAAAAAATTTCAAGTACAACAAAAATTAAGTTCAAAAATATACACTGAAGTGACAAAAGTCATGGGATAGCAATATGCAAATTTTCAGATGGCAGTAGCATCACGTAGAACAGGTATAAATGCGCAGAGCTTTAATTTCTGTTCAAGTTATTCATGTGAAGAGGTTTTGACGTGATGATGACCGCACGACGGGAATTAACAGACTTTGAACGCGGAATGTTAGTTGGAGCTAGACGCATGAGTCATGCCATTTCGGAGATCGTTAGGGAATTCACCATTCCCAGATCCACTGTGTCAAGGGTGTGCCGAGAGTATGAAATTTCAGGCATAACATCCCACCATGGACAGCGCAGTGGTCGACCGCCTGCACTTAACGACCGAGACCGGCGACGTCTGCAAAGAGTCGTAAATTCTACCAGACAAGCAACACTGCGTCAAATAACCGCAGAAATCAATGTGGGACGTACAAGGGACTTGTCTGTTAGAACTGTGCGGAGAAATTTGGCTTTCTTGGGCTATTCCAGCAGAAGACCGACTCGTGTGCCTTTACTGACAGAACGACATCGCTTGCAGCGACTCTCGTGGGCACGTGAGCATATCGGTTGGTAACTAGATGAATGGAAAACCGTGGCCTGGTCCGATGAGTCACGATTTCAGTTGGTAAGAGATGATGGTAGGGTTCGAGTGTGGCGCAGACCCCACGAAGCCATGGACCCAAACTGTCAGCAAGGCACTGTTCAAGCTGGTGGTGGCTCCGTAATGGTGTGGGCTGTTTTTTCATGGCATGGACTTGGTCCTCTGGTGCGACTGGACCAAACATTGACAGGAAATGCTTATGTTCAGCTACTTGGAGATCACTTGCAGCCATTCATGGACTTCATGTACCCAAACAACGATGGGATTTTTATGGATGACATTGCGCCATGTCACCGGGCCACAACTATTCGCGATTGGTTTGAAGAACATTCTGGACAATTCCAACGAATGATCTGGCCACCTAGATCGCTCGACATGAATCCCATCGAGCATTTATGGGACATCATCGAGAGGTCTGTTCGTGCCCAAAATCCTGCACCATCAACGCTTTCACAATTATGGACGTCTATCGAGACAGCATGGCTCAATATTCCTGCAGAAGACTTCCAACGACTTGTTGAGTCCATGCCACGTCGAGTTGCTGCACTTCGCCGGGCGAAAGGAGGGATGACACGATATTAAGAGGTATCCCATGACTTTTGTCACTTCAGTGTATATTAACTTAATAATAGTATTGACTCCTTATCGGGAACTAGATGGAACTGATTAAATGTAACATGAGTGCTAGTGGGCTGTAGCCTTTTATTTCTCACGAGATGAGTTTTGGCATTTCATTCCCAGAGAGAGGAATGTATGTTGTTTTAACAGCCCATCACTGAAATTTGGCAGCAGATAAGCAGTGTTGTAGGTAGTTGTATTCCATACAGTTAGTGTTTTGTATTAATGAGAACAACCTGTTACTCAAATCTGATAGCAGATATTCGGTATCACGCATAATGAGACTCAGGAAATTAGAGAACGTCTATGCGAACTTCACAGGTCGAAACAGTTCGACCGAATTCGGTCGATGGAATATGAAGTATACTATGAGTTGCTCCATGGTGACTAGTGACACACCACGAGTTGAGAAATAAGGGAAGCTGGTCCCTCACACTTAATGGAATTGTTTAAAAAATTTTTTTTTTTTTTTTTGGTGAAGAAGGGAGCGAGTTCTGCGACGAATCGATCAGAAATGTTGTTTTCCTGTTTTTCTCTGAAGTGACTGAATAGGCCGAAGATTCCGCCTGTTTCCTTTGTGGCTTCATGTATCACGGCGTGTGATAACTAAGGTCTGCTGCAGACCATGCAATTAGATTCGACGTAGACACCAAAGAATTCAAGAAAATTCCTCGACCTTAGAATGAACTGTACTTTTGATTCAATTGTGTACTAGTGATCAAATTTTATTTTTTCATTTCTTCGTATATTAATCCAGAGTTTATTATTTGTGTGTATATATATAGTGCTGGTAAATAAAAATCAAAGTGTTCTCAGGAACCTTAAAGTGTCCTTCTTCTAGAAGTCGTTATAGGTCTAATATAGGCAGAGACGTTAAAGGCTTTCCAGCGTGATTCCTTAGCATCTGCTCCATATCTGCTTTTTCCAATGCCGAATGGTATTACGTTGTATTTCGCGCTTTTGAAAACATGAACAAAACTTTCTGTTATCAAAAATTAAAAGGAAAATAAGATCTACATTCATAATTTCTTTCATTAAATTACTTTTGTTAAATTATCCGTCTCTTATCAACAATAACA
The DNA here is from genome assembly GCA_021605075.1 of Caerostris darwini. Classification (NCBI taxonomy): domain Eukaryota; kingdom Metazoa; phylum Arthropoda; class Arachnida; order Araneae; family Araneidae; genus Caerostris; species Caerostris darwini. Next base: position 32,883 of record BPLQ01004555.1, read on the forward strand.
TTCATCATTGTACAAATAACCTATACCTCTAAAAATATTTTTTTTTAAAGTAGTATTTCGTTTTCGAATAGTTTGTTAGAAACTTCTAGTGTTTCCTGAAATTCATGAAGATCCTGTTTTATATTTATTGGATATTCCATGCTGTAACAATTGATTCTTCAGTATTAAAATTGTCAAATAATAAAACATAAGTGAAAATTGTCCGATCAAATGTTATTCCACGCTGAAAGAATTGATTCTTCAGTATTAAAATTGTCAAATAATAAAACATAAGTGAAAATTGTACCCACAGTACCAAAAATGAAGCTTCTCTTGATCGGGATAATTTTCCAAACCGTGAGGTGTATCTCTTTGTCAATGCAAAAAAGGAACTGATGAGAGGGATTCCGAGAAGATTCGTGTGTTTTTGTCGATACAGACATCCATGCTTCCGACACCAGGGACGCGCTAACGGTGATGACCAAAAAACTGATTGTGTTGTGCAACACAATGGGTAATTTTAAAATAGGAAAAACAGAACCAAAATGAAGTATGAAAGAAATCACGAAATATATGTCAATACTAGTGATCAAAATGTTGCAAAACACAAAATAGCAAAGGGTATCGTCTATAAAATAAACTATTCGTTTGATAAACAACATATTTCCTAATATCACATCGTTATTTGTCCCAGAATAATTGCCGATTCTTTTTGGAGTTTTTAGAATAATGCTTCTCATTTCACAACACACGAGAGCATAAAAAACAGAAAATATTGTTAGGGGGAAATCTATGATTCCATTAAAAGTAATTGAAAATAGTGTATTCCAAAAATGTACAGAAACCCTATTTTGATTCTCTGATTTGAAAAATACTTCGTATAATTTAGAGGGAGAAATCACACTATAAGCAATCATGAAGATCAGATGCAGAACACAATATATAAACCAACTGTATACCAACAAACTATATTCGTGTCTCTTTTCTTCTTTGAATGAATTCATAATGTAGACAATTTTTCTCATTTTATTCCACACAGCTCCAAGTTGGCATCGAAACAGAAATAGAATTGCCGAATCCAGAACTAGTGCAATTCTGAAAGAAGAAACATTCAACCATGTAGAATGTACATAACATTTTGTGTAAGCATAAATAGATAAAATCACAGCATTAAAAAGCAGGTTTAGAAACAGTGCGATATTTCTTAACATGTTACGTTTTCTTTTGGGGAATGTTATAATGAAACTCAATCGAAAAATTAAAAAAATAGTTTTATAGAAAACATTCATTTTCATTTTAAATCTTTGAAGTGGAGTGGGACACTTTTTTTAGAGAATGCAACCTTGTTTGTTTAATACAGTTATTCAAATCGTAGTTGTTTCAAATATTAAAATCAGTAATTTATCAATAAAAGATTTCAATGATTAAATTGCACAAAAGAATTATTTAGAATTGTTATTTATGACTTTATTGATTATAATGAATTATTATATGCAGTCTTCAACAATTGTATTACAAGCATTACTCGACTTCTCGACTTTAAATCATTTCTTGTCAGAAAAAAAAAAAAAAAAAAAGCGAACGACAAACAAAAAAAATAATTATAGCTTCATTTAAATATTAAAAAAAAAATATTTTAGATAGAAACACGAGAAATTTAAATTAAGTGCTGTCGTGTTTTATTGGTTTTCTGTCAATTGATTTGTAATTTACATATCTGAAATGCTTTATAATAATGTGACTTGATCATTCTGCGAACTATGTAGTAAATCCATTTGGAACTTACAGCTTAATTATTTATCATCAGTTTTTGTGGTTCTGGCTTGCAAACGTTGTTCGATCGCAGGCTAACAATAACCTTTATTTAAATGAAAGGGTGGTTTTTGATAAGCAGAAAGATTTATTATGCAAAATTTTGTATTGTTGTTGCTTAATTGAGTTTAATAGATTTTCAATCTTTGTGATCATTCCCAAAATGATCTTATGTGAATCATCATGTATTAAAAATGTAACTGAAAATCGTATTCTTATAAAAGTTGGATTTATAATACATTTTTAATGACATAAACCTGTAATTGCCTTGCATTATAATCATTAATTTCAAGGGTTTTTTATTCTAATAATTTTAATACTACTCTTTTTTAATGCATTATAATTTAAAAATACTATAATTTTAATACTACTTTTTTTAATGCATTATAATTTAAAAATACTATAATTTTAATACATATTTTTCTTAAATAACCTGCTAATTGACTGTTTGTTAAAAATTATATAATGTTTTTAAAAATAATTTTCTTTACATTATACTGCAATCATGAGTATTTATATAATTATGGATAAGGGTAAAATTTAGTTTCTTTATTCTCCAGATATAGTTGAAAAATAAATTCTAAACAAACATAATATGAAATTCTATCAAACATAATATGTTGCTTATTAATTTCCTATTATCTTCACTGAAGTTTAATGAATAGTTTACCGAAGTAAGAATATTCCTTAATAACATCCAGAAAATTCTTAACGAATATTATTTTGTCCTTGACTTTCATTAAATTCAAAAAGTGAATAAAACATTGTGTTATAATGCATTGTAATGTCCGTCACCTTGCATTTTAATACTAATAGCTCTTTGGAGGTTTTTCTTGCGTTTCGGTTGTCTGGCTCTATGACAGAAATATTAAAGATAGGACTGTAATAAACATTACATGTAACTGATAATAACAGCTTAATCCCCATTCATGACATGCATTTGAAAATCGCCTAAATTGGGGTGTTTAGACATCAACCCATTTTCTTTAAAATTTGCAATCTACATGAATTGAAAGCACAAAATTTCAGAAAATTACCTTCCAAATGGGTTCGTCGCCTATGGTGTGGGTTGAACCATGTTTTAAATTAGCTTTTAAACATCCATCTTCTCAAATATAACAGCTATTCAATCTTTCCTTTAAATTTCTATAGGTGACTCAGATGAGAGCAGTTCACGCTTGACTAAACAAACACTCCTCCGATGAGGTTCTCTCATCATTTTTCCTGAGATATTCTCTCATCCCAGATCAGGTAATACTTTCAAAAGAATTTGACGACTAAAATTTCTAATTAAACCACGGAAAAATACTTTTATAAACAAGTAATATAAAAAGAAATTTTTTAAAGTGAATTCCTACTTTTTTTCCACTCTATTGCAGAAAGTCCTTTATAAAGAATTTTCATTCATTTTGTTAATTTTATATGTCGCCATCTATTGGTAGATATATGCAACTTAAATAAAAAAAAAGCTAAAATTAATTAATTAAACTTAATTACTGAATTAATATTTTAAAAAACTGTATTAACATCAAGTGTCCTCCACTACAAGTTCAAAAAAATGTATTTGAACTTGAGCGGATGAGTGAAAAGTATTTTATGAACGATTGAAAATTTGAACAAGATATATATAGGGAGTGTGTGAGCTAATAGAAGGAATTGAATAAAAATAGAAAGAGTGCTTACAGATTGTCCAACTTTAAAAAAGTGGATATAAATATTAAAATAAATTTCACGTTGACCAAAAACCATAATCCAAAACATTGTTCGAGATAGATGTCTGAAAATTAAAATGCGAGAATCGATTAGAATTTTTGGCAAAATTATTAATCGATCCAAATCCAAGCATCCAAAATGATGTGAAATCACATGTTATCATTTCAGCGAAATAAGCCAAAATCATCAAATGTAATAAAGTTGCAGGAAAATAAATTAAGGTATTTAAAAAACTAGTTAAAAACTTATATCCCAAAGTGAAGTAATAAAATCATCTACAACTTTATTTCTAATAAATTTGTTTTTTCACTCAAATCAATACGAATAATATTTTTTTTTTAAAAAACAGTTTGATTTATATTTCCTTCCTCTAAACCATAACCGAAACCTCTGAATTGTTCAATAATAAACTTACTTGAAAACCTGATGCAAAAATTGACTCATGATGTAAAAGCAGTCAATCATCGATGTCGAGTCACGTATATTCTGTTGAATATTAAAAAAATAAACCATTCTATTACAAAATAAATTTTTGGAATACAATTAGTCTATACGTTGCCATGCGATGGAATCTCATTTCTTTCGGAAAAGTTTACCAAATCATTTATAAATAAAAAGAAAATGAAATTTAAAAAATAGATAATAATAAAAAAAAAAATTAAAAAGAGAGAGATTTTAGAGATTTCTTGTTTCTAATATTATTTCAGTCGTTTGACAAAAAAATTAAAATTTGTTTTCAAGATTATGTTTTGTTTAAGTATTTGAGAATAATAATACTTTATCGTCTGAGTGAAATTCGATGAAACAAGCATAAATGTCTTCATTCAATTCCTTCTATCAGCTCACACTCTCCCTATATATATCTTGTTCAATTTTTTAATCTTTAATAAAATACTTTTTATTCATCCACTAAAGTTCAAATACATTTTTTTAAAACTTGTAGTCGATGACACTTGATGTTAATACAGTTTTTTCAAATATTAATTCAGTAATTACATTTAATTAATTAATTTTAGTTTTTTTTAGATTTAAGTTGCATATATCTACCAACAGATGGCGCTAGATAAACTTAAAAAATGAATGAAAATTAATTATAAGGAACTTTTTGCAATATAATGAAAAAAAAAGTAGGAATTGACTTAATTTTTTTTTTTTTAATTCCTTCTATTAGCTCACACTCTCCCTACATATATCTTGTTAAAATTTTCAATTGTTAATAAAATACTTCTTATTCATCCACTAAATTTCAAATACATTTTTTTGAACTTGTAGTGGATGACGCTTGATGTTAATACAGTTTTTACAAATATAAATTCAGTAATTAAATTAAATTAATTAATTAATAATTTTTTTAGATTGAAGTTGCATATATCTACCAATAGATGGCGCCATAAAAACTTTAAAAAAATGAATGAAAATAATTTATAAAAAAACTTTCTGCAATATAGTGAAAAAAAAAGTAAGAATTGACTTAAAATTTTTTTTATATATAGTACAGGTTTTGTGGGCAAGTCGCATTTCAAAAAATGGATATATGATTTCTATGCAGTATAAAGGAAAAGTATCATTGGTATCATTTCAAATCGTTTACCTTCACAAGCAAAATAATTTCGCAAAACTGAAACAAAGCCAGCCATATACATTCATGTTAAAGGCATCAAAAAAGTGATGTCGTGGAAAGGATGGTGGTTAAATATTAATTTTTTGCATTTTTTGGTTTTATTAAATTAAAAAAAATGGGTAGAACTTCCATGAAACCTAATAATTAAGGGTTTCTTATTTAAGTAACTAACTACATTTCCTTTTTTTTTTTTTTTCATTCTCCAACATATTATCTTATTACAAGGAATGAAACATGCTGATTCCTCACTTATTTAAGAAAAGATTTCGTTTGAAGACTGACAGGAATGAGTCATAATAATCTTAGTAATGAGTCATAACAATCACGCTTCACCAGAATGCATTGCGGTGCATTTTAAACGCTTTCTAACACTTTCAGAAAGATCGTGTCCTCCCTACCATGTGAACAAAATTTTTGAAAATATTTAAAACTGGAAACTAACAAATATTATACTTTTCGGTGCTTTCTTAAGTCACTATCTGAAAAAAATTTGAGGGAATGACAGAAAATATATAAAAAATTTGATAAAATTAGATTTTCGTTTTTGTAAAGATATTTTTTATGATTACATTTCATGCACTTAATGATTATTAGATTCAAAATGTTATTCAATTAAAAATATTGTTATTTATTATATAAGGGAATTTATTCAAATTATCAAATTATTACCGTGACACATTGTTGCTCTCTCTTATTGTAGATTAATATGGAGATCCTTGGCCGAGTAGCGGCCATTAGCTAATTCATTGTAAAATGTTGATACATAGCGGTGGTCTCATGGCATTTGAGTGAATAAGAAAAATCGATAACAATATAAAAAAAAAATTTTAAAGTCAATTCCTACTTTTTTTTCGCTATATTGCAGAATGTTCTTTATAAATAATTTTCATTAATTTTTTTAAAGTTTATCTGGCGCCATCTATTGTAGATACATGCAACTTAAATCTAAAAAAAAACTAAAATTAATTAATTAAATTTAATTAATGAATTAATATTTGAAAAAAACTGTATTAACATCCAGTGTCATCCACTACAAGTTCAAAAAACATGTATTTGGACTTGAGTGGATGAATAAAAAGTATTTTATGAACGAATGAAAATTTAAGCAAGATATATATAGGGAGAGTGTGAGCTAATAGAAGAAATTGAATTAAATGCCTTTTTAA
>BPLQ01004555.1:46170-67513 GCA_021605075.1 Caerostris darwini
GAAAGAAAAACCGTACAACTGTGAACTGTGCGGGAAATGTTTTTCACGTAAAAGTGTCTTAAGCAAACACTATCGTATTCATACGAAAGAAAAACCGTACGTTTGTGAAATGTGCGATAAAACTTTTTCACACGAGAATAATTTAAAACTACATTACTTTACTCATGTGGAAGAAAAACCCTTCGTTTGTGAAACGTGCGGTAAAGGCTTTTCACGAAAAACAAATTTACAACGACATTATCGTACTCATACAGGGGAAAAACCGTACGTTTGTGGAACGTGCGATAAAACTTTTTCAGATGAGATTAATTTAAAACTACATTACTTTACTCATGTGGAAGAAAAACCCTTCGTTTGTGAAATGTGCGGTAAAGGCTTTTCACGAAAAACAAATTTACAACGACATTATCGTACTCATACGGGAGAAAAACCCCACGTTTGTGAAAAGTGCGGTAAAGGCTTTTCACGGAAATATGATTTAAAACTACATTATGGTATCCATACGGAAGAAAAACCTTACATCTGTGAAGTGTGCGGTAAATGCTTTTCACAGGAAAGTGTCTTACGCAAACATTATCGTATTCATAGGGAAGAAAAGTCCTTCATCTGTGATACGTGCGGTAAAGGTTTTACACAGAATGTTAGTTTAAAACGACATTATCATATTCATACAGAAGAAAAGCCCTACATTTGTCAAAAGTGTGGGAAAGCTTTTTCACAGGAAAATAATTTAAAAAGACATTATCGAATTCATAAGGAACAAAAGTAATTTATTTGTGAAATATGCAATAAAATATTTGCAAGGAATGGTCATTTGAAGCTACATTATCGTATTCATACAGAAGACAAATCCCTAGATGTCTGAAATGGTCTGTAGCGGTTTTGCAGCGAAGAATAATTAAAAAATCTATTGTCATATTCAAACGAAAGAGAAACCTTACGTTTGCGAACTGTGTTGTAAAGACGAGATTGAATATGGGTGGTGTTATTGTGCTTACTAGAGCACATCTACTCAGTTGCGAATAATAAATTATAGTATCAATTGAAAGTTTATGGTAAATTTAGAACAAGCCTATTGCAATTATAACATCAGAAGAACTGGTAGAAAAATTTTTTTTATTCATTTATTTCTTATTGTGAAATTATTAACACTTATGTATTTGAAAGGACCCCTTGTTTTGTTTGAAACTGTTTTATTGTATGCTATTCATGATGTAACGTCTTGGCCTGTACTAGACCTATAACGGCTTCAAGAAGAGGGCCACTTTCAGGTCCATAGGAATACTTTAATTTTTATTTTGCATTCTATATATTACCTATATAATTATCACCTGTCATATTGCAAAATAAAAATACTGGAACTAAGAACTCTGGGTTATTACAAATTATTATTCACAAAAAAGAAATGAAATGTAAAGAATTAAATTCGATTCACAAATGCAGTTCACTCAAGGACGGAGATTTTCAGAGTATTCGAATCTACGTATAATCTAATCCAGCCGGTCTGCGGCAGATCTTAATTATCCCATGTCATGATATACGATACCACTAGAGGCTCACTTCATAAACAGGCGGAATCTTCGGTTTGTTCAATCACTTTCAGAAAAATAAGGTAAAAAGACAGTATTTAAATGGCATTCGTTATACACTCATGTCCATAAATTAAGGATAATGAAGTTCAGGCAAAGAAAGGGACAGAAGCAAAACAAATTTGACTTATTTGTCAAGTCTATTTATTAAACAAAAGGTAAAGAGCAAAAAAGATGCTATATGTTTGACATAATTAATAAAAATTGCGATTTTTACTCCCTGGAGCAAATTTCAAAAAAGAACCTATTTACAAAAAACAGTATAACATGGTTAGTATAATGGTTAATATGGAGTATGTATCCCGAATGATGCAATACAGGCCTTACAACGCCTAGGCATGCTGAGTATCAAATTATCAATCTGATCTTGGAGAATATTACACCACTCATCAAGCAATGCCCTCCGAAGTTCCGGTTGACAGGTGGGTGGGGGGTTGACGGGCTGCAATTCGTCGGCCAAGCATATCCCACACATGCTCTATTGGATTCAAGTCCGGGGAGTATGCTGGCCAATCCATACGGGTGATATCCTCCAATTAAAGGCATTCGTCTACAATGTTTGCACGGTAAGGACGGGCGTTGTCATCCATGAACAGAAATTCAGCACCCATTGCGCCCCGAAACAAACGTACATGTTGTTCCAGAATGACATCCCGATACATGTGGCCTGTCATCGTTACACGCTGAACATGCAGGTCAGTTCTGGTACCAAGAATAATTCCTGCCCAAACGAGCCATCCTGCACCACCGTAACGGTGTCGTTCAATGGTGTTCTCTTGGTGGTAACGGGTACCTGGCGCTCTCCATATAAAAGTCCGGCGAGAATCAGACTGCAAACTAAACCTGGACTCGTCGAAAAACATCACAACAGACCACTGTTGTGGTGTCCACAATGCATGCTCTCTACTCCAGGTTAATCGCAGGCGACAGTGAGTTGCGGTAAGTGGACATCTGACAGGCTTACGAGCATATAGACCAATGTGCCCTAAGCGTCTGTACACGGTCTGCCTTGAAACTGTCGTACCGGTAGCTGAAGAGAGCTGACGAGACAGGTCTGATGCTGTTCGCCGTCGTGTGTCTTTTGGCAGTAACTGCTAAATACCGGTCCTCATTCGGCGTTGTAACACGGGGGCGACCTGTGCTCTAACATCTACTCACATTACCATTATTTTGGAATCGTTGCCAAAGCCTGGAGATGACACTCTGGGCGATTCCAAGTTCCTCGGATACTTTCAGCTGTGTACGTCCACATTCCAGTCGTCCGATAATTTTACCAAGTAAAAAATCATCCAAATGCTTCCTTTGTGCCATAACTATGCGGTTATTGCACTGAACGGTTTTTAAAGCGCTTGTGAACAATTTTACTTCTTTGCCACTATTCCTTATATACTTACACTCTCGTCATTGTGACGTACTATCCGCGCCATCTGGTGGTTTCCTGTAATTTGCATATTCTTCTTCAAGATGTGTGTGATAATTCTACAGGTGAAATTTTTATTTTGGAGTTCAATTTCTGTGCGATTCTGAATTATCCTTAATTTATGGGCATGAGTGTATATAGATAGATAGACACAGATACAAAAGTGAACAAACAAGAAATAAAGTAGAAAGACGACTATTTTGCATGGCAAAAGCTACTGTTGCTAGAATTGGCGTTGCTATACAATTAAATCGTACAACAATGCCATCATAGAACTGGCAAAACAAAAATTCTGGAGTGCTCACATTCCAACCTATGAAGGAAGAAACTGTTAAATATCTGAAATGCGCATAAACTGCAGCAACGAAACTGAAAATCGTTTAACAAATATACGTTTTTGTTTCTAATCCCACTTATTTCATTGCTAGGATGCATTCTGCTTTGGTTAATTTCTCTCGTAAGTTAGAAATATTATAATTTATAAAATGGTAAACGTATATAAAATTATTATTAAAAATGCTAGTTCTATTAAGGCTCGTTCCCACCGAGGCGAGAAGCGACCAAGATGCACGCGGCTAGCGAGAAAATTTTTTCCACCGGTTCCCACCGAAGCGACAAAAGTCGCTTTACTCCTAGTGAAGTTCCAGTTACTTCTACTAGATGGCAGTTTCGATTGTTTACTTCCGAGGTGGAAAAGAGCGCGCAATCACTTTTTATTTGGCGCGCTTTGTGACTCGAGCGTATTGCAATGGATCGTAAAAAAAGAGCAATCGCAATTTTATCGCTGTTAGCCTTAAATCAGAAGAAAAGACGATGTTGGGTGAGAGAAATTTATAAGAATCGAAGATTACAAGGTGCCTCAGAGAATTTAATAGAAGAAATGAGGCTTTCTGATACAGAAAGTTTTTTTAATTTTTTACGGATGACACCGGCACAGTTCGACCATCTTCTAACGCTTGTTGGGCCGATAATTTCGAAAAATAATAGGAATTATCGTGATTCTATTCAAGCGAAGGATAGACTGGCCCTTACCTTAAGGTATGTGTATGCATTTTTATCATATTCTATTTCATGATCATTGAGTTTAATATTTTTTGTAATTGTTGAGTATTTTAATTTTAAAAATAAATGAGTCAAGATAAGCTCCTACTCATAAATGTTGTAGTAAAAAATTTTATTTTATTTTAAAAAAATGTGAGTAACATTCAGCATAAATATTAATTGCATTATGCAATTTTTTTCTTTTTAATTTTTCAAAATATGTATAAATAAAAACCTAAATTAAGTGTAAAATACCTCTGTTAAAATAATTCTTAAATTATGTATTAAGAAATACTGTTATGGAATTTTAAATAATTATTAATTAAACTACACAAAATAGTTTCAGGATTTATGGATAACTTGAATTTTAATGTTTGTAATAGTATAACGTGTAATTCTCATTACTGGGCTTTTCAGATTCTTGGCCAGTGGTGATTTAATGGTCAGTTTGTCCTACCAATTTAGAATTGGCCGATCAACTGTAAGTCGGATCATCCGAGAGACTTGTGAGGCTCTACGGGATAAATTGCACCCAATTGTTTTGGCAAAGCCAAGCAGTGCAAAATGGCTGGCTATTGCGAATAAATATTTTGCAAAATGGCAATTTCCAAATTGCATTGGAGCAATAGATGGAAAACACGTATTAATTCAGGTAAATTATATAGTTAAAATTATTTAAAGCAACTATAATTAACTAGTAATTTTGATAATTCACCATTAATTTTAAGTAATTGAAATATATTTTCACAATTTATCATTTAACACTTTTTTTTTGTTATATCTGATATAAATGTATTAAATGCTTTTTTTTTTTCAGGCTCCGCCCAATACTGGTAGTCAGTACCATAATTACAAGGGAGGCTTTAGCATTATTTTGCTAGCCTCTGTGGATGCTGACTACAAGTTTGTGCTTGTTGACATTGGGTCAGAAGGCCATAATAGTGACGGTGGTGTCTTTAGACACAGTGTCATTAGCCAAGCCATTGAATGTAACCAACTGAACATTCCAAATAGTGCAGCATTGCCTTCAACGAAGACGGTCATGCCATTTGTTTTCGTTGGAGATGAGGCATTTCCCCTCAAGAATTATTTAATGCGGCCCTTTCCAGGAAATGCCCTTTCAAAAGAAAGGCGCATTTTTAACTACCGCCTATCAAGAGCTCGGAGGTGTGTTGAAAATGCTTTTGGCATTATGGCAGCCAGGTTTCGAATATTTCGGAAACCCATTACTACCAGTGTGGAAACATGCAAGGCAATTGTTGCAGCTACTGTATGTTTGCATAATTTTTTGAAACTTGCAGATGATGCCATGCCACCTTTAAAGAGAAGGTACTGTCCTCCTGGCTTTAGTGACACCCTTTCACCAAATGGAGACACTATTTTAGGTTTATGGAGACAAGAGAAATGTGCGCTGAAAACGGTGGGTCGCTTTGGGAGCAATATGCATACGAAAAGTGCAGGCCAATTGAGAGAAAATTTTATGCAATATTTCTGCAGTGTAGGGCAGCTGGAGTGGCAGGACCACCATGTGTTAGACGCAGGCCGTGCATATTGAATTTATTTTTAGTTTCCTGTAAATATTTCTCCTGCTTGTGTTATTTTTTGTTAAAATCATTATTTAATATGTATAATGTAAAATGTAAATCTAAATATGTATAATCTGATTTTGTTATTAGATGTTAAAATTTATATAACAATCAAATAAAAATATCAATTCATACCAAATGTTCTGTGCAAATTATTTTAAATTATGGTTAATATCTCCTTTGATCAGATTTTTTTCTTTGTATCTACATATTAGTAAAACAGAAATAAATGCATTATTTTTACAACAGAATTTTAAGGATTTGCTAGATAATTTATGTAATACATAAAATATTTTATACTCTCATATTTTTTGAAATTTAAATATGAATTTGAAAGGATTAATATTTAATTAAATTGATAAGATAAAGAAGAAAGTGTTAATTTCTTATAGAAGAGCTACATTTCAGAATTTGATTCCATAAAAGAAAATTTCAGTTTAACTTTGTTTATAATTCAGTGTAATGAATATTTTTTTTTTATATTGATATATTGTCTCCAGCTGAATAATTTTGAAACTAATTTTTATTGAACATTTTTTTTTGTGTGTGTGTTAAATAATCAAATGTATTGACCTTTTTAATGGAATTTTAAATTTAAAAATAATGCATCTTCAAAAATAATAATATAATTCAGCAAATAAGTTTTAAAAACAATGCTTGTTCATATTTACATATGTTGTACTTAGAATTAAATATAAAAACCTTTTTATCACATTTCTTTATTCATTTCGCTTAAAATATTGTAAAAAGCATCTAAGGCTTTATTTTGTTTCTCATAGCTGAATTTTCTCACAGTTGCCGCAGTGAACTCCATGAAATATCCAATCCGATCCATTTCGTTAATTTCACACACCTTCTCCAAGGCCCTATCAAACAGTTCTGATTTTCTTTTCTTTCTTGGAGGAGGTGCTTGGTCAATGAAAGAACTTTCATTCTCTACATCTGAAAAAAATAAAAGAAACGGTGAAATAAAATGTCATTAAAAGGATTTTTTTTTTAAATATACTTTATATTTTACACATTTTTGGATTTTTAATTAAAATGAACTTTTAAATAGAAACAGATGTAAGTTATGAATTCTTCTTTATTATTATAAACATTTCTTTCTTTAATTTTTTTAAAAATATATTCAAACTTATGTGGGATTGTTTTCAATAAAATTTTACTTTGATGTTATTCAAATTATGAGTGTTTTTTATCATTAAATTTCTTTGTTTACAAATTTTATAATATAGTTTAAACACCATTATCATTAAATCAAATAACTGCATTATTTGCTTATACTTCACACTTTTGAAATATGGAGAAATTTTCTTAAAATGTATTCATATGCTGGAGTGAAATGCGAGCACAAGCTAGTAAGTTTCTTAATCACATACAACTGAAAACTTAAAATAACAGTTTACTAAATATATCTTTTAAAAATGTTTACATTCTATAAAAATAGAAAAGTGTATGCATCAGAAAATTAAATACTTACCAGTTTCAACCAATGATCTCTCACAGGAATCTTGAACGTCTTTTTCATCCTGGCTTAATAAATTAGACCAGGAGCTAATAAAATAAATAAATATGTAAATACTATATATATGTATACTTATTCATTTAAGAAATCTTTGAAATTGAATGAAGTACCTTTTCGTTTGGAGGTATGGCTCCAAAAATGACATGGCACTGTACAATGCCCATGGTTTTTTATATCTGCTGTGACTACCACTGGGCAGATTCATCAAATTTTTCTCTTTTCGGTACTTGTCCCGCAGATACTTAAATCTCTCCTTGCAATTGTCAGCTGAAACCAATGTATCAATTTACATTTTCACATCACTATAACTTACTAAAAGTATATAAATTGTTTGGATTAATATATTTAAACATTTACGGCTTGTTTTGTACAGATTTTATATTGAATGTTATGTACATACAAGACATGGAAACATGCACACAGCACAAATTTATGGTTATACACTGAATATGAATTGAAAAAGTGTATCGAATGTCTATTATGAATAAATAATGTTATGTAATATATTCTTAAGCTTGACACATTCATTTGTGCATGTGATGCTTTATAAGAGCATAACAATGTTATGGTAATTATTTTAGACTATTGTATTTAACATTATGAATTATTCATAAATATTTTATGTTGAATGTAACTTGCATAATAAACACAAGCAACAAATGTAACATCATGACACAATTTTATAGAGATTTTACATTGAATATGAATGCACAAAGTGTATCTAATAATTTTAAGCCTAAAATATTCATTAATACTATTAATAATTTACACAGAAGCAAAGATATAATTACTCACCATTTCTTTCCATGGCAAATCCAATTTGCTGCCAGGCATTCTCCCTCATTAACCTATTTTTGTGATTTGCATCACTCAAATCATACAAATGAGGATATTTTTGTACCTCACTTATTAAGACTTCATCGAAACAGATAGACATAGACATATCGCTGAGAACACGAGAAAGAGCAGACACAAGAAGAGAAAGAAAGTTCGATCACGTCGTAATGGCGGTAAAATCTATTCGATCCTTATTGGCTCAATCCAAGTCACATGACGCGGCAGGCATTTGAGAGTTGAAAGTTGGGCAACTTCAAGCGCTTAATTTCAGGCGAACGCAGTGAGGCTAGTGATTGGTCAAATTTTAGTCGCTTGCATCTTGTCGCCTCGGTGGGAACGAGCCTTTAGTGTAAAAAATCAATTAAAAAAATTGGGATCTGTATAGGCGTCTCTTGCAAATTTCTAACAATAAGCTTGGGGGAGGGGACACACACAAAAAACGTGAGAAAGGAAAGGGGGGAATAGAGGTACCCGATACTTAAGATCTCCTGAATGTTCGGGTATTGACATTAATTAATATAATTAACATTAATGTTTAATAGTGGTAATTATACATAAATAAAATTAAATTCTTTTATTATTTATTTATATATGTATTATAATTATGTATTAACGTAATGATAGTTTACAAGTTACAATTTAGTTACTTTACATTACAAGTTATGTAATCACATTTTTTATACCAATGTAAAATCCGCATTTCTTTCTCATTGTAGTATTAACCGGATGCATACTCTTTTGCTGACTCTCCTCGATCTCAACAGGAAAGCTTTCTGGCCCACAAATTTATAATACCTCTCTTCGATCTTGACAAGAAGCTTTCGTGGCACACTTGCTCAGTTAACACAAGTGATTGAAAATATGATGTGGTTACTGGAAGACTGCTCTTTTGATGGCTAAAACGTCCATTTTGTGTTTCTAAATATTAATTTGCCTTTCTGTTGTATCTTCTACCTTAAACACTTAATTGGGAATTAATAAGCCTCGAGGTTTAGAGAATTTCATTCCTTTTTTAAACATTTATAAAATACATATCTCTCATGTCCAACAAAAGCCTATTTGGATGAATCATTTAAAAAAAAAAAAAATAGGAGTACTATATTACAGCTTTTTAAAATACTGAGATTATGGCTGTTATAATAATGAAATGAAGTGAAGGAAACTTGCTATCTGTGAGTTTATTTGAATGAAATTATTTATACCAATATAATATCCGCTTCTCCTTCTCATTGTAGTCGATAAGCAGTTTTTTTTTATTCTGTGAATTGAATATTTCGACAAACGCCTTAAATAATGGATGAACTTGGTGGACCAACTCAGAAAGAAAATTGTTTTTTGTGTGATATCTGCGGAAAAGGATTTGCTCAAAAAAGGACTTTGAAACAGCATTTGCTTTGCCACTCGGGATCGAAGCCTCACGTGTGCGACATATGCAATAAAAAATTTCTCAGAAAAAGCCATTTAAAACAGCACCATGTAGTTCACGAGAGAACCAAAGCTCACGTGTGTGAAATATGCAACAAGGAATTTTTAAGGAAGAATGAGCTTAAAAGTCACATGGCTGTTCACACCAAAGAGAAGTTGCACAAATGCAGTTTATGTGGAAAAGCTTTTGCTCATGGATCAACTCTGAGGCGGCATTTGAGAACTCACACGAAAGAGAAGCCTCATTCTTGCGAGTTGTGCAATAAAACGTTTACCCGGAAGAAGCATTTGCAAAATCATTACAGCTTCCACACCGAAGAAAAGCCCTACGTGTGCGAAACGTGCCAGAAGGGGTTTTCCGATAAAGGAAACTTCGGACGCCATTTGCTTGTTCATTCCAAAGAAAAGCTCTTTGTGTGTATTGCATGCAATAAACGATTTTCTCACAAAAGATGCTTATCACATCATGAGAAAATTCATGCAAAATAAATGTGTTAAAGTATTTCATCAACACTTTTTCCTCTTCTCTGGTCTAAAAGAGATAATCTCGAGTTTCACAGAAGACTGCACTTTCATGTCGAATACGGAAAGATTCATTATTATGCATTTCATCTCGTGTATTGTTTACAGATTTTTTTTGTCAAATCTCCTCTTTTAATATACTTTTTATCTTTTATGTAGTAAATTTTATTCCCATTAGTTTATTCTATAATAGTAAATATTTTTTTCCCCCCAATGTTTATTCTATATATAGTAAATATATATATATTTGGGTGTTCTAATGTGCCTGAATGTTAAATATAAACGGTTTGTATTCCTCTTCGAGATTCACGGTAGACTGCATTTTCATGACAAATATGGAAAGATTCATTATTCGCATGCATTTCATCTCGTGTATTGTTTTAAAATGTTTATTGTGAAGCTTCTACTTTTAATATAAATGTTACTTTTATCTTTTCTGTACTAAATTTTATTCCCTTCTGACTATTTTATATATAGCAGATATATATTTTTAGGTTTTCTAATGTGTCTGAATGTTTAAGCCTAAATGGTGTGCATTCCTCTTTTGTATAAATCAGAACAAATTGTTCAGAAAATCATTCCAATTAACTCTTTACAAATAATATTTTGTAATTTTCTGCAAAACGACTGTACTTAATTTATATTATTCGTTATAAACTTTAAAAGATATTTTAAATAAATACTTTTATTCATTTTTCTGTTCTGTTATTTCTTCAATATATGCTTTCTACGAAATTGCAACTGATTCACTTCTCTCTCTGAAATGCATACGATTGCTGGTGAAAAAGCTCGAAAATTTAGAGCAGAAAAATGCCGTTTTATTGTATTTTCATAAACGTAATTTATCTCTTGTATGAATCTCTGAAGTACGCGTCCAGTGAAGTCAGTTACCGAGTTGATGAAGTAAATTGTTGGTGTCTCATAGTCGCTTCTGGTACAGTACATAACATTCGGAATAACTGAAATTTTCGATTTCGAATTTTATATTGGTATAAATCTTTCGTTGATTCAGTCTCCTCTTGACCGCTTCTGCAAAGACTTTGAGGCTATTCGAGCTTGTAAGAGGGTATCTACTACTACTAGTACACCACATCACTATGCCTTGAGCTGAGTTTCCTCTATACAGTTTGAGATTAATGTAGGGGAGAAGTCTGATTGGGCTCTGTGACGCTCATAGGATGTGATGTGATGGTCATAGGAGACCGGGACCCTATGTTTTAAAGTGGATTCCGAACCACTACAAATATTCATGGCAACGCCGTGACTGAAACCCGAAACCCGTGGTACCGAGAGCCAGAGCGCTGGCCACTCGGCCATCAGGCCCCAATACTTATTAAAACTCAAATTTATTTAATTTAAAAAAAAATACTTTTAAAAATATTAAAAAAAAAAAAAAAAAAAAAAACGAATCTGATTTTCTCGCCATTTTTCTTGCCGAAGAATGAATTTGTGCATTATTGCTGGTTTGGCGACTTGATAAATTTGGTGTCCCAAATAAGATTCCATCTACATTATCTATGAGACAGACGTATTTGATGTATCCAAGCGGATATCTCTTTGAATGGCCTTAAATACCTGTATAGAGGAGCTCCTTAGAGGAGCTGTTACTGCTCTTTCATCCCACAAACCGATGTAAAGTGCAAAGTTGTGTGGATTATCGGAGTACTGGGGAAAAAATTCCCACACCTCCTATTAAATTTTTAAATTTTAAGTTGCATAATTAGAAAAATACCAA
Source organism: Caerostris darwini (assembly GCA_021605075.1). Taxonomy (NCBI): domain Eukaryota; kingdom Metazoa; phylum Arthropoda; class Arachnida; order Araneae; family Araneidae; genus Caerostris; species Caerostris darwini. Next base: position 57,851 of record BPLQ01004555.1, read on the forward strand.
AAAATTCAAAAAATAAAACGAATTAAAGTTAAGAAAGCAGCATTGCTCTTAGTAATTAAGTGTTGTTAATAAATAAAACAAAACTAGGAAGAAGAATAGACTTTAAAAAAAATTAAGTTTAATCTTTGCACAGTGCTCCCACAAACCGATGATGTAAAGGCACACTGACCACGGTTGGAGGATGATTATCCTCATAAGCAGATTATTATGGATATGCATTAGTTTGCAAGTTCAGGATTTAAACTGAATTAACTGCGTTTGGAATGTTCTAAGGAAATGTATTGATGTATTTAACCCTCCCTCTTGCAAATTCTTCAATGTTTTCAAATTATCATAACAAAGCAATGGTTTTCGTTTCCGACTGATTTAAAAAACACCACTCATTTGAAAATGGAATATCGCCTGTATAACTTTTACAGGTGATCACACTGAATGTTGAAATTGATTATACATTGACGTCAAGTACTATATTTTTTTCTTATAATTTCATTTTGTGTATTTTCAAAACATAAAATAAGCATTTTCCCCCCAAATTTGTGAAGAGATGTTTGGTTAGATTTCATTAAATTATATTGATTGCAATTTTTACCATCACACGTTTTTTTGGAATCCAATACATTTTAAAAATATTAATTATAACTAAACATTAAAATTATGAAAAGTCATGAACAAAATAACTAAGAAATTTAGCTTCACATCAACAAACTAAATTTATCATTAACTATGATTGGCTTAAAAATAAGAATGCCCAACACAAATTTAAAATAATAAAAAGTGCCTTGATCAATTGATTTAGTATTCTACTATTCTTTTTTTTTATTATTATTAACTCAGTTCCCTACACGACAATATCCTATTCTTCCATAATCATACGTACAGCCAATCTTTATAATAAAAAAAAATTGATTTTTTTTTTTTCATTTTCTATTATCTGAAACTCAATCCATTAGGCAACAATACCAAAAAACTAATAACTTAACTGCTTTAAAGTAGTTCTTTATTTTCAATTTTCTGCTAATGTCTCAGTGCTTCAAAGCGTTTCAGCAAAACCACATTTTGTGAATATTAAGATAAAAGACTCAGTATCTCCAAAAAAATCTTAAAGGTTTAAAAATGGATTTCTTTTACGATTGCTTTTTCACGATGTTTCGCTGTAGTGGAATTTTTATGTTTTCTTTCACAAAAACAGAGAGATGGGTGAGGTTGGGAAATGTTGTTTCTGTGCTATCGAACATCGCTGTTGCATTGTTTCAGGTTGCAATAGCTGTATCTGTATTCAAATGTTCAGGAAACTTTGTTCTGTGTCTTTCAGTTTTCATTCTGACTGTTGCGACTTCAATCCATCGCAGTGTTCTTAGCGTAAAGATTAAGAAATTGAAGAATATTGTCAATGTTTTAAACCAATTTAAAATTGATGAAAAGTGTATGCATTTGGTTTGGCTGAAATTTCTCATGTATGTCAGTACATTTATTCAAATTTTCTTGACAGTGTTGAAAATCACATTTACAAGGGAATACGAGGATATTTCAAATTACTTTTTTGGATACGATTTTAGTGATGATCTGTATAAAAGAATAACTTATATCCTAATGGAGGTTTTCTTTCTCTTTTGCCAAACTCTTTCTTTTACAGCTTTTGCAATATTTTACACTACAATGTGCTACCATATAAAATGTATCATTAATTACTTTGTTGGAACTTTTCCATCCAAAAACACAAGCTCTGAAAGTTTGCTGAATTCCTATGCGTTAATTAAGAAATTTGTTGGCGAGATAGATAAAGAGGTTGGCTCTTTGGTCTTTACAGCTATTATTTACAATTGTTGCCTGTTGTGTCTTACTTTGTACACTGTATTCGACCCCAAGATGGTTGAAGAATTTGTACTTCTGTTACAAATGAGTTGTCATTTAATATTTACTTTAATTTTGTTTGCAATTATGACTATTTCGGCCTCTATGGTAGCAGAGGCATCGTCAGAGGTTCATTTAAAATCCTTGCTTACACCTCAAATTGCAGAAAAGTCAACCCTCACCTACCAAAGGTTCATTATGTATGCAGAGAAAGGAATCTTCTTGACCGTCTGGGGAATCACACCTTTGAAAAGAAATTTTATTTTTGAAATATTGGGAATTAACTTTACTTATACATTACTGTTTTACAATTTGAATCCTGTCAATTTTAACTGAATGAATTGAATTTTTTGCATTCAGTTGAATTTTTGCTTTAAGTTTTTACTGTGTAGCTAGCACGATACAAATTGATTTTATGTAATAGACAGTTTTCAATAAATGAGCAATTTAAATACATTTGCCAGTTATTTCTCTTTCAGCAGTTTTATTATGATTTATTTATTTATTTTTAAATATATTGAGCAGTTCATTACATTTCCGGAATTCCCAATATTGAATTGCATCCATCAAAAAAAAAAAATTTTTTGGAAAACAATTCTGAGTTTCAAATTGTCTTGGCAGAGCAAAAGTAAAAATTGTCATTAATTTAACAGTGGAATATCGCCTGTATAACTTTTACAGGTGATAACCCTGAATGTTGAAATTGATTTCACATTGACATCGGGTACTATGTGTACTTATTAAAAATTCATTTTGTGTATTTTCAAAATAGAAAATAAGCAAATTTCCCACTTAGTATTTGAAGCGCTATTTGGTTATTGACAAATATCATTAAATTCTAAAGATTACAATTTTAATATTCGCAGCTCTTTTTTTTTTTGGAAACTAATACATTTTAAAAATATATTTTTTATATTAAACATTAAAGTTATTAATAGTCATTAGCTTTAAAACTTAGAATTAGACTAGCAAAACTAGCTTTGTAACATAGAAGTGAATTTACTAATATCTATGATGGAGTTAATAATAAGAATGCTCTACACCAATTTATATAATAACAAAAGCATCAATTCATTTGTTTAGTATGCTATTATTCTTTTTTGATCAATTTAATTCCTTACACGGAAATTCCCCATTATAATCCATAATCATACGTATAGATAATTCTCTCAATAAAATATAGATTTTTTTGTTTCCATTATATAAAACTCAATCCATTAGTCTACAATACGAGAAAAATGTTAACTTATCGATTTTAAAAGCTTTTTTTTTTTTTTTTTTTTTTAAATTTTTTAAAAAATAAAAATTTTTTTAAAAATTTTAAAAAAATTTTAATTTTTTTTTTTTAAAATTTTTTTTTTTTTTTTTTTTTTTCAATTTTCTGTTAATATCGCAATGATTTAAAGCATTTCAAATAAATGAGAAGAATATATTGAGCAAATAATTTAAGTCACACAGGAATTGTAAGATCTCATTTTGGGAATATTAAAGTGGAAGATTCAGTATCTCCAAAAAAACTTAAAACTTCAAAAATGGATTTCTTTTACAATTGTTTTTTCACGATGCTTCGCTGTAGTGGAATTTTTACGCTTTCTTTTTCAAAAACAGAGAGATTGGTAAGATTGAGAAATGTAGTTTCTGTGTTATTGAATATTGTTGTTGCATTAATTCAAGTTGAGGTAACTGTATCTTTATTTAAATGTAAAGGAAACTTTGTTCTGTTTCTTTCAGTTTTTATGCTGACTGTTGCGATTTCTGTCCATCGCAGTGTTCTTAGCGTGAAGATTAATAAATTGAAGAATATTGTCAATCTTTTAAACCAAATTAAGATTGATAAAGAGTGTATGAATTTACAGTGGATGAAAATTCTCATGTACGTCAACATATTTATTCAAGTTTTCTTGATAGTGTTGAAATTTTTTTTCACAAAAGGATACGAAAATGTTTCAGATTTATTTTTTGGATATGATTTTAGGGATGTTTTGTATAAAAAAATAATTTATGTTCTAATGGATGTTTTCTGTCTCTTGTGCCAAACCTTGTCAATTGTGGCTTTTGCAATATTTTACACTACAATATGCTACCACGTAAAATGTATCATCAACTATTTTGTAATATCTTTACCATCCAAAAATATAAGTGCTGAAAGTTTGCTGAATTCTTATTCTGTAATTAAAAACTTTGTAGGCGAAATAGATAAAGAGGTTTGTTTTCTGGTCTTTACAACTATTATTTACAATTGTTGCATAATGTTTTTTACTTTTTATACTGTGCTCAATCTCAAGATGATTAAAGAATTTGTAATTTTATTACAATTGAATTGTCATTTAATATTTATGTTTGGTTTGTTTACAATTATGACCATTTCGGCCTCTATGGTAACAGATGCATCATCGGAGGTTCATTTAAAATCTTTGCTTACACCTCAAATTACAGAAAAGTCGACTTTCGCCTACCAAAGGCTCATTATGTATGCAGAAAAAGGAATCTTCTTGACCGTCTGGGGAATCACACCTATGAAAAAGAGTTTTATTTTTGGAATGTTGGGAATTAGCTTTACTTATACATTGCTTTTTTACGGTTTGAATCCTATCTAGAATTTTAACTGGACCAACTCGGTTTTTCGAATTAGTTTTTCCTTTGGATTTTTTTTTTTTTTCTTTTTTTACAGCACGACACAAATTGTACTAAATGATTTTTGTATAAAAGAAAAATTTCAATAAATGGGTAGTTTAAATAGATTCGGCAATTATTTATCATTATTTATTTATTTTTAAATAAATTTAGTAGTTTGTTACATTTCCAGAATTCAACACATTGCACTGCATCCACCAAAAACATATGTTCAGACAATATCATATCTTTATGTGTTTTACAACAGGAATTGTGTTCCAAAACAAACACAATTATGGTAACAAACAACACAGGTATGATATACATCAACAATGTAATAATTATTACAGCATAATGCTACTATGACAACATCTGGAAATGAAAGAAAAATCCTGTTACACGATTAAAAATAGTTATGAACAATTTTTTTTATCAAAAAAGAGTTAGTTATAATTATTATTTAATCCTCAAATTGAAGATCTCATCTAATTTGAAGCATGAGATTCTTGTGAACAGAAAAATCTTATAACAAAGCTTTAAAAATGTCTGCATTAAATACGCAACAAATGAAAATTTCATTAAATTTAATAAATACTGCAGTGTCTATTAAGTTTATCATTTATTTTATATATGAGTGGATCTGAATGGTCGTTTGCATTTAGCCTACTTAAGGATTCAGACTCAAATCTACTAGAGTCGTACGTTGTTGTTCTTTGTTCAGAGAGTGTTTCTCATGTATAGTAAAGCTGCCTGGTGGAAGTCAGATGACTTTTCTCCGATACCATCAACAAATGCTGAAGAGTTATCCTTGAAAGTCCTTTTAGAAGGCAAAACTCCTCCCTCTTCCGTTTGCGGCATCCATAGGTGGAACTTGTCAAGGCACACAATTAGAATCGTCATGATACGAAAACAATAGTTTACAAAGCATTGTCATTTACTTTGAGTCGCTTTTTAAAAATAAATCTGTTTATTGATTTGTTAAATATATTGTATGTTTCACTTCTCTACTCAAACATTTAATACATTGTCAGTTTCAAAATGGAATATTGCTGACAATTATTTCATGTTATAACATCGTCGGATGCGAACTCAGCGATTTGTATAATATATTTCATAGGCTTATGGAAAATTCTATGTTGCTGTCCCTATTATATGATCCTATACTGATTATTAAATTTTATTTATATTGATCCCTATTATATTTGTAACTGATATAAGTATGTGCATGTGCACTGGTAGAAATAGGGACATGTGTACTAGTAAAATATGTTTTGTATTGATACAAGTATGTTTAGTACTGGTAAAAGCATATGCATGTATACTGGTAAAAGTATGTTTTGTACTAGTGCAAATACGTGTATGTGTATTGGTAAAAGTACGTTTTTTATTGGTGCAAGTATGTGCATGTGTACTGGTACCAATACTACTAATTACTGTATAATGACACTTTGAGCATCGCTGGAAGAATACACCATACGTAGAAGTAGGATAGAGGGCGAGAAAAATTTTGAACAAAACAAAATATTCTCGCTTTCAAAAATGACAATTTTTACAACAAAAGAATCGCAAAATTGTAAATAGTTTTTTTCTAAATCAAAGGAATGGGAAAAGAAAAAATTCAGCTTATGCTAAAAGAATTTAATATCAACATCTCATTTTCCTGAAATACAAAGAATTTGAAATGAAGACATATAATATTTTATTTGGCCGTATCAATTATTTTTTAACTCAATAAAAATGATAAGGCTAAAGATATGAATCTTTTCAAATGTTCGGCCTTATGTTATTTAAAATATTAAAATAAAGACAAAAAATTTCAATGCACTTTCTTTACTTAAAAATACAGTAATACACATTCTACATTTAATGCTTGCATAATCTGATTTATTAACTGAAATATTTTTTTAAAATTTCTTTGTTTCGTTTTGGAATAACCTTCTAAATTTTTTATTAGAAAATATAATAAAATAGTTAAAAAATTACGATTTTTTCTTCTGTTATGGAAAGGAGCTACATGATTTAAATTGAATTCCGTTGTCATAGAATTAACTCAAAACATATCATGGATGAATAATTGATAATAGAAAGATAATGTATTGATAAACACAATTTATGAAATAAACTGTGAAATTTTCTTTAAGAAGATCAATATTTTTGCTCATTAAAAATTATTTATAAAAGGCATGACAAATAAAATTCTAAAAATTAATTTTGCTAAAATCCTAATAAAATATTCCTTAAAAGCGGTTTCCAATAACTGGTTGTCATAGAATTATCGAATTTATAAATCGATTCACTTCGAATTCTCTAACAAAAAATGAAGACAGTTGTTAAGCGTAACACTATAAATTAACACGTCTTTATGAAATATATATTATGATTTTTGTCTCTCATTTTTGTTAAATCAAAAGATATTCTTATCTTATAAAAAATGTTTAAAAAAACGAAAAAGGATCCACCCTATAACTTAGTGTCCTTTTTATTCTATTGTGGTGCAATTTTTCCTTTCATATCGGTTTCCAGACGGAACGCTGTTGAAACTGTAACCAGAATACTTTTCCATATTGTAATTATAATGATTAACGTCTTAATAACAATTTCTATATTGGTACTTTCCAACGGTTCTCTTATTGTACTGTCCATTTCATTTATGTATATCGTACTTGTAATACAGCGTTGTGTTCTGATCCAAAAAATTACTACGCTGAAGAATATTTCAGAGATCCTGAGTAAATTTGAAATTAGCAAAGGAGTTAATTGGATATGGATAAAAAGTATCATTATAAGCACTATATTGTCTCTAGTCTTTTTAAATATTTACAAGTTATTGATTAAACAAGAGTTTAAAAACATGTCATATTTCCTTTTCGGATTGGAAATCGAAAACGAACTTTATAGCAATATAGCTAACACATTCTTCGAATTACATTATTTTATGATCTTCTCATTGCCATCGATCGCATTTGGATTTTTTTACGCCATTGTCTGCAGTCACATCAGACACATTATAAATCAAATCGTAGCAACACATAGAAATAGAAGGGTGGTTAGTTTTGAAAACTTTCTGGATGATTATTCCAACATACAATCAGTTGTGGAGCAGATTGACAAAGACATCGGTTTACTTGTGTTCCTTACTCTCATTTCCAATTCGTTTTTCATGTGTTTTTCAATATACGTTTTTCTCGATCCAAAAACGCTTGAAGGGTCATTTCCTAGATTTAAAATGTATTTTATGTTTCTTAGTAACTTTATTTTATTCATAGTAACAACTGCTTCGGCCTCGATGGTAGAAGAAGCATCGCTGGAAGTTTTTTCTCAAGCTCACGCTATGTCAGAAAGCACACGAAAATCCATATTTGTCCAACAGAGATTCATGATGCTCTTTCAAAAAGGAATCACGTTAACAGCATGGAGGGTCGCTCCTATGAATAGAAGTTTCGTTTTCGGTTTAATTGGAATCATATTGACTTACACTTTTATGTTTTATGGTTTGAGTCGATGAAAAATCTGATAGAAGACAATGCAACTAGTTTTCTTTCATCAAAAATTCATTATTTTCACTGTAAAAGAACTTGAATTAGCATTCATTTCTATCAAAAAAATCTTTTTTATGAATAATTTCTAAAGTATTCTTTTACGCTGATCAAAGCTGTTAAATTTGTATCGTTTATCAGCAGACCAACAAATTGAATGTTCAGTGAAAATCCATTTTTATTCAACAAAAAATTTATTGTATTCAAGGAAAAAAAAATGAAATACCAGTAAGGAGATTATTTTCATCAAGAATTTTTTTTATCTATTATTGGTATGATGTTAATTTAAATATTGTTTTATGTTACATATTATTTTATATTTTATATTATTGTAATTTGTATGTAAATAGTTTTCTGTAGCATTATATGTATTTTGAAAGAAATTTCTGCAAAAATAACTATTTAAAATTCTCCAAATTGCTAGATTTAAAATTCTACAATAAAATTACAAAAACGTTACAGAACTTGTGCGAGTCAAAATACGTTTCGAAAATTAATTCAATCAGCCTAAAATCATGACCGAATGACAAGAAATTTCATCATTTGTGTAAAGAATCAAGGACTTGCCAGGAACATGAATAAAGGTTTCTTACAGTAAAATCTGTTTTCGAGTTCCTGGCAACAGCAAATGTAGTAAATTTGGAGCCCGATATTGCCTAAAAATGTATTGGATGGTTTGGAAAATTTTTAAATGAGATTTCAAGATACTAACTTACTCCATCCGTTGATCATGGCGATGAAGAAGATATGTGTGGTTATAATCATTCCTTGGAATATGTACATCCTAATTTGTTGATGACATTGGGGATTAGTATAATTATATTGATACCATAAACCAAATTGGAATATGATCGACTGAAATGAATAGGTCTTTAAGTACTATTGGATAAGCATCTTAAGTATACCTTCTTGTATGTTGGTTTATGGTTTCTTCATAATTGTAAATAAGTTTTTAAAATGCTTCCGTAGTGATCAGATTTGAAAACATTAGAACTTATTTGGCCAAAGTTTTCTCAGAATTGCAGTTAAAGTTACCAATGTATGATAATTTCAGCAAAATAAGCCCAGAATTCACTAGAAATTACTTTGAATCTATTCAATACAACAGAAAATTTCTTTAAAGCTCATGGATATTCACTAAAGTTCAAACAATTGTTTAACACGCAGCAGAAATTTTTTTTGAATATATTTGTTTTTATTTGAAACTTTAACGTGCAATATTAAAATTATTTATTCAAATTTATTTAATTTATTAAATAATATATTATTGAATTTAAATAGCATTTATTCTATAAGAAAAACAAAAGCCTTTAAATTTAATAAAAATCCATTTCAATCTGTATAAAAACATAGATATCCAATACTATTCAGCGAGCAATTTTTGTAGCAGCCATTCTTTCATCGTGTGTTAAGTATGTATTGCTTTCAAAAGGAAGTTCTTCACTATAATTAAATAAAAATCTAAATTAAATATAAAACGTGTTCTTGTTAAGTTGTTAATTTTTCATTATTTGGCTTAATAACATTTTTATTTAATATTTATATAAGTGATATGTCTGTCGAAAAATTTTTGTAAAGCACATCAGAATAGTTTTATTTTATTAGAATGGAGCCAAAATGTTTAATTTTATACTACTAGAATGGAATCAGAATGTTTAATTTT
>BPLQ01004555.1:67523-85663 GCA_021605075.1 Caerostris darwini
ACTAGAATCAGAATATTTAATTTTATTCTACTAGAATGGAATCAGAAGGATAATGTTTGTTAAGAATGCCAGAAAGATTTTGGCGGAATGTTCAATTGTATTTGTTTTATTATTTTAAATGTAACTTATTAGATTTCTATTGTTATTTTCGGTTATGCACCAAATAAAAACGAATTGCATCTCTCAGTTTTTGTATTTTCTTAATGCTCGTAATATCATTTTTTAATAATTTATATATATTTACCATCTGAATTATTTTAATATTTTAAACATTTTTTGTAAATATTCAGCAATATGAAGGTGTAAATAAACGATTTTTTGAAAAATATTTTAAGTAAAATTTTAAAATGAAAATGTGCGGTTTTCATTTATTTAAAATTAATGAGAATTTTTTCTTAAATAATGGCTATGCAATAAATTAAAATAATAAATTCAAAAGAAAAAAAAGTATATTGTTACATTTTGTAATTTTTACGAAAAAATGACTTAAAAGGACAGACAAATCTATCACTTTAAATAAATATATACGCATATAAAATCTAATAATATGGTAGTATAAACGAACAAATTAGAAGATCGTATTCAAAGTAGAGAATTGAAAAAAAAAAAAAAAAAAAAAAAAAAAAAAAAAAAAAAAAAAAAAAAAGAACTGCACGAAGCCAGCTCTCACTGCACGAAGAATCAATGCAGTGTGAGCTGGCGCATTCAGTGTTTTCGGTACCAATCGAGATTTGACGCGTTTGAGGCCCAAATCATCTTTTAAAATAGAATTAACCAATTCTTTTGAAATTCCAACATCCTCAGCAAGGTCTCTAAGTGTAAATCGACGGTTTGCAAGCACCATATCTTTAATGTTTTGGACGTGAGCTTCGTCGGTTCAGGTTGATGGTCACCAGAGGGCTCTTGGTCTTCAACGTGATCTCTGCCTTCTTTGAACTATTTATACCACTTTTAAACATTTCTTCCAGATATAGGAATGCTCTAGCTCAATGAATTCAGACATATCAAAAATCGCCGGTATCAGTTTTAGCGTGTCACAAAGCCAAGCGTAACTCAAACACTAATGAATAATTTGACGTCAAATTTTACATAGATGTCAAGAACAGGGCCAGCAACCTAAAGTAAGAAAAAAAAATTGAACTTCTATGAGCCCCGGGAATTTTAAATTGAAAGTTGGTCTTGCTTTTGTTCCCCTTTTTGAAGCAATTATAGGTCAAGTATAGGGCGAGACGTAAAAAATGTATGTAGATAAAATCAAATAGTAATAATCAAAAAAATGTATATAGATAATTGTAACATAAAAACAATTCATTAGTGTTGTGTGTGTACATTTTTAATTAAATTCATAAGTGCTTGTAAAGTAATGGTAGAATTGTTTAAAAATTATTTTAAATTTTTGATAAAATTGTGTATATCTTGCATTAAAATGAAAATTGTAATATGGTAAAAACCTAGATTTTGACGAGGAATTTTCTAAATGTTGTTTAGGCGTAATCTCAGAAGAACGTGAAGCTAAGGAAGCGGAAGAGAAAGAAATCGCCAGGAAAGCGAACGAGCATTTGAGTTAGACAACTCCTCCACTGACGCATTTTTTTTTTAAAAGGAAGTTTTTGGAGAAAGATAGGGGTGTTCTGCGGCAACTCGACAAGAAGTGTTGCTTTTCTATTTTTCTGAAAGTGACTGAACAGACCTGAGATTCCGCCTGTTTAGAAAGTGAGCTTCTAGTGGTTTCGTATGTCATGCCTTGTGACAATTAAGGTCTGCCGTATACCGGGTGGATTAGATCAGACGTAGAATAGAGAACTCTGAAAATTTCCGTGCTTGGAGTGAACTGCATTTGTGAATCAAATTTAATTCTTTATATTTCATTTGTGTGTGTGTGAATAATTTGTAATAACCCAGAGTTCTTAGTTCCAGGATCTTTTATTTTTTTTATTATACCATTTTGCATTATTTATATATAATGCAAAATAAAAATTAAAGTCTTCCTACGGACCTGAAAATGGCGCTCTTCTTGAAATCGTTATAGGACTAGTATAGGCCGAGATGTTACATCATCAATAGCTTTTAATAAAACAAGTGTTCTTTCAAATACCACATGCAAGTGTTAATTATTGCACTATAAAAAAGAAATGAATGAAATATAGAAAATCCAATATAGAAAAATGTATTTAACTATGTTGTTGTTGTTGTTTCTTATCCCACTTGGCTGGCCAAGCCCACGAGCCCTTACGTACTCATGATTGAAGGGGAAGGAAGCAGCTTCTGTTGTGATGGAGCACCCGTAGGTAGAAGCCTGACTTTTGCTCCGTGACGCTCTTACAGTCATAGGAGACCGGGACCTACGGCTTAAAGTGGATTCCGAACCACTGCAAACACCCATGGCACCGCCGGGATTCGAACCCGAAACCTGTGGCACCGAGCGCCAGAGCGCTAGACACTCGGCCATTCAGGTCCCAAATTTGCCAACGGCACGCAGTGTTCCCAGGTGGTCACCCACCCAAGTACTGACCGCGCCCAATGATGCCTGACTTCGGTGATCTAACGAGAACCGGTATATTCAGCATGGTACGGCCGTTGGCGTATTTAACTATAACATGAGTAAGAAAACACAAATTTACATTGAAGATGTAATTTAAGGCAAGGAAGACTGGAAATTAAAATCACAATATTAAATATCCATACAAATATTTTCTATTTATGTTCATAATTTTAAAATATCATGCTGCATGCATAAAATACATTATAAAAATCCACCAATGAGTGTCAATATTTGAAATGCCTATTCAAGTTGCATTTATATTTAACAGACCTACTTAATTGCATGCATCACAAAAGTAAGGAACTTCTCCCGTTTGAATATGACTCATTGAATTACCTTCCTCTGAAAGGCCTTTACCAAATGTAGTACTCTTCTTCCATATGAATACACTACTTTTTAATCTAATTTTCTGGCATACGCATTTACAACACAGTTCGCAAACGTAAGGTTTATCTTTCGTTTAAATATGGTAATGGGTTTCTAAATTTATTTTTCGCTGAAATACCGCTACAGCCCATTTCAGACATTTTTCTTTCATATGAATATGAAAATGTTGGTTTAAGGCACCTTTCTTTGAAAAGTGCTTATCACACATTTTACAAGGTAGGGTTTTCCTTCTGTATGAATACGATAATGTCGCTTCAAATTATCATTTCTTGAAAATATTTTATTGCATATTTCGCAAATAAATGACTTTTGTTAAGTATGAATTTGATAATGATTTTTTAATCTATTTTCCTGTGAAAAAACTTTCCCGCACTTTTCACAAATATAGTGCTTTTCTTCTGTATGAATACGATAATGTCGCTTCAAATTATCATTCCTAGAAAATATTTTATTGCATATTTCGCAAATAAATGACTTTTGTTCCGTATGAATTCGATAATGATTTTTTAAACTATTTTCCTGTGAAAAAGCTTTCCCGCACTTTTGACAAATGTAGGGTTTATCTTCCTTATGAGTATGATAATGTCGTTTTAAATTAGCATCCTGTGAAAAACCTTTACCGCACGTATCACAGAAGAAGGACTTTTCCTCCCTATGAATACTATAATGTTTGCGTAAAACACTTTTCTGTGAAAAGCAGTCCCCGCACAGTTCACAGATAGGTTGTTGTTCCGTATGAACACGATAATGTCGTTTTAAACTAAAATTCTGTGTAAAACCTTTACCGCACGTTTCACAGATGAAGGACTTTTCTTCCCTATGAATACGATAATGTTTGTGTAAGACACTTTTCTGTGAAAAGCCTTTACCGCACATTTCACAGATGTAAGGTTTTTCTTCCGTATGAATACCATGATGTCGTTTTAAATCATTTATCTGTGAAAAGTCTTTACCGCACTTTTCACAAACGTAAGGTTTTTCTTCCATATGAGTACGATAGTGATGACGTTTAAAATTATTCTTATCTGAAAAAGCTTTGTCGCATATTTCACAAATATAGGGTTTTTCCCCCGTATGAATACGATAATGTCGTTGTAAATTTCTTTTCCGTGAAAAGCCTTTACCGCACATTTCACAAACGAAGGGATTTTCTTCCATGTGAGTAAAGTAATGTAGTTTTAATTTATTCTCATCCGAAAATGTTTTATCGCACGTTTCACAAACGTAAGGTTTTTCTTCAGTATGAATACGATAGTGTTTGCTTAAGGCACTTTTCTGCGAAAAACCTTTCTGGCACAGTTCACAGTTGTACGGTTTTTCTTTCGTATGAATGCTATAATGTCTTTTTAGATTTTCTTTCCGCGAAAACCACCTCTTACATATATCGCAAAAATAAGGTTTTTCTTTCGTATGAATTCGACAGTGTATTATTAAATGATGTTTTAGCGCAAAACTTAGACCGCATGCATTACATGCATGATTCCTTTCTTTGGTATGGGTGACAGAATGCCTATTGAGTTTTTGTGTTGTTGAAAACACTTTGTCACAAACATCGCATGCTTTCATGGTCGTTTCTATATAGCAAGTCCTTTATGAAAGCAACATGCACTAATAGTATTTCTAGGTACCCTCAAATTATACTTAGGAAGAATGTTTTAAATACATACGAGGAAAATATTTCAAACTTCTATTTTTAAATGAAAATTTTCAGATAGCTTTTTTTTAATTAAAGAATTAAAATTCGAAAAACAACAATTAATTAACTCGTAGAAAATATGGGACATTGGATCGTCAACTTTAATCCATTAGAGGAACACTCTATAAACACTGCTATTGTGCTACTGGGTTCTTTCTATACTCACAAGATGGATCAGTCTGAAAGAAAAAATATTATATGAGTAACTTAAAGAAAAAAAACATCTATCTTAGTTAAGGCATCAAAATGCAAAAAACAGAATATTTGAACTTAATTATCCACTGATGACAAAAAAAGTTAGGTAGTTTTACTTGAAATATTAATTATTATTATTTAATAAAGAGAAATTAAAATTATACTAGTAGGTCTCCATTAACTTTAAGTCAATGAAATACATGCTACCCCACAGTGGCATTTCCACCGATTTTAGTTCAACAGAATTTTATCAATGAATTAATTTTGTGAAATAAAAAAAAAAAGAAAAAGTGATATCACATAAAAACCTAAATAATAAGAAATACTAAACAAACACTTCTTTAGTTTATGCTAATCCAACAGATATTAAGAACAGAATTGTGGTAATTTATATTTAGGCAACTTCACTTACTCTAAAAGCACAGACAACGTTACATATGCCCATCTTCAACTGTTCCAAGGAATAGTCAGGAAAAAATGCAGAATTTTATGATGATCAGAAAAAGATATTTTATGAAATATCATTTAAGAAGAAGTCATAGTACAGTAGAAATCATAAAAAAGCAAATAAATTACACCTTTGCTAGATACATCTGAATTATATGGGACATTAAATCTTACCCTGAAGAAACTCCTATTACAACATCCCTTCTGTAAATGAAGCACAGATTTCTTGTTCCTGAAATAAAAAGCCATTATGTCCTGACATTTGGCCTCAGCAAATCTAGCAAATAGCCTCAGTAAAATGAAAAAAAACCAAATGGAAATGTCCCTACAACTGCCACCAGACAATTGTTTAATGTTCTGTATTTATATTTAAAATTCTAGAATTTTTAGAACATTATACATTTCTGAAACGTAAAATCTCTAAAATGAAACATAACAATTATATTGTAATATGAAAAAAAATATCTCTTAAAATATGATGATATACATTTTAGATGATATAATGATTGTTACTCATTTAATATTATCTTATTTGATCTTATAGAACAGTAGAAATCATAAGCAATCAAATAAATTACCCATTTGCTGGATATATCTGAATTATTTGGGACATTAAATCCTACCCTGAAGAAATTCCTATTACAACATCCAGCCTGTAAATGAAACATGGATTTCTTATTCCTGAAAAAAAAGCCATTATGTCCTGACATTTGGCAAATAGTCTCAGCAAAATGAAAAAACCAAATGAAAATGTCCCTACAACTGCCACCAGACAATTGTCTAATGTTCTGTATTTATATTTAAAATTCCAGAATTTTTAGAACATTACTGTCATATGCATTTCTGAAACTTAAAATCTCTAAAATTAGACATAACAACTACATGTTAACATGAAAAAATATCTTTTAAAATATGATGATATATGTTTTAGATCATAAAATGAATGTTACTTATTTATTATCATTGTATTTGATCTTACACTTCTTAGATATTAAAATTTTTTTTAACTTTTCTCAAATAAAGGAACTGCTGCTGTAAATAAATTTTGAAAATAGACATAAATAATTCAGTTGGTACATCAATATAATAATTAGAGGAATGATTAATAGTGTATACATAATAAATAATAGCAGAAGTGAGTAGGCATTTAAACAGATTCACACAACAAGAGTAATGGACATTTTTAATCATAGAATGAAATTATTCAAAACATCAGAGAAAAAACTGACATGGCAATAATTAAATTTAACAGAATTACAAAATTCTAATAATGTAAGAACCAGTATTCTATCTTAATAAATAGATATTGTTAGAGAAGCATAATTTCCTTTCTTTTATAATTTTCAATCGGTTAAAAAGAACATAACATAACTCGTTAAAAGGAAATTCTGAAGATTATAGAGACAAAACTATAAATTAAAAGAAAAACGTTTTTTAACATCTAAAGAAATACAAACATACTGACAAAAAAATTCCAAAGGAAAAAGATAAAAACTTTGACTGTAATGTTGGAGTAAAAATATAAATTGTCAGTTATATTCACAAATTAATTACAGTATGATAATTAAAATATTGTCCTACTATCTACCAAATATTTCTTTATACAAATATTACTGTTTACCAAATTAAAGGAAATATCACTATAATTATAGAGCAGTATCAAATTATCATATTCATTTGTTCATTATAAAAAATAATCAAGAAATATTTACTAACTAAACTTACTTAACTTAAATTAAACTATAAAAAACTTTTGTAACACATAAATCACTTAAAAAAATATCATATAAATTTTTAAAATCATTTTTATTATATTGTATTAATTCATATTTATATATTTATTCTTGTAAAATAATAAATATTTAATTAATATAAAAAATGAAATAAATTATAATATTTGTTTATTTAATTTAATATAAAACCTTTTTCTTAAATTTAAATCTTAATCAATTACAAAAACAAGTTCTACAAATAAATATTTACATAAAAAAATGAAAGTGATCCAACACTTAAAATAAATTAAGTATTATTTCAAATTATATCTTGATTTAGAATGATTAAAATTCTAGAAAAACATTATAGATGCTTTGATTTCAAGAATAAAAAAAATTCTCTATATTTTTAGGAAAAGGTCGTTTTAAATATTATCTACAATTGATTTATAAATATATCATCACAATGTTTTTTTATTATTATTATTTTGGCAAAATTATATAAAATTTTAATTTTACAATCTAATTTTATCAAATTTTTAAAACCATTATTTAGTTTTTTTTGCAAATCCCTGGCATTTTGAAAAATTCAATTGAGAGATTATGCATTGAATCTGAAATGAATTGAAATTATTTTAATAAACTTCATGTATTTTTAAAACTTCTACAAATGTAAACGAAACATTTCAAGTTTACATTCATAAGAAATTATGTCTGATAATAAAAAAAAAAAATTGTTCAGTTAGTTTCTTTTCTTTTATAATTAGATGCCTAATTCTACTATATATATGAGATATTCAATTGTCAAATCAAATATTATTGATTAACAAAAGGATAAAAAAATACAATTACAAAGTTGAAATGCCACATATGAATTTTTACATTTAACTTTAAACTTATGTCCCCCACCCCTTCTAAATATTTTTCTGTATGTTTGTTGCATAACTTACTTTCTATTTTATTTTTAGTTATTTACTCTTATATTAAGATTATATATAATTATGTGTCAAAATTTTGTGTATATTATTTACATGCTGTTATAGTCATGCGGTGTACGATGAGATTGCTTATTGTGAAATAAGAACTTTACACTTTTCATATATAATTTATTTCAGATATTATTAGAGTAATAAAAAGTATTAATGAAACACATAGAAGATTTAAAAAAGCAAGAAAAAAAATTATTTATTTCCAAATGAATAAAAATACAATTACAAAGTTGAAATGCCACATATGAATTTGTACATTATGTGTCCAAATTTTGTGTATATTATTTATATGCTGATATAATTGTGTCGTGTACGATGAGATTGTTTATTGTGAAATAAGAAATTTACACTTTTCATATATAATTAATTTCAGATATTATAAGAATAATAAAAAGTATTAATGAAACACATAGAAAATTTAAAAAAGCAAGAAAAATTTTTTATTAATTTCCAAATGACAATAAAATTAACAAATGGAAGTGAACACAAAAATGACTATGGAATAAAGACAAGAGAAAAATAAGTTTCAGCAGAATACAAGAAACTGCATGACTAAATTTTAAATATGATTTCCCTTTACTTAAATTTCTTTGTTACATAAAATATAAATGATGAATAAATATAGTGTGCTAAAAACTGTATCGCTGTTTAAAAATATGAAATATTTAATAGAAATATTCAGTTCTTTTGAAACATTAACTATGATCACATAAATATTAAAATAAATCAAACATGAATGTAACTTAGCAGTTGATTTACAATTTAAAACCAATGCATTTAAATTTCCAGAGAATGTTTTTTATTCATCTGTATTAATATATTGTTTCAAGTTTATAACTTAATATAGATTTTGTAGTAAGATAAAATTTCAATCAATTTGTTGATAAATAAATGTTTTAAAAAAACTTTTCTGTATTTTAATTTTTTATTTTCAGTGTGTCTTATGTTCAATGACAGATATTCTTTTTAACTCCTCCTGAAAATGAGCTCCTCTAAGAGTGTTTTCTTCATCAGACATTCTTCATTTATCTCTATTGTCCTTGTGAGTTTAATCTCTTTAATCATATATATTTCATAATGCTCATTGCCATCTCTGTACTGACTTGATGTGACCTAGCACTGTGCAAGTTCAACTGAATTATTTTCCATGACTTTAGCTTAGTTTTTATATATTAGTATTTATTATTATTATTATTAGTGACATAACTTTAGAATATTATAAGAGATTTTTCATAAGACCTCTCACAATCATTAATAGGATATTATTGAAAAAGTGTCCCTGTTCTTTTATATGCAATCACAGCATTTATAAGTAATTCTTTTTAGGAAAATTTTATTTTTCTTTTCCCTAGTATTTATTATCTAAAAATGAAATTGATTTATGATAATAAAAATAAAAAGTTGTTTTAATCTAATTTATAAGATATGTTATTATTATTTTTTTAATACTGATATACTGGAATTCACTATTGTACCTCCTTTTCCCCCTCTATCATTAACTGGCTAAAATGCATATACAATTATAAAACTGAATGCTCCAAATTGGGCCAGCTCTAAATTTTTATAAAAGAATTTTATTTTTATCAGCGACAGATATTTCTTTGAGACTAATGCAGAATATAAAACAAATGTCCTGCTTTTCAATATAGCTATGACAGAAACAGATAAAATAAATTAACAGTGTTTTTTAAAAAAAAGTTACATTGTATTTTTTTTAAAACTAATATTACAAATACAGTCTATCTATCAAAATGGATACTTATGTATGTAGATTTATTGCTCAAAAGGAAAATTATATATAAAAGTAAAATATATATTATATATATATGTTTGGAAATTATTTAAAAAGAATTTAAGAGTAAAGAAATTATTCCATCAGTGTTAGATGCATAAACTAATGCTTATTTAAAATTACGCTTTTCACATTTATTATGAAATGTCATCAATCTTTTCTAATGTATGCATTTAAAAATATGTGTATATGTAACATACTATTAGAGGAATAAATAAATAACTACTAATTGAAATGAAATTTAAAGTAGAAATTTATTTACCAATGAGTATATAGTCTCAAATTATTTTCTAATTTCAACTTTTCATTTTTACAGTGCTTTGGTGCGAAACAGAATCTTTTATTATTTGTGTACTTTCAATTTCATAACATTCCCACAGTCATCCATGTGCAAATTTGGATTTGAGAAACTTGTGTCAATGATTCCACAAACGTTAACATTAAATTGATTCTACAAAAATCTATGATGATGAATGAAGTGGTTTATGGGGATGTGAAGCGACAAGGACTATAATCCCCTAATCACTATATATATGAACAGTGAGTTTTTCCTTATTTTTAATATGTCATTCTCCACAACGCTCTACGATCGTGTTAGACAGGGACCTACAGTTTGAAGTGGATTCCGAACCACTACAAACATCCATGGCACTGCCGGGACTCGAACCCGAAACCTGTGGTACCGAGCGCCAGAGTACAAAAATCTAGAACAATATTTGCAAAACTAGTGGTATCAGTTGTAAACAAATAAGGTGTTGCCAATCGAAAATGCCAATGTTTAGACATAATGAAATTTATATTTTAAGGGCATGGAAATAATTTAAAGATCAATGATTATTCAAGGAATGATGGAAAACTGCCCTTTATCGGCGTTAATACAGTCAAATCAGTTAAGTAACTATTCCAATAATTTTCCAAAACATAAATTTTAGAAATAGAGATGCTTATATTTTTTCGACTTTCAGCGAATCATTGGGTCACTTGAAGTGCTTTTAACGTATGCGACAGCACTACAACACTAACTTTAAAATTGTTCGTTGGTGATTTCTAAACTTGGAAGCACATTTTTATGAAAGAGCATCTGGACTTATTTCTATGATTTCAAATGATATTATAATTTATTATTCACAATTGTGTAGATGTGCTCTATTAAGCACAGGAACAACCCCCATATTCAATCTCCTCCCAACAACCAATGAAAAGGCAGTTGTTGTGACGTCATCCAATTTGAGTTTAAAGCTCCGTACTGAATTGGTAAGCAACATTGAATTGCAAAATATATCTCTGCGGATAAGTATCTTTAAAAAGCTGTTATAAATTACTAAACATGACATCATGTATATTTTTATTAATAAACCTTTTTTCTTGTGACTGAGATCTACACACCCAGTCCTATTGTCATTTATACGTCTCGTTTTTGTAAGAGCGAAGCAACGGTGTATAACCCTGTTTTAAATATTCTACAAAATTACGATTGATATTTCTGCCCGCAAACATAGCAAAAGGCCTCGCACTGTTCTAAATATTTTAAATTAATTCTTTATCACGACGATTTTCTCGCTTTGACTGACTTATTACCCACAACTGTCTAGATGAAAAAAGTTCGCTTTTCTCCTAAGTTCGGTTTCTCTGCGTTACGACATGCGCAGGTGTTTCGCGCAGGACGTAGTCGACTGAAAAGTTTTGCATAAACCCGATGTTTCTTTTTCACCCAATTAATATCCACAAGAAATTTGGAATAGTTTTACGAATAATTACTCCATGTTTTTCGTATTTTACGATTTATGCATAACTTTTGGACACCAGTGTAATTCCTTATCATGACGATTTTCTCCTGCTCTGACTGGCTTATTACCTCCAACTGTCTAGATGAAAAAAGTTCATTGTAGGGGACTTTTTTAGTTCACTTTGTAAAATAAGTTTTTAATTAGTTTTTTTCAATAATTTAATTTATTTTCTTGCAAGTATAATATTTGATGATTTTGGCTTATTTCGCTGAAATGATAACATGTGATTTCCAGTCAATTTTGGATGCATGGATTTGGAATGATTAATAATTTTGCCAAAAATTCTAATCGATTCTCGTATTTTAATTTTCAGACATCTATCTCGAACATAGCTTCGGATTATAGTTTTTGGTCAACATGACTTTTATTTTAATATTTATATCCATTTTTTTGAAGTTGTACGATCTGTAAGCGCTCTTTCTATTTTTATTCAATTCTTTCTATTAGCTCACACTTTCCCTATATATATCTTGTTCAAATTTTCAATCGTTCATAAAATATTTTTTATTCGTCCACTCATGTTCAAATACATTTTTTTAAAATTGTAGTGGAGGACACTTGATTTTAATACAGTTTTTTCAAATATTAATTCAGTAATTAAGTTTATTTAATTAATTTTTTTTATATTTAAGTTGCGTGTATCTAATAATAAATGGCGCCAGATAAACTTAACAAAACGAATGAAAATTATTTATAAAGGACTTTCTGTAATAGAGTGAAAAAAAAATAGGAATTGACTTTAAAAAATTTCTTTTTATATTACTTGTTTATTTGTTTATAAAAGTATTTTTCCGTGGTTTAATTAGAAATTTTAGTTTTCAAATTCCCTTGAAAATATTACCTGATCTTGGATGAGAGAATATCTTTGGAAAAATGATGAAAAAAACCTTCCGTTGGCGTGTTTGTTTAGTGAAGCGTGAACTGCTCTCATATAAGTCATTTGTAGATGTTTTCATTAAAGGTTGAATAGCTATTATATTTGGAATGACTGATGTTTAATAGCTAAGTTAAAAATAGCTCAACCCACACCATAGGCGACGAACCTATATGGAAAATAATTTTCGGAAATTCCATGCTTTCAATTCATGTGGATAGCAAATTTTAAAGAAAATGGGTTGATGTCTAAATACACCTATTTAAGCTATTTTGAAATGTATGTCATGAATGGAGATTAAGTTGTTATTATTAATTACATGCAATGTTTTATACAGTCCGATCTTTAATATTTCTGTCATAGAGCGAGACAACGGAAACGCAAGAAAAGACCCCAAAGAGCTATTAGGATTGAAATGCAAGGTGACGGATATTGCAATGCATTATAACACAATGTTTTATTCACTTTTTGAATATAATGAAAGTCAAGGACAAAATAATATTCGTTAGGACTTTTCAGGATATTATTAAGGAATATTCTTACTTCGGTAAATTATTTATTAACTTTCAATGAAGATAAAATAATGTTTGTTTAGAATTTATTTTTCAACTATATCTGGAGAATAAAGAAATTAGATGTTACCATTATCCATAATCATAAAAATACTCATGGTCGTAGTATAATGTAATGAACAAAAACATTATATAATTTTAAACAAACAGTCAATTAGCAGCTCATTTAAGAAAAACATGTATTAAAATTATAGAATTTTTAAATTATAATGCATTAAAAAAAGTAGTGTTAAAATTATTGGAATAAAAAAACCTTGAAATTAATGATTATAATGCAAGCAAATTCCAAGTTTATGTCATTAAAAATATATTATAAATCCAACTTTTATAAAAATACGATTTTCAGTTAGATTTTTACTACATGATGATTCGCATACGATCATTTTGGGAATGATTACAAAGATTGAAAATCTATTAAAATTCAATTAAGCAACAACAATACAAAATTTTGTATAATAAATCTTTCTGCTTATTAAAAACCACCCTTTCATTTGAATAAAGGCGAACAACCTTTGAAAGCCAGAACCACAAAAACTGATGACAAATAATTAAGCTGTGAGTTCCAAATGGATTTGCTACATTGTTAACAGAATTATCATGTCACATTATTATAAATCATTTCAGATATGTAAATTACAAATCAATTGTTCGAAAACCAATAAAACACTATATTACTTAATTTAAATTTCTCGTGTTTCTATCTAAAATATATTTTTTTTTAATATTTAAATGAAGCTATAATTATTTTTGTTTGTCGTTCGTTTCTTTTTTTTTCCTGACAAGTAATGATTTAAAGTCGAGTAACGCTTGTAATACCATTATTGAAGACTGCATATAATAATTCATTATAATCGATAAAGTCATAAATAACAATTCTAAATAATTCTGTTGTGCAATTTAATCATTGAAATCTTTTATTGATAAATTATTGATTTTAATATTTGAAACAACTACGATTTGAATAACTGTATTAAACAAACAAGGTTGCATTCTCTTAAAAAAGTGTCCCACTCCACTTCAAAGATTTAAAATGAAAATGAATGTTTTCTATAAAACTATTTTTTTAATTTTTCGGTTGAGTTTCATTATAACATTCCCCAAAAGAAAACGTAACATGTTAAGAAATATCGCACTGTTTCTAAACCTGCTTTTTAATGCTGTGATTTTATCTGTTTATGCTTACACAAAATGTTATGTACATTCTACATGGTTGAATGTTTCTTCTTTCAGAATTGCTCTAGTTCTGGATTCGGCAATTCTATTTCTGTTTCGATGCCAACTTGGAGCTGTGTGGAATAAAATGAGAAAAATTGTCTACATTATGAATTCATTCAAAGAAGAAAAGAGACACGAATATAGTTTGTTGGTATACAGTTGGTTTATATATTGTGTTCTGCATCTGATCTTCATGATTGCTTATAGTGTGATTTCTCCCTCTAAACTATACGAAGTATTTTTCAAATCAGAGAATCAAAATAGGGTTTCTGTTCATTTTTGGAATACACTATTTTCAATTACTTTTAATGGAATCATAGATTTCCCCCTAACAATATTTCCTGTTTTTTATGCTCTCGTGTATTGTGAAATGAGAAGCATTATTCTAAAAACTCCAAAAAGAATCGGCAATTATTCTGGGACAAATAACGATGTGATATTAGGAAATATGTTGTTTATTAAACGAATAGTTTATTTTATAGACGATACCCTTTGCTTTTTTGTGTTTTTCAACATTTTGATCACTAGTATTGACATATATTTCATGATTTCTTTCATACTTCATTTTGGTTCTGTTTTTCCCATTTTAAAATTACCCATTGTGTTGCACAACACAATCAGTTTTTTGGTCATCACCGTTAGCGCGTCCCTGGTGTCTGAAGCATGGATGTCTGTATCGACAAAAACGCATGAATCTTTTCGGAATCCCTCTCATCAATTCCTTTTTTGCATTGACAAAGAGATATACCTCATGGTTTGGAAAATTATCCCGATCAAGAGAAGCTTCATTTTTGGTACTGTGGGCACAATTTTCACTTACGTTTTATTAGTTGACAATTTAAATACTGAAGAATCAATTGTTACAGCATGGAATAATCAATAAATATAAAATAGGATCTTTCTAAATTTCAGGAAACACTAAAAGTTTCTAACAAAATATTCGAAACCGAAATACTACTTTAAAAAAAATATTTTTAGAGGTACAGGTTACTTGTGTATGAATGTTATTGTTGATAAGAAACGGATAGTTTAACAAAAGTAATTTAATAAAAGAAATTAAAAATGTAGATCTTATTTTTCTCTTAATTTTTGATAACAGAATGTTTTGTTGATGTTTTCAAAAGCCCGAAATACACCTTAATACCATTCGACATTGGAAAAGCAGATATGGAGCAGATGCACAACTACCAAGGAATCACACTGGGAAGCCTTTAACGTCTCTGCCTATATTAGACCTATAACGACTTCTAGAAGAAGGACACTTTAAGGTTCCTGAGAACACTTTGATTTTTATTTACACGCACTATATATATATACACAAATAATAAAATCTGGATTAATATACGAAGATATGAAAAAATAAAATTTGATCACTAGTACACAATTGAATCACAAGTACAGTTCATTCTAAGGTCGAGGAATTTTCTTGAATTCTTTGGTGTCTACGTCGAATCTAATTGCGTGGTCTGCAGCAGACCTTAGTTATCACACGGCGTGATACACAGCCCAGTCACATTAATGTGACCAGCTGTCAAAGGGCAGAATATACATTCTTGTATATTCTGGCTTTAATTGGAGTGTTTTAAGTGGTATTTAGTGGTATTAAGGGGAATTCTTTATATACACTCCACTGCAATGTGCTGCCACCTGTCTTTTGTGATTGGTTATTTCACGTTGACGTCGAAAGTAGGTGGTGGTCACATTAATGTGACTGGACTGTGCATATGAAGTCACAAGGGAAGAGGCGGAATCTTCGGCCTATTCAGTCACTTCAGAGATACACAGAAAAGCAACATTTCTGGTCGATTAGTCGCAGAACTCTCTCCTTTCTTCACCAAAAAATTAAAACAATTCCATTAAGTGTGAGGGATCAGCTTCCCGTATATCTCTACTCGTGGTCTGTCACTAGTCACGATGGAACAACTCATAGTATACTTCATATTCCATCGACCGAATTCGGTCGAAATGTTTCGACCTCTGAAGTTCGCTAATTTCCTGAATCTCATTATGCGTGATACAGAATATCTGCTATCAGATTTGAGTAACAGGTTGTTCTCATTAATACAAAACACTAACTGTAATGGAATACAACTACCTACAACACTGCTTATCTGCTGCCAAATTTGAGTGATGGGCTGTTAAAATAACATACATTCCTCTCTCTGGGAATGAAATGCCAAAACTCATCTCGTGAGAAATAAAAGGCTACAGCCCACTCACACTCATGTTACATTTTATCAGTTCCATATAGATTCCCGATAAGGAGTCAATACTATTATTAAGCTAATATTTATTTTTTAGCTTAATTTTTGTTGTACTTGAAATTTTTTTCGAAATAAATTTGCATTGTCATTTCAACAAATTATTTTGTTTTGTTTTTATTTATCTTGCATTGATTCATTTGTTTACTCTATTTATGTATTTGTAGATACATTGGAAAAATGTAACCTCATTTTTATTACAAAATATTGAAAACCTTTTCTATATTTCTACATACATGTAAATATAAAGCTACTATTATTCAATTAGCATATTTTGCAATACATTATAATTAATTACACAAATGTATGTAAAATTTTGAATTCTAAAATCCTATATTGTTTTTCAAACAGCAAATAAGTTTAATTAAAAAACTGCTTTAAAACCTTAATTTAATTAAAATACTGCTTTAATGCCTTAACAACATAACTTTAATTTTTTTAGGATAGTAATATAATGTCAGGGAAAAACTATGTACTTTTTATTTTCAATGATTATTATTATTAATATTTCCTAAAATACCTAGATGGATGTTATCTAATTTACAACAAAATATCAACAGAAACAACAAATGAAGTTAATAAATACTATATGTTCACTTGTTGGTATATTTAAAAAGAAACCTTTTTTAATGATATCCGAAGAAAATAATCCATTTTCATGAAATTTTATTTGCTGGAATAAAATTCCGTTTTTTATTCTTTCAATAGTATCAATTTGTATCCCTTTATGTACAGATGTCATTTCTTCCGGTATAATAATTAAATGCAGCTATGTCTTGAAGCACTGATGCGCTTATATATTGAAAACATTTTATTCAAGCAAAAATTATTAATTACAGTATTTAAATTTTTAAATTTGTTACTGCTACGAGTAACATAATTTTGCAATTTATTTAATCAATATACTACAATAATTTAATTAAACACAATTGTTACCTAGGATAGGAATTGTTCTCTAAATTGTTTATGCAATCCAATTTTGAAAAAACATCAGGCATCGTTGTTGGATAACGATACATTTTCATGTGCTTCCTGATAAAACTTATAATTAGAAACTCATTTTTAACGAGGTTTCTTTTGTTGTCGAGGCAGAAGATATGATTGTAATGAATAAAACAACGCTTTCTTAAAAAAAATATATATTCAAATCGCTGAAATTTCCATTTCCACCATGAGGCAGTTCTGCCAACGAAGAAGAATATATATATATATATGTTTTATCGAAAAATAAAACCTTCATAAAGCAAGAGTTTTCTCACAATTTCTTTCTTCTTGAATATATAATAAATCTTTTTGAAATAAAGTTTCATTTTTACAGGTTTTGTGGTTTCATCAAATTAAAATTTTCACTGAGTTGACAAAGTGTGAATTTTGTTTGGTAACTTAGAATTCTATAAAACATTGTGTAAATGAACATCATAATAACTATAGTAAAATAAACAATTATTGATAAAAATAATCTCCTTACTGTTAAATCATTTTTTTTCTCGTAACTGTCATTTATTGGTTTCTCTGAACTATAATTTATTGGTTTTCATCGAAGGCAGATTTTCACTGAGTTCATAAACTGTAAAAAAATTAATAGCATTGCGCTTTGAAAATGAATATTTTACTAAATATTGTAAAAGAAACATCTTTTGATAGAAATGAATGATAATTTAAATTCTTTTT